>CM035156.1:23624837-24224837 GCA_020205615.1 Panax quinquefolius
ATTTCTTCAATATCATTATCTTTGAAATATTGGTTGAAACTTTTTATCAAATTTGGAACTTTTCCATGTCGGGTTACTATTCATGAGTTACTATTCATGAGTTACTATTCACGAGTTACTATTCACGAAGTTACTTATTCACGAGTTACTATTCACGAGTACTATTCATGAAGCGTGAAGATGTTTTTTGTGGAATTTCTATCTTTTGGTGTCGGAGTTACTATTCACGTATCGGCACTATTCACGATATCTGACACTATTCACGAATACTGCCTTATTCATTCAGAAAATGAAATTTCTTCTTTTTATCCAAAATATCTATTCGGATACTAGCTTTGATTGTATCCATGTTTTGATCATTCTTGAATTTTACACCACTATGATTATTTTTGAGGTATTGTTGGACATGGATAAAACAAAGTACGAATCCTTAATCCTTAATCCTTGTCATTTTATTTCATTGGATTCATTTCTTTAAAAATATTTTTCATCATCCTCGGTCTTAAATGATGATATTACTGAATATCTTTGGCCTGTAGTGCAAAGATGAATGATTTCTTGATGAATATCTTTGACCCGTAGTGCAAAGATGAACAGGTGTTGAGATGAACATGACTTACTGATTAATATCTTTAGCCCGTAGTGCAAAGATGAACAGGTGTTTAGATGAACATGACCAACTGATGAATATCTTTGGCACATTGCAAAGATGAATATTTGATTCCGATGTATGTTGATTGATGTTATAGGGATAAAAGATAGATGATGAACTTTTAAATTCATACATAGATAGTAGTAGTTTGCATTCTCTACTTAACTCTTCTAATGAATTATTATTTCACTACGAATATTGATTTAAAATTTGTTGTCTATTGTATTCTATTAGATTTTTCCTCGTTGAAGACTAACGATAATTTGTTGTATATTATCTTAGTCATAATATTCTTTACCGGGCTAGTTGAGCTCACCCTTTTCCTTTTTGTTCCATTTTTCTTCTCGGAGGCGAGAATGTAGCGAGTCTTAGTAAAGGTATGGAATGAAAGTTCTAGAGAGAGTTGTTTAGTAGTCCTCACCATTTTGTAAAATAATGTATAAATAATTATGATGGGGATTTATTTGCGTGTGGATATTGTCTAGATGGCAATATCTCGTATTTAAACTCACAGTTTATATGTTGTAATAATAAAGTTGTAGTTATTTACATACCATGTATTTGGCGACTTCGAAATGGGTTGGATGGAATGGACCTATTTTGGGGCGTCACCTTTTGTAATCTGAAGATGAATATTTGATTCCGGATGTATATTGATTGATGTTACTGAGGATAAAAGATAGACGATGAACTTTTAAATTCATATATAGAAGATAGTAGTTTGCATTCTCTACTTAACTCTTCTAATGAATTATTATTTCATTCGAATATTGATTTAAAACTTGTTGTCTATTGTATTCTATTAGATTTTTCCTGTTGAAGACTAAAGATAATTTGTTATATATTATCTTAGTCATAATATTCTTCTTTCGGGCTAGTTGAGCTCACCTTTTCTTTTTTGTCCATTTTTCTTCTCGGGAGGCGAGAATATAACGAGTACAGTCTGGGAAATGGAATTAAGGTTCTAGAGAGAGTTGTTTAGTAGTCCTCACCATTTTTGTAAAATAATGTATCAATAAATGTGATGAGGATTTATTTGAGTATAGATATTGTCTGAAGATAATATTTGTATTCAAACTCACGAGTTCTTGTTGTAATAATAAAGTTGTAGTTGTTTACGTACCATGTATTGACAACTCGAATGGGTGATGTATACCTATTTTGGGGCGTCACGGTTGGTATCGAGCTTAGGATATGATCTCTCAGAGATCGGGAATAGAACTAGGAGGGAGAGACGAGTAAATCCTTCGCTAGTGTGTCCTACCTAAGCTTATTTGTTAGTTGGTTAAGTATATAGGGATATTATGTGATATATTGATTTCCTTAATTAACCCTTGTTTTATGACGATATTTGAGAATGTCGATTGAGAATATTAACAATGGAGTAAATGAGGCCCGTGGAGATGCCCATCTTTTACCAACGAGGAGAACGTGCAACAGTGATAATGTACCTCCTGCGTGAACAACACCAATCGAGATGATGAACGAGGGGATGTTTAGAAGCTTTTTGCGATTCATGCAAAAATCGAACGAGGAGACTTCGTGTTCAAAATACTGAGGAGGAAATGATAGCAATTCACGGGTGGTCACAGCCCAAGCGCTTCAAAGAGTTGGGACCACGAGTGGGAAAGCCGGATCCGATTAAAGGCGGAGACGTGGGTCAAACAAATTACCAAGATATTCGATGTCTTGGGATGCGGAGAACGAAGGTTCCATTCGCCACCTTTATGTTCCGTGGCGAGGCAAACTCATCGGTGGGAATCATGAAGCACACCCATCCAAACCACACTCAAAGATGTCTTGGAAAACGTTTGAAAAGCGTTCGAATGACAAGTACTTCCCCGAAAGTGTTCGTCGTATAAAGGAAGTGGAGTTTATCGATTAAAACAAAACAACATGACGGTTGTCTCAATCGAGGCAAAGTTTGCGAGTTATCCAGTTTGCACCTCATTTGGTGGAGAATGAGGAACGATGACGCGGATGTTTTTGAGAGGTTTGAAACCCCAAGATACGACAATATCTCATTTCTCATAAATTTTCTCTCTATTCAGATGTTGTTAACAGGGCTCAATTGTTAGAGCGAGATAACGAGTATATTCAACCGAGGGACCATAACCAGGATCGTACCAGAGATAGCGGTCCAACAAGAGTAATGATAACGGGGAGAAAAATGCACGGATAAAATGGTAACCACTCTGGTGGTAATCATGGCCATGAAAATAGAAGAAGCGAGTCGGGGAGGAGATTTTAAAAGAGGAGATTTAACAACGACTATGTATGAAGGCAGCGGTCTTAAGTAGAATCGGTTCTAAGGGAGGAGAACGACCACCGGTCATATCTTATAAATGCGGAAAGAGGGACATATCGGTCCAAACCGTCCACAACAGCTCAAGGTATGCTATAATTGTGGAAAGGAAGGACATATCACTCGAGATCAGACGCAGAATGGCGAAACCTAGTTCAATGGGGAAGGTGACTCAAAAGACTATCCCGTAAAAGTCAAAGTCAATCGGTTCCGGAAGAAGCGTTTGTGTGGTGGTCAAAATGCGAGGAACCCAAACGAGGTGATCACGGGTAAGCTATTTATAAATTCTTGCGAAGTTTATACCTTACTTGATACCGGTGCTACTCATTCATTTATCTCTCCTGCTTGTGCTCAACGTTTAAACTTGACTCTGGAGAAATTAGACTTTGACCTATCTGTGAAAACTCCGTTAGGAGAAACTTTCATCACATCCACTGTTTATAAATCTTGTTTGATTCAAGTTGGCACCATCACCTTACCTGTTGACCTTATCTCTTTAAAGATACTTGCTTTTGATGTGATTTTAGGGATTGATTGGTTAACTACACATTATGCCAAAATTGATTGTTTTCGTAAGGTTGTTAGCTTTCATATTCCTAAACAACTTTGTTATGCGAATTCAAGCAACTAAACCATTAAAATCAATCAACGCTATATCTAATCATAAAGCTATTCGTTTATTGAAAAACGGATGTCAAGCTTTCTTAGCCCATGTTATGGATTTGAATAAAGACACGTCAAATTTGAATAATATTCCCGTTGTTATTGACTTTCTGACGTATTTCAAAGAACTTCCTGGTCTACCCCGAACGTGAAGTTGAATTCTTTATTGATCTTGAACTCGGTACAAAGCCCATTTCTAAAACCCCATATCGAATGGCTCCTATTGAACTTCGAGGAGTTAAAGGTCCAACTACGAGAATTGTTGGACATCGGTTTCATTCGCCCTAAGTACATCTCCTTGGGGTGCTCCTGCTTTTATTCGTAAAGAAGAAAGACGGGGAGTATGCGACTTTGTATTGACTATCGGGAATTGAACCATGTCACCATCAAGAATAGGTATCCTCTACCTCGTATTGATGACTTGTTTGACCAATTAAGAGGGCACAATTCTTTTCAAAAATCGATCTTCGCTCGGATATCATCACCAAGATTAGAACCGAGGATATTCCAAAGACGCCTTGAAACTTCGGTATGGGCATTATGAATTCTTAGTCATGTCTTTCGGACTAACTAATGCTCCTGCGGCTTTCATGGATATGATGAACCGAGTATTCAAGGAATATTTGGATCAGTTTGTTGTTGTCTTTATTGATGACATCCTCATATATTCCAAAAGTCGTGAAGATCATGAGCACCATTTGAAGCTGGTACTCCAAAGGCTTCGTGAAAACAAACTATATGCCAAATTGAAGAAATGTGAGTTCTGGCTTGAGGAAGTAGCATTTCTTGGGCACGTGGTGTCAAAACATGGAGTATCCGTGGACCCGGTGAAGATTGAAGCAATACAAAGTTGGAGCAATCGAAGTCGGTGACCGAAGTACGTAGCTTTCTGGGTCTAACTGGTTATTATCGGAGATTCGTGGAAGGGTTTTCTCGACCCGGAGCTGATGCGTATGAAGAAGAAAGTACAAGAAGGAGCTATTCCGGAAGCGAGAATTGATGAAGAAGGAATACTTCGAGCCCACTCTAGACTTTGTGTCCCTAACGACTCTGATTTGAAGTACAAGATTATGATGGAGGCACACAATACACCATTTGCAATCCATCCTGGAAGTACTAAAATGTATCGTGATCTTTGACATACATTTTGGTGGAACAATATGAAGAGAGAGATTACAAAGTTTATCTCAATGTGTTTAACTTGTCAACGTGTAAAGGCGGAGCATCTAGTACCTAAGGGTCCGTTGCAACCACTTGAGATTCTGAAATGGAAGTGGGAACACATTACCATGGATTTTGTTACGGGTCTTCCTACGGTTTCTCAAGGCATCAATGCTATTTGGGTTATTGTTGATAGATTAACCAAGTCTGCTCATTTCTTGCCGATACGGAGACTTATTCCTTGAACGTCTTCTTAGTATGTGCGTGAATGAGATTGTGAGGTTGCATGGCATGCCTCAGTATCCATAGTTTCGATCGTGACCCAAGATTCACTTCAAGATTTTGGGTTAGCTTGCAAAAAGCTATGGGCACGGATTTGCGATTCGATTCGGCATACCATCCTCAAACCAGACGACAATCGAAAAGGACTATTCAAACTCTTGAAGATTTATTAAGACTCGTGTCCTGACTTCAAGAAGCGCTTGGGATAAGTATTTACCATTGGTGGAATTCTCCTACAACAACAGATTATCGAGCAAGTATAGGTGTGGCTCCATTTGAAGCATTATATGGACGAAAGTGTCGCTCTCCAGTATGTTGGGACGAGGTGGGTGAAGCAAAATTTTTGGGACCCGAGTTGGTACGTATGACTACAGAAAAGATCCAAATGATTCGACAACGTATACAAACGGCACAAGATCGACAAAAGAGTTATGCGGATCTTCATCGAAAGGACGTGGAATTTAGTATAGGGGATCATGTATTGTTGCGAGTTGCTCCATGGAAGGGAGTTACAAGATTTGGGAAGAGAGGAAAGCAAAATCCACGATTAATTGGTCTATTTCAAATTCTTGACCGCGTAGGAAATGTAGCCTATAGACTCGCGTTACCTCCGAGTATGTCTCGTGTTCATAATTTGTTTCACATATCCATACTTCAGTAAATATGTGAAAGACCCAACCACGCGTTATAGAGTTAGAACCGGACGAGATAGCCAAAGACTTAACGTATGAGGAGGTACTGTCAAGATCTTGGATAGGAAGGAGCATGTCCCTACGCCAAGAAAGGTCATACCACAAGTTAAAGTTCGTGGAGGAATCATGCTATAGAGGAAATGACACAGAATTAGAAAGCGAAAATGAAAGCGAGGTATCCTCACCTTTTCAAACACAGTGCACGTCGTCGATTTCGAGGACGAAATTTCATAAGGAGTGGAGGTTGTAAGACCCCAACTTATTATTAATGAAATTTAATTTTCTCTATTTATTATTTTGAAATAGTAAGGGTTGATTTGATTAATATGGATAGTTAGGGGTAAAATACGCAAATATTTCAAAATAAGCAAGTGGTTATAAAATATTCATTGTTGTCGGGAAATATTCGTTTGGTCGTGAAATATTCTTGCTGTCGGAGAATATTCGTACGACGATGCAGCCATGTGTGGGCCCCATAACGGAAAGCGATTGGATGAAGAAAACGACAAATATAAGTGGTTTAAAAATAACAACAGTAGTTATTTACTTGAATTAATCTTGTTAAAATACTCTATGGTTAAAACACAAGAAGACACTGCGGTATTGCACCAATTATTGATTCTTACGCAAGAAGGCACTACTCAATAATGGTTACGATAATTCTTATTCGATATTTTATTGATTTAATAATTCTTTGCGTTGATATTTTATATTGTTGTTGTTTGATAATTGTCATTACACGATATTTTTCATTATCGAAGCAATAATTCATATTATCCTGAATAATATTATTAGATAACATTATTGGCAATG
Source organism: Panax quinquefolius (assembly GCA_020205615.1). Lineage (NCBI taxonomy): Eukaryota > Viridiplantae > Streptophyta > Magnoliopsida > Apiales > Araliaceae > Panax > Panax quinquefolius. The sequence goes on from CM035156.1 coordinate 23,631,406, forward strand.
TCTAGAAAGTTCTGCATACAGGAGAGGTTTGGTCACCTAATTGCGGCAAGAAGGAGAAATTCTTATTGGAAAGGCCCTCTTTCCGGGACCGCTATCTGGTTGTCGAAATGTTGAGTGTACACTGAGAAACCGAGACCGGAGTATGTATGGGGCTAAGATCACATAAGAAGGTAAGTAACACACACATTCAGTTATTATTCTCTCTCGGACATTAGACATTATTTTTCTCTCCATTGTTGACCTTGTGATCGCCGAAATCGACTCTCTCACGCGGAAGTTATCCCCTCGACGGTCGGTAAAATCAAGCTTTTGGTGTTGACTTGTTGAACTGTGCAAAATATCGGACGCGTCTTGGTGATTGGGACGTGGAGAAAGATCTTGGCATTAACAATAGTCATTGTCAACCGTTTCAGTTAAATTAATTGTCTATAACAATATTGTCTTTAAATTTTGGTGGCCAACTAAAATAACTAATCTTAATCTTTCTTTTAATTTTAGTTTTGTTGATTTCTAATGAAATTTTAATATTTTACATAATATCATGTATTTTGCACTCAATATAAATAAATATAAATTATGTTATTATTAATAAGAGTATAATAGTTTAAATAATATTTTTATTCAATCATTTAATTAATCATAAAAAAACAAACCTAACATAATATTATTTTAAATTAATATTCCCATGTAATTAAAATTATTTAGAGTATTATAATTTCATGTATGTATTATAATCTTAATCCTTGTTGTAAATAAAGATTAACTTAGTAAATCTTAATATCATTACAAACTAATAAAAATCTAAATACATTCATCATCTACAAACCTACGATCATCAAGACAAAGGGAAAGTGTTTGGTTGCGGTTTCAAAATTATAAAGGATTTTGATGTTTAAAAATCTGCTTGTATTTTCTTGATTTAGAATCTTCTTTTTTTTCCTCTAATTTTTGGACATTTAAGGAAATTGATGATCGTAGTTTTGGTGGCTGTAACTCCTCTTTATGATCGGCTATAGATCTGGAATTGCAGATATGGCGGTGGTGCAGTGAAGAAGAAGATGATGATGATTTGTAATTAAAAAATTTATTAGTTATTTGTTTTTCACATTCACCCCCTTTCAATTATATTATATAAAATGATCTTAAGTTAAATAAAAAATGAGTCTTAATTTGCCACATAATTATATATCATTAATTTTTAATGTGACAATTATAATTGAATTAAAATAAAAAAATAATTATTTAATAAAAAAATATAATGAATTAAAGTTCTTTTAAAAAAATGGATAAAAAATGGTTAATCTAGGATACTAATTTACTACTATATTTAAGGGTAGTGTTAACGCCAAGATCTTCTGCCACGTCTCAATCTCGTAAGACGTCCTGATCCTGTACACTAAACACAGTCAACACCAAAAGCTTGGCGATTGACTTCGATTCGTTGGGGATAGCTTTCGGCGTGAGAGTCAAGATAAAGCGATTACAAGGGTCAACAATGGAGGATAAAATATCTAGTGTATTGAGAGAGATAAAATTATCAGTTACCTTTTTCTTGAAGACTTCCTTGCTAAATTATACTCTCTAGCCCGGTTTACCGTGCCACCTACTACCGTCAGACACAACCCCCCACTCCTCCACGATCACTGCCGACTGCATGCAGGCTGTCACCTTTTTCCTGCACTGTTTATATCGTCGACCGACTATAATCTCATCCACATTAATGATCTGCAGACTTTTTGGTCAACAGCCTTCCTTTTTCATTATTACAAGTCAAAGATGGAGATATTAAGATATCTAATGGGTCAATCCACTGATCCGACCCGATCTTATAAAAACTTAACAAAAATAAGATAATGGCTAGGCCCAACAACTTTAGGACCCAATAGTGAAGATCCAATGGACTAACCAAATAAGCAGGCCCAATCCACTCGACCCAATATATAAAATATCATAACCCAACATTGCCCCCTAGTTTTTTATTAAATAGGACATTTAATAGAAAATTATAAATGGTCCATGATATTATAGGATCTAATAGTATTGAAATGGGCCCCAAAATGAAACTTACCCAAGCCCAACCGGTGAAGGATAAAAATAAAAAGATGGACTAAATCCGGAAGTCCAATTGAAAGGCCCAACCTGCTAAATGCTTGAGATTTAATCCGGACGCCACCCTTTCAAATTAAATAATTATGATTGTCGAATTAAATGTGCCACCTAAGTATCTTTGTGTATCAATCGATATAAAAAGCAAACTTTACCAATTTCGACAGTTTTACCTGTCAATTTAAAATTCAGAAGACTTTTGCCCTCCCTCTTTCTTTCGAACCTTTCTTCCTTTCTCTGCAAACTCTCAACAATGGTGGTCCTCAACTCGAATCAGAACTCTCCTCTTCGTGTAACCCCAATCAACACTGTTTCGCCCAATCCAAGCCCTGATAAGGATGCTTCAAGTTCGAATCCTAAATCAACGAACCCAGACAAGAAATCTCTTCCTCCGAAACCCTCGCCCACTCCTTCTGAGTTCTTTAGGAGTAAGGAACAATATCCACATACCAATACTCCTTCCACTGTCACTGAAAATGAATTAAAGAATATTCGGACTCGTTACCAGATCCCTGCCACTCATTTAGTGAGAGCTCCTAGATCGGAGGAGTGAATGTGTCAGAGGCCGGAAGGTTGGACGGCCGTTCCAGTAACCATTCTCAAGAAAGGAGTTAGATTCCCTCTCCATATCTTCTTAGTCACCCTCTTAGGTTTTATTGGTGTTAGGTTCGCCCAATTAGTACCGAATTCCTACATCCACATCCTCGCTTTTATTGCATTCATCACGAAGTTGAGTCGAACCCACTCGGACTTCTTTTCTCTGTCTCACAAGGTAGTCAAACCAGAAAAGGGTTTCAAAGTTTTAGCAAACAATCGTAGAAGCAAGCGAGAAATTTGAAAGAAGATCACTGGTTTCCACCCCTTCCAGCAATAAAGGATGGCATAAGGGTTGGTTTTTTTTTAAATCGAGGGCCGAAATAAATCTTTTTTCACGGACTGGACTACACAAGACAAGGTCTCTGCTGATTTTGGTGATATTCCCGAGGAAAGAATAAGTGAAATGATTGAGCTCTTCGAGAACTTCCCCTCCAAGGAGTGGGATTACGGACTTCTCACTAAACAGGCCTGGTTATATGATCATAAATGTAAGTTCCGAATCGCTCTGACACATACTTACTTGAAACTTTTAATAATATAAATATTGATTTTTTGGATGGAAAGTCTGCAGAAGACACTGTTGAACCTCCACAACTGGAAGCCCCACCCGAAGATAGCCCAACCAATAAAACACCTTCTGCTGACCCCCAAACTAATGAACCAGAAGCTGAGGATCCCATCCTACCTGAAGAATCTCTTCAGCCACGGCGAAAGAAGAGAGCCATCCGAAAACCCAGGTCCCAATCAACACCAATAGAATCTGAAACCATCCCAGAGACTGAAACAACTACCAATCCAACTTCTGGCCGAGGGAGTTTACTCAATCTTCCAGTAGATGATCGAAAATGACTTCTTCGGGTCAAGAAGTTAAGAACTAAGGTTACCACTTTGACCACCGAAGAGCTTAGAGTGCCCCTTTCTTCAACCGATCTTCCTCCCATAATTCCAGTTGAAATTCGAGCTTCTGATGATGAAGAAGGGGCTGAATCCACTCCAACACTATCCCGAAAAAAGAAAGCAACCATCTGACAGCCATCCGAGCCCATCAATCCTCCCTTCACCATCTCGCAATCCCACTCTAACCCGATCTCCAACTCCTGAGAATATCTACACAGACCCTTTACCATCTCCTAAAAGACCCATCCCATCTTCTGAACGACCAAGGCCATCACCCCCAAGATCTTCAGATCATGAATTTCAGAACGATGCCACGGGATCGCCGACCTTATGGCCTCAGTTCAACGCCAATTTCCCATTTCAGCTCTTTGATACCTTTGTTCGAGAGACTGACGATCACCGATTCGGCAATAGTACGATCGGGGATTTGGTTGATGAGGGGATGAGCTACCTGGCGAAGGTAATTGACTGTTTTCCTATTTATACACTTCTATCCCTGTTTAAGTATCTGAAACTGATTGAATACTGTTTGAATATGCGGTAGCAAATCTCTTTTTTGGACGTTCGTCCCGTACATGTAAATCTTTGAGGTAGAAGAGAGGCTATGAGAAATGAAAACAATATGTTGAGGTCGACGTTGGCTAGGGAGAGAAGTCAACACGAGAGTGTTCTTCATACCAATGAAGGTCTTCGGAGGGAATTGGCTCAATCCAAGGAAGATCTGAGGGCTTCTAATGACGAACTAAAGTCGACCAAGGAGGAGCTGAAGGCGACAAAGGCTAGCCAACAAGACATGACGAGTATGAATGCTGACCTTGTTGAAAAGAATGAAGTTCTGAAGACCAAGAATGAAGAACTCGTCACAGCCAATCAGAGCTTGGCGGTACAGATCGACGAAGTTCAGATGAAGGCCCGGGATGACAAGGAAGCACATATGGCCAAACGTCGGAAGCTTCACGATAAGCTGAAGGCCTTGAAAGAGCTAGGTCCTCCTTCGACCGAAGATTTACGTAAGTAGATTCAGACCAAGTACCGAGCATCCGATGAACTGAACACAGAAATCCTAAAGGTCTACTCTGAAGGCTATGAAGTATGTCGAAGCCGAGGCAAAGAGAAATTAGTTGCGGCAAAGATAGATCCGGCTCTGCTTGATTCTGAAGATGAAGATAATGCATGAATTTTATGTAACTTCTATTTTTTAGTGTTAAGATTTTGCGAAGAACTTTTGTTTCTGTTTATGTGGACTCTTTTGAGTATGAATGAAATGTTTGTTATTATGGTTTCTGCATAATTCGTTTCTTGTCAATAATTCAGTATCAATCAATATGAATGAACTTAACTTAAATTGTGAATCAGGTAAGGCATATAACAGTACTGAACATAATAAACTGGACTTAATGAACTGAACTGGATGAACCGAACTCAACACTTGAACAAAATAAAGTAATGTATACTTATCCTTTCTGAAGTGTGAGATAGATTAGGCATAAGGTAAATTCGGCTGATCCTCCTTGCACCATCAAGATCTTGTTCACCACTCAGGGTAAAACAAGTATATAAGGACATTTGTTTACCACTCGGGGTAGAATAATTTCATAAGGACACAACCGAACCTCCTTACTTCGGTGCATATTGTTTACCACTCGCGGTAAAACAATATTAAAAGGACTATGGAATTTGTTTACCACTCGCGGTAAGACAAATTCATAAGGACACACCTCACCAGATAAAGGCTACCATCGAATAATCGTGAGTCCACCTCGTCCTCCTTACTTGGTGCATATTGTTTACCACTCATGGTAAAACAATATTAAAGGACTATGGAATTTTTTTACCACTCATGCAGAAAGACAAATTCGTAAGGACACTCCTACCGATAAGGCTACCATCGAATGGTCAGCGAGTCCACCCCGTCCTCCTTACTTCGGTATGAATTTAGGACCAATAGGAAGAAGATCAATTGTGAAAAAGTGAATCTTTTGTTGATGATGACCAAATATTTACAGACTTCGGGAGACTGACTCGATCTTTACTGAAAATACTTCCGAAGCCTACCAGCATGCCAAGTGTTCTTGATCTCAGATCCGTTTAATGCCTTTAACCGATAAGTTCCTGGCTTCGGTACTTCAATTAGTTCATAAGGTCCTTCCCAGTTCGGCATCAGCTTTCCCAAGTTCTGAGGTGTAGATGCTTCGACTTCCTTGAGAACGAAGTCTCCTACTTCAAATCTCCGAAGCTTTACCCCCTTATTGTAATGTTTGGCTACTCTCCGCTGATAGGCTTCCAATTTGATCAAAGCCACCTCTCTGACTTCTTCCAACAGATCCAAGTTGCCCCTCAGCCGTTCATCATTGTAGATCTCTCTGAACTGATTGACCCGAAGGCTGGTGGATCCAATCTCAACGGGGACTAAGGCATCAGTGCCATAAGCCAATCTAAAAGGTGAGTCCCCCGTAGTAGTCCTCGACGTAGTCTGATAAGCCCATAACAAGCTGAGAAGCTCTTCAGGTCATCTCCCCTTAGCTTCATCCAGTCTGCGTTTGATCCCATTTAGCAGCGTTCTGTTGGTCACCTGGATTTGCCCGTTTGATTGTGGATGAGCCACTGAAGTCTTCTTGTGTTAAACCCCCAGCTCCTTCAGAAATCCTTCGAACTTCGACCCCACGAACTGGCGTCAGTTGTCCGATATCACCACCTTAGAAATTCTGAAACGAAACACTACTGACTCCTTCATGAACTTCAAGCATTCTTGTTCCTTTATCAACCTAAGTGGCTTTGCTTCTACCCATTTGGTCATATAATCGATGGCAACTATAACAAAACTGACTTGACCTTTAGCTTTTGCCAATGGACCCAATATATCTACCCCCCAGACAGCAAAGGGTATAGGAGATAAGATCGAGTATAGCTCTTCTGGTGGCTGATGTGGGATCGGACTATTGAGCTGACACTTCTCACACTTCTTCATATACTCCGTAGATTCCTTGAAGATCGTAGGCCAGTAGAACCCCTGCCGAAGTACTTTGTAAGCTAATGACTTAGCAGCCATATGGTCGCCATAAATACCCTCGTGAACCTCCCGAAGAACATATTCAGCTTCGGACGGGACCAAACACTTTAACAATGGTGACGAAAATGCCCTTCGATAAAGATCCCCATCAATAAGAACGAAGTTGGCACTCTTGTACTTGATCTTCTTTGCAAGCATCTGATCCAAAGGAAGGACGCCATCTGCCAGATATTCAATGTAAGGAGTCATCCAACAGTTAGAGCGTTCAATGCACATCACTGCTTCATGTTGGATACACGGCTCCTGCAGAACTTCCAAATAAACTGACCCATCAAAAACGTTAGCATCCGTAGTGGCCAGCTTCGACAATGCATCGGCAATGGAGTTGTCGTTATGTTCTATACTCTGAAACTCATAGGAGACGAAATACTGAAGCCGGTCTTTCAATTCTACCAAATACTTGATCATTCTTGCCCCCCCCCCCCCCGAGCTTCATAATCTCCTGATATTTGCTTGACGACTAACTAAGAGTCACTGTAAATGATCAACTTCTAAACCTCCAGACTCTTTGCTAAACGAACCCCTGCCAACATTGCTTTATATTCGACCTCGTTGTTCGTTGCTCTGAACCCAAATCTGATGGCCTATTGTGTGACGCCCCCAAAATAGGTATACATCACCCATTCTGAGTCGTCAAATACATGGTACAGAAAATAACTACAACTTTATTATTACAATTGTCGTGCAAAATCGACAACACATCTTTGTGAGTTTAAATACAAATATTATCTTCTGAGACAATATCCACACCCGGATAAAGTCCTCATTACAATTATTGACACCTTTTTTTATAAAATAGTGAGGACGCTAAACAACCTGCCTAGAACCATCATTCCACACCTTACTACTTCCCGCTATGTTCTCGCTTCTACGAGAAGAAAAATGGAACAAAAAGGAAAAGGGTGAGCTCAACTAGCCCAGTAAAGAATATTATGACTAAGATAATATACAACAAATTATCCTTAGTCTTCAACAGGGAAAAATCTGATAGAATACAATAGACAACAAGTTTTAGATCAACAATTGCAGCGGAAACAACAATTCATTAAAAGAGTTAAGTAGAGAATGCAATCTACTATCATCTATGAATTTAAAAGTCCATCATCAATATTTTATCCCTGTAACATCAATCAATATACATCTTGCATCAAAGATTCATCTTTGCACTACAGGCCAAAGATATTCATCAGGTAATCATTCATCTTTGCAGTACAGGCCAAAGATATTCATCAAGTATCACCATTAAGGACTGAGGATGATTAAAAACATTTAAGAGAATGAATCCAGTGAGACAGAAGGATAATATTAGGGATTCATATTTCGGTTTATCCAAATTCAATAAATCTCCATAATAACCAAGTGTGAAGTAGAATAAAGATCAAAACATGGATACAATCAAGGATAGTAACCATAAAAGACATCTGGGACGAAAAAGAGAAAATTTCATTTTTCAGTGAATAGTGTCGTATTTGTGAATAGTGTTGTATACATGAATAGTGTCGTATACGTGAATATTAACCCCGACACAAAAGTTCCAAATTTGATTAAAAAGTTCAAACCAACATTTCGGCATAATGATATTGAAGAAAATAATATCATTTAAGAAGAAAATAACATCTCTTACCTCAAAGAATTAGTACTTCAGAATGAAAGGTCGAAAGTGATGCTGAATGAAACTTGTACTGAACAACAACTCTCAAAGTATCTAAATACTCACAAAATATGCTCGATAATATAGAGAGAGAAAGAGAGAAAGCTTATGTTTCTAGTGTGAATTTCAATTCTAACTTAGCCCTCTATTTATAGGAAAATGTTATTCCGCCGAAGCAGACTTGACCTGCTACCTGATGGCTTTACCTGCTATTATTGTCACCCACCACACTTGAAATAAAATTTAGCACATTTCTTCACCAACCACAAGTGGGGCCCACTCAATTCTAGAATTTTTCACCAAAATCATTTATAAACCTAATTTCTGAATCAGTTACCTCTTAAAATACATAACAAATCATACGTTCATTTTTAACAGTTCAAAATTTGTGGACATATACTCAACTTATATATGTATAACATATCCAAAAATCACAACGATCCAACGGTCGGATTAAAAATTATAACTCACGCAATATATAAAAAAAATCTTGATTTGATTTTTAATACCTCCATTCAAACAAAAATCTTTGATAAAACACCTCAACATTAAATCCTTCAATTATAACCACATAAAATAAATAAATCCATCAATTATAAAAAAATATTTCCTTATCATATAAATCAATAATTAATTATTCATAAATAATATTACGAATCACAATTATAATATTTAAGTAGTTCCCAAGAAAGAGGGGCTTTCGATAAAGGATTTCTCTGATAAGCGCACAATTAGGTGACCAAACCTCTCCTTAGATGTAACTTTCTAGACATTGCCAATAATGTTATCTAATAATATTATTCAAATAATATGAATTATTGATCCGATAATGGAAATCTTGTGCGATTGACAATTATTAAAACAACAATAATATAAAATATCAACACACGTGAATTATTGAATCAATAAAATAGAATATTAAAAAGTAATTATTGTAACAATTATTGAGTAGTGTCTTCTTACATAAGAATCAATAATTCAAAATATCATGCAATACTGCAGTGCCATTCTCTTCTTGAACCACACGTATTCATCAGTATTTTAACCAACGTAATCCAACAAGATTCACGATAACAAACTACGTCGTTATTTATAAAAACTCAAACTTGTCATTTTCTTCATCCGAGCGGTTATTACTCATACAAATGGTCGCTGTTGTAAATGCATTTAATATTCCACAGAAGCAAGAATATTCCACGATCAAACGAATATTCCCCACAAAAAATGAATATTTTATAACCACTTGCTTATTTTGTAAAATTTGCACATTTCACCCATAACTAAAGTATTATATCAAATTAACTCCTAATTATTTCAAGATAATAAATAGAAGCAAATTTAATATTATTCATAATAAGTTGGGGTCTTACATGCTTTTCTTTGAATCCTCCGGACTTGTCAAGATGATCCTCGCCTTGCTTGACATCCGCAGATGAAGACCCATCTGCATCTGGCGTCCATGAGTTATGGCGATCGCTTTGACGAAGCTGGCAAGAATTTCGATCGGACGTTTGACCTTCCGGCGCGACTTTAACGCCTACTTGAGAACGAACATTCCACCATGAAATCGGCGAAGCTTGACCTTTGATAGCGATTCGAGGATGATATTCAATAAAAAATTGAGATAATTCCATTGTCCATGCTGCTAGTCTCCCCGAAACTTCTGGCTTGCTCATCACCTTCTTCAGCGGTTGATCCGTGTAGATGACCTTAAAAATATTGCGGAAGCTTTCGACTAGCAATTATCAAAGCAAAGGCAAATTTTTTAATATTTGGGTACCTGGTTTCAGCATCTTTTAGGACATGGCTGACGTAATAAACCGGATGCTACATTCCCCCGCCTTAGAACGAAGATAACTCCACACATGAACGAATTAGGCGCCAGTATAAATACAAAGTCTCAGCTGGAGCAGGTTTCACCAATAAAGGGCCGAAGACAAATACGTCTTTATGCCTTGGAAGGCGTCTTCACACTCCGAAGTCCACTGGAACGTCTTTGCATTCTTCGGCCCCTTCAACGTATTAAAGAATGGCAAACATCTCTCTGCCGATTTGGACATGAACCTCCTCAAAGCTGCAATCCTACCAGTCAGACGTTGAACGTCTTTAAATGACTGAGGAGTCTTCATGTTTAGAATAGCTTGGATCTTCTCCGGATTGGCCTCAATGCCCCTTTGACTGACCAGATAACCTAGAAACTTCCCCGCACCGAGTCCAAAGGTGAACTTAGTTGGATTGAGTCTCAACTTATGACGACGGCCCGTCTGAAAGCATTCTTCAAGGTCATCCAAGTGCTTTTGAACGATCATGCTCTTTACTATCATGTCATCCACATATACCTCCACGTTCTTTCCTAGCTGCTTTTGGAAGACAAAGTTCATCATTCTCTGGTAAGTGGCTCCAGCATTTATCAGGCCAAAGGTCATCTTCTTATAGGCATACACCGAACGGTGTATGATGAATGATATCTTCGGAATAGCCTCCTTGCACATAAATATTTGATGATAACCTGAAAAAACATCCATAAAGCTTAGTAGTGCATACCCCAAAGTCGCATCAATAAGTTGATCAATGTGGGGTAGAGGATAGAAGTCCTTCGGGCAAGCTTTGTTCAGGTCCATGTAGTCGATACAAACTCGCCATTTCCAGTTCTGCTTCTGTACCAACACTACATTTTCCATCCACTCCGGATAGTCGATCTCAAAGATGAAGTCAGCAGCTATCAGCTTCGCGATCTCCTCATCAATGATCCTCTGTCGCTCAGGTGCAACGATCCGCCTTTTCTGTCGAACTGGCTTTTTTGATGGATCCACATCTAGTCGGTGCTCGGCAATCTTTCGGCTAATTCTAGGAATGTCTTGTGGCTCCCATGTAAAGATGTTCGCATAGTAGCGAAAAAGTTCCATAAGGTTCATTCGGAGAGGTTTCGACAAACCCAAACCAATCTTCATTGTTTTATCTTTCTTCCCAAGAACCAGCTCAATCTCCTCTGTCTCCCCTGCAGGAATGACCAATGGCTCCGAACTGCTTTCGATTAACGACTCGATCTCAATCGCCATGGTTTGCTTCTGCTTATTGACCCCTACTTCCGAGGCAATCACTACATTCCTGTAGCATCGTCTGGCCAGATCCAAGTCCCCTGCTACCTCTCCCACTCCATGTGATGTTGGGAACTTGATCTTGAAGTGAGGGATGAAAGTCACAGCTTGGAGAGCTATCAGAGTAGGTCTACCCATTATGGCGTTATAGGCCGAATCTACATGCACAACATAAAATTTACATGTTATTTCTACCTGCTGAGGAGCTGTGACGAAGATTACCGGTAGTTCAATAGTGTCTGCCACTTTGACCGGATCGTTGTTGAAGCCATATAAGGGGGCCTCCTGCCCGACCTTCATCTTTCGCCCATCAAGATGCATCCTCTGATAAGCGTGGGCATAAAGAATGTCAATAGAAGACCCGTTGTCGATCATCATCCGCCTCATATCCACCGAACCCACTTGTGCAGTGATCATCAGCGCTCCTTCATGAGGTTCGATGGGCTCCGAAGGGTAATCTGCATCGGTGAAGGATATAACTATTCCTGGAAATGGTCTATCGGTCTTCGGGAGAACACCCTCCACGGACATGACTGAACCCAGGTATCCCCTCCTCTTCTTCCCTATCAACTTCCCTGCTGTCCCACTGGTTATTACATCAACGACGTGTCTTGGTGGTTGATCTGGAGCAGGCTGCACAGGTGGAACATTTTGAACCGTCTGAACAGTATGGTCAACATTCTGCTGATCTTGTTGTTGGTCCCTCCCGGCCACATATTGAACTAACAAACCGCTTTGAACATTCCTCTCCACAAAGTCCTTCAAATTGCAACACTCATTAGTGTCGTGACCTGCAGCTTGATGATAGGCACAATATTTTCGAGCATTTTCTTGTCCCGGCTTGAGAGCGTCGCGAGGTGGTTCAAAGAACGGTTGGTTCCTGATCTGATCCAATATCACCGACCTATCCGTGTTCAGTTTGGTGTAAACCTTATTCACCTTCTGGGCAGGAGCAGGTGGGCGATTACTTCCCTGTCGGCATGTGTTGTTGTACTTCTTCGAGCTGCCCTCTGGCCGATCATTATACCCTCCCACCTTCTTTTGATCGCCTTCAACCCTAGAAGTCTCTGCCTCCTTCATTCGGTTCAAAGAAGGACGTTTCAGGCTATTCATAGACTCCTCCACTACAATATAGCCTTCGACTTTATCAAAGGCTTCGGCCAAACTCTTCGGATGGTGAAACATCAGCTTCTTCACCAACTTCTCCGACTTCACCAAGTCTAACCCATTCTGAAACAACCCCACAGCTTGAAGATCATTGAGGTCAGACACTTGGCCAACGGCTTCTCTGAATTGCTTCACATACAGACCCAGAGACTCATCGGAAAACTGTTGGACTTGAGCCAAAGAACCCGTAGGCTTTCTCCTCCTTCAATTGCTCCCAAAACGAGCATGGAACATTTCACACAACTCGGACCATGAAGATACTGAATCTGTAGGCAAAGTCCCCATCCACTGCCTCACATCCTTCCTCAACGTTGTAACAAACGTGTGACACTTAGCGACGACGGTGAAATCATAATAATCCATCACCGATCGAGCGCTTTGGTTTGTGGCGCCCCCAAAATAGGTATACATCACCCATCTTGAGTCGCCAAATACATGATACGTAATACAAATATAATCTTAAATATACAACAAGAGTCATGAGTTTTAATACAAATATTGTCTTCTGACAATATCCACTCTCGAGAATAAGTCCTCATTACAATTATTATCACACTATTTCATAGAATAGTGAGGACTACTAATACTATCACCTGGACCATCATTACGTCCCCCGACTAGTCCCTGCTACGTTCTCATTTCTTGAAGAGAACAGTGAAAGAAAGGGTGAGCTCAACTAGCCCAGTAAGAAATATTATGACTAAGATAATGGAGGATAAATTATCATTAGCCTTCAACAATGTTAAACCGATAAAATACAATGAGACAACAAGTTTAATCTGCGTGACGATCATAAGCGATCCATTAAAAGAGTCAAGTAGAGAATAAAATCTACTATCTTTTATGATTTAAAAAGTTTTCATCACTTTTATCGCTTGAGATCGAGCTTAATAAATAATCCACATCATCCTTGTGGCGCCCCAAAATAGGTATACACAACACCCATTCTGAGTCGCCAAATACATGGTACAAAAAAGCAAACTACAACTTCAATAATACAAATGTCGTGTGAAATACGACAATATATCTTAATGAGTTTAAATATAATATTGTCTTCTAGACAATATCCACATGCAAATAAATCCCCATCATAATTATTAATACATTATTTTACAAAATGGTGAGGACTACTAAGCATCTCTCTGTAGAACCTTCATTCCATACCCCCACTAAGACTTCGCTACATTCTCGCCTCCCGAGAAGAAAAATGGAACAACAAGGAAAAGGGTGAGCTCAACTAGCCCAAGAAAGAATATTATGACTAAGATAATATACAACAAATTATCGTTAGTCTTCAACAGGAAAAATCGATAGAATCTGATAGACAACAAGTTTCGGATCAATATTCGCAATGAAATAATAATTCATAGAAGAGTTACGTAGAGAATGAAATCTACTATAATCTATGAATTTAACAGGTCCATCATCAATATTTTATCCTCAGAACATCAATCAATATGCATCGGAATCAAATATTCATCTTTGCACTACTGAGCCAAAGATATTCATCACCGGGTCATATTCATTTAAACACTGCTCATCTTTGCATGCACTTCTGTGCCAAAGATATTAATCAATCGGTCATGTTCATCTCAACACTGCTCATCTTTGCACTACTGGGCCAAAGATATTCTTGAAATCATTCATCTTTGCACTACGGGCCAAAGATATTCAATAATATCATCATTTAAGACCGAGGGATGATGAAAAATATTTTAAAGAAACGAATCCATTGAAACAAAATGACAAGGATTAAGGATTAAGGATTCGTACTTGGTTTTATCCACGCCCAAAAAATACCTCAAAAATAATCATAGTGGTGTAAAATTCAAGAATGATCAAAACATGGATACAATCGAGTTAGTATCCGAATAGATATTTTGGACAAAAAGAAGAAATTTTATTTTTCTATGAATAGTGCCGATATCGTGAATAGTCTTGATATCGTGAATAGTCTTATATCGTGAATAGTAACTCAAACACCAAAAGATAGAAATTCCACAAAAACATCTTCACGCTTCATGAATAGTACTTCGTGAATAGTAACTCGTGAATAAGAACTTCATGAATAATAACTACTCGTGAATAAGAACTCATGAATAAGTAACCCATGAATAGTAACCCCATATGAAAAAGTTCCAAATTTGATAAAAACTTGGATCAACATTTTCAAAGATAATGATATTGAAGAAATAATATCATTCTGAAAAAATAATATCCCTTACCTCGAAAGATCAAGACTTAAATTTGAAACACCTGATATAAAGCATGACTTGGACTTGCACCAGATAGCAATACTCAAAGTATACTCAAAATACTCACAAGAATACGCTTTCGATAATATAGAGAGAAAACTTGATTTACGGTGTGATTTTCAATTCTAACCCAAGCCCTATTTATAGGAAATTCTTAGAATACAAAGCGAAAAATTGAATATAATAATATTATTTATAAACAAAATTCCTTAGCCCACCTTTGAAATCTGATTTCAGCCATAGCACATGTTAAATGAGGTTCACAAACTCACCAAAACGTTTTTCTCAAAATAATTAATTAAAACTCTCAAAATCAATTATTTGAACTCAAAACTTCAATAATTCATAATAAATAGCCCTTTTATCAGAAAATTCGAATCTCGCGAGTTTTTATAGGAAATTCAATTCTCTACAACTTTGCAGAAGAAAGTTTTCCAAATTCCAAACATTAATTGACCGAAATCCACAAGCGGTTTGATTTTACATTTATAATCAAATTTCGATCGAAGAAATGGGGTCCACCAACACACAAAACATGTGTTAATCATTTAATGCCACAAAAATACTCTTCCTCCTCATATACTCATATATCCCACATTCATTATAAAAATATCACCGTTAATATATTATTAAAATAATATATTTAAATGAATTATTTTATCGTAAAAAGATAAAATATTAATTTTCAACAATTGTCATTTTAAAATTTTCTCCATCTATATCCACATAAAATCAATATTTTCCTCATCATATAAATCAATAATTAATTATTCACAAATAATATTACGAAATCACAATATTGACAACGAGTGCAGTTCCTCAGAGAAAGAGGGCTTTCCAATAAGAATTTCTTCTTCTTGCGCGCAATTAGGTGACCAAACCTCTCCTGATGCAGAACTTTCTAGACATTGACAATAATATTATCTAATAATATTATTCAGATAATATGAATTATTGCTTCGATAATGAAAATACTTTGTGTAATGACAATTATTGAAACAACAACAATATAAAATATCAACGCAAAGAATTATTAACTCAATAAAATAATTTGAATAATGAATTACCGTAACCATTATTGTGTAGTGCCTTCTTACGTAAGAATCAATAATTGGTGCAATACCAAGTCTTCTGCTTCAACAACGCGATATTAGTGTGTTTTAACCACCGGGTATTCCAACAATGATTAATTCAGTAATAACTACTACAGTTATTTAAAAACAACTTATATTTGTCGTTTTCTTCATCCAATCACTTTCCGTTATGGGGCCCCACACATGGTCTTTATTTGTATTTAATAATCCTTCAACTGCATACGAATATTCCACGACCAAACGAATATTCCCCAACAACAATGAATATTTTATAACCACTTGCTTATTTTGAAATATTTGCATATTTAACCCTTAACTATCCACATTAATCAAATCCACCCTTACTATTTCAAAATAAAGGAAATTCCTTTTTATTTAAAAATTTCGGGTCTTCAATCCTTGCGCTTCTGACGAGAAGGATATTCATTAGGTCACGACCACAAATTATCCATGCACTACGGGCGAGGATATTCTTGTATTCATCAATGATCATGATCGTGCCAACAACTCATCCATCAATGCACTACGCCAATGAGGACTTTATCACATCATTTGTAACATTACTATTAATGATTATACCGAATAATCCTCGGTCATAATCATGCTAAGTCCATCTATACACTACAGGCCACAGATGACTTTCAAAAATTTAAACACGAGGATGATGACAATGATATAAGAATTCAATAAAACAAGTTCACGAATTAATTTATCCAGGAACTAATAACGTCCTAATTGTCAACATGATACTTCTTTGTAGAGTAAAATTCAAGAATGCTCGGAAGAATATTTCCATGAAAAGATATCGGTTGAGCCTTGAAATATCAAAGATATTCCACTAATTTCATGGAGTATAGAAGTTAAAACTTTAACCAACTGAGTATAATAAATAATGGAATAACAAAAGAAATCACCAGGCATGTGATAGATAGCACAGGCAGGTTATTTCAACAGAATAATAAATATTGAACTAGGTCCGACGTAAACGCACAGACAGGATATTCCGACAGAATAATAAATGCGGAATAATAAATAATGGAACCAAGTCCAGCGTAAAACGCACAGATAGGATATTCCGACAGAATAATAAATACGGAATAATAAATAATAGAACCAGGCGAAATTCGCACCGACAGGATATTCTGACAGAATAATAAAGAACGAAATAATAGAAGAATTTCACCACGTATGCGGTACTTCACATAAACAGGTTATTCCAACATAATAATATAGAATGGAATAACAGAGGGATTTCACCAAGTATAGGGCATGCCGCGTATACAGGTTATGTATAGGGTATGCCGCGTAAACAGGTTATTCCAAAAGAATAATATAGAATGGAATAACAGTAGGATTTCACCAAGTATAGGGTATGCCGCGTATACAGGTTATTCCAACAGAATAATAAAGAATGGAATAAAAAAAGTTCTCTTCATGAATAAGAAAGAATAACACCCCTTACCGTAAAAGACACAGGATATCGAAGTAGTGAAAGTAGCGAGAATACTCTTCTTCTTTCTCTATAATTTCTCTCTTTAGAGTTTCAAAGTGAATTAAATGAAATAATGAAGGAATGAGCTTCATTTATAGAAGAATGGATTGAATAATAACTAATTCTGAAACGGTCCAGATTGATTTACTTTTAAACAGACGATCCAGTTGATTTACTATTAAAACTTAAAGCAACGGTCCATACTTGATTTACTATTAAAACTTTAAACCAAATGATCCATATTGATTCATTATTATAACTTTCCACCAAATATCCATATTGATTCACTAATATAACTTCAACCAATCGGTATGAAAAATTAAGACATCTCCTCATGGAATAATATTGTACCCAAATACTTCGAATGCACAATACTAGAGTGAATAAGAATCGGGGTGAATAATAACTAATGAATAGTAACTTCGTGAATAAGAACTCGTGAATAGTAATTAAGTGAATAGTACTCAAACACAAAAAGTTACTCGAATGCCCTTTGAACAATATAACCTCCAGACATCAATTATCATCGGAATAGATGTCAATTTCTACTAACACAAATAATTCCAACACAATGAAACTATCAAATTCATCTTTAATCAACACAAACTTATTCATCATTAATACTATAACTCACAATATTTAGCAACCAGGTTGTTCTCAGGAAAGAGGGGACTTTCCAATAAGGATTTCTCCCTATTGGCGCGCAATTAGGTGACCAAACCTCTCCTTGACAGAACTTCTAGACATTGAAAATATTGCAATTTAATAATATGAATAACTTTGTCGTTTCAATTATTGATTTAATAATATAACATATAATGCGGATGATCTTTGTGACAACAATCGAATCAATAATACGAGAGATATGATCAAAGAATTCATCGTGCAATAATTGAGTATAACTAAGTGACTTCTCACGTAAGCATCAATAATCAATACCGTAATGCAACTATACAACCACGCCAGACATTCTTGTACTTTTTACTACCGGGTAGTTCATCAGCTTTTAACAATAACACCTCCGTCGTTATTTATAAAATATTTTGTCGTTTTCTCGATCCGAATGATAATTCCGATTCTTGAGGTCCACCAATGATTGTGCCGTTGTACGAATATTTCTGACAAAAAGAATATTCCCCGATCAATCAAATATTTTATAACAACTTGCATACTTAGCAAAATTTATAAATATTACCCACAACTATAACATTATATCAAATTCATTTCATAATATTCAAAAATGATATTTATAGAAAAATCATCTTTATATATAAAAAAAAGTTGGGGTCTTACACTGGCTATGGTCATAAGGGTCTCCAGACCCATCGTAACTCTCCATGTGGGGCAACTTCTTGGTGGTATCTGTCTTCTCCTTAAGAATATTCGAGGAAAATGGGGATGCCTTCTTTCCCGGAGTATCATTCACTTGTTAAACCTCAGCTAACTGCTTCCGAAGCTCCTTCAACTCCTTCACCAAGAAATCCACAACTTCTAGTTGTGAAGAGACTTCTTTCTCCTGAACAACCTTTTGCATCTGGGCAGATCGACCCATTCCACCAAAATCCACGACCCTTGATGGACTTCTGGATCTACTTCGGTGTGTGGCCATGTCATCACGACGAGAATATTCATGTTGGTGCTCTCTTCTTCTATTCTCAGGTACATGCTCTCTTGACCGGCTCCTCCGTCTGCCACCATCTCGACCCTAAGAACCAACGATAACAAGTGCTTTCTTTGATAACTCAGGATTTCTACTTCTTGATCTCCTTCTTTCCTGAGGTCGACCCCGACACTCGTGCACGGAATGTTCCAGCTCCTTCCCATCCTAATGTTGTACATCCTTATGCCTACTACGCCTTTCGGACTGAATATAGGTGGATGCCTCGTCCTTCAAATCGACCATCCGAAGCATCTGCACAGCTATATCCTCCCTCTGCTTTAGAAGAACCTCTAAAGCTTTATCGTCTTCTTCTGCCATCTTCGCCAACTTGGCAGTTTTGTCATCTCGACCACTTCGGTGATGGGTTCTAGGCGGAGAACCCTCCACCTGCCTCCGATCCTGGTCACAGCCTTTATCATCAACAAACACCAACCTTCGTCTGGCTCCACCATGAGCTCTCAGACGAGAACCCTTGGAATCACATTTGGAAGCAGTGCTCTCACTCTCATGAGCATTCTTTGAAGGACCCAAACGATCTTTGACAGAAATATGTTAGACATATGAGCTTATAGCCTTCGGCTATCCTTCCGGTGTATCTGCTCTACTCCTCACCATCTCTTCCGATGTAGAATAAATGAAAGTTGTGATTGAAAACTCAATGACACTAGAACACAACCCTCCTTCTAGCGCCAATATTAACGCCAAGATCTTCTGCCACGTCCTAATCACGTAAGACGTCCTGATCCTGCACACTAAACACGATCGACACACTAAAAGCTTGGCCCGGCCCGTCGTCGGGGATAGCTCGAGCGTGAGAGTCGATCATGAGATCACAAGGGTCAACAATGGAGGATAAAATATCTAGTGTATTGAGAGATAAAATTATCGCCACCTTTTTCTTGAAGACTTCCTTTAAGTTATACTCTCTGGCAGGGTTCTTGTGCCACCTACTACTACCGTCACACCATTTCACTCCTCCATGATCTCTCTGCCGATTGCATGCAGTCGTCACCTTTTTGGCGCCCCCCAAAATAGGTATACACAACACCCATTCGAGTCGCCAAATACATGGTACAAAAAGCAAACTACAACTTCAATAATACAAATGTCGTGTGAAATACTTGATAATATATCTTAATGAGTTTAAATATAATATTGTCTTCTAGACAATATCCACATGCAAATAAATCCCCATCATAATTATTGATTCATTATTTTACAAAAATTGTGAGTACTACTAAACAACTCTCTACAGAACCTTCATTCCATACCCCACTAAGTACCACTCGCCACATTCTCGCCTCCTCGAAGAAAAATGGAACAACAAGGAAAAGGGTGAGCTCAACTAGCCCAAGAAAGAATATTATGACTAAGATAATATACAACAAATTATCGTTAGTCTTCAACGAGGAAAAATCGATAGAATCTGATAGACAACAAGTTTCAGATCAATATTCGCAGTGGAAATAATAATTCATAGAAAAGTTACGTAGAGAATGAAATCTACTATAATCTATGAATTTAATGATCCATCATCAATATTTTATCCTGTAACATCAATCAATATACATCCCGAATCAAATATTCATCTTTGCTCTGAGGCCAAAGATATTCATCGAGTTAATGTTTCATTTAAACACTGCTCATCTTTGCACTACAGGCCAAAGATATTCTTGAAAATCATTCATCTTTTGCACTACGAGCCAAAGATATTCAATAATATCATCATTTAAGACCGAGGATGATGAAAAATATTTTTAAGAAACGAATCCATGAAACAAAATAGCAAGGATTAAGGATTAAGGATTCAGTACTTGGTTTTATCCACGCCCAAAAATACCTCAAAAATAATCATAGTGGTGTAAAATTCAAGAATGATCAAAACATGGATACAATCGAGTTAGTATCCGAATAGATATTTTGGACAAAAAGAAGAAATTTTATTTTTCGATTGAATAGTCTTAGTATCGTGAATAGTCTTAGATATCGTGAATAAAGTCTTGATATATCGTGAATAGTAACTCACACCAAAAGATAGAAATTCCACAAAAACATCTTCACGCTTCATGAATAGTACTCGTGAATAGTAACTTCGTGAATAAGAACTCATGAATAAGAACTCGTGAATAAGAACTCATGAATAAGAACCCATGAATAAGTAACCCGACATGAAAAAGTTCCAAATTTGATAAAACTTCGGATCAACATTTCAAAGATAATGATATTGAAGAAATAATATCATTCTGAAAAAAATAATATCCACTTACCTCGAAAGATCAAGATCTTAAATTTGAAACACCTGATATAGGCTATGACTTGGACTTGCACTCAGTATAGCAATACTCAAAGTATACTCAAAATACTCACAAGAATACGCTTTCGATAATATAGAGAGAAAACTTGATTTACGGTGTGATTTTCAATTCTAACCTAAGCACCTATTTATAGAAAATTGCTTTAGAACACCAAAAGCGAAAATTTAATATAATATTAATATATTTAATAAATTCTCTCGCCCATCTAGACAATCTGATCTCAGCCATCAAGCACATGTTAAAGATGGCCAACAACATTTGAAAAACGTTTTTCTTAAAAACATAATTAAAACTTCCAAAATTAATTATTTGAACTTGAACTTCAATAATTCATAATAAATAGCCCTTTCATCAGAAAATTCGAATCTCGCGATTTTTTATAGGAAATTCAATTCTCTACAACTTTGCGGAAGAAAGTTTTTCCAAATTCCAAATAGAAATTGACCGAAATCCACAAACAGACGATTTTACAAATATAATCAAATTTCATCGATAAATGGGGTCCACATAGACATGTTTAACATGTTTTAAACATTTATTGCAACAAAAAATACTCTTCCTCCTCAGATACTCATATATCCCACATTCGTTGTAAAAATATCACCGTTAATATATTATTAAAATAATATATTTAAATGAATTATTTTATCGAAAAAGATAAAATTTCAATTTTCAACAATTGTCACTATAAAATTTTCTCCATCTATATCCACATAAAATCAATATTTTTCTCATCATATGAATCAATAATTAATTATTCATAAATAATATTACGAGAATCACAATATTGACACCAGGCGCGCTCCTGGAAGAGGGGCTTTTCAATAAGAATTTCTTCTTCTTCTTGCAATGAAATTAGGTGACCAAACCTCTCCTTAGATGTAACTTTCTAGACATTGCCAATAATGTTATCTAATAATATTATTCGGATAATATGAATTATTGCTTCGATAATGAAAAATACCGTAATGACAATTATTGAAACAACAATAATATAAAATATCAACACAAAGAATTATTAACTCGATAAAATATTGAATAATAATTATCAGAACCATTATTGAGTAGTGCCTTCTTACGTAAGAATCAATAATTGGTGCAATACTGGTAATCTTTCTTGTTCAACAACAGCGATATTAGTGTGTTTTAACCACCGGGTATTCCAACAAAGATAATCTGTGAACAACTACGCCGTTATTTAAAAACAACTTATATTTGTCGCTTTCTTCATCCAATCACTTTCAGTTATGGGGCCCACATGGTTGTCTTGAGTCGCATTTAATATTCCCCGACAAAGATTTAATATTTTATAACCACTTGCTTAATTTGAAATATTTGCATATTTAACCCTTAACTATCCACATTAATCAAATCAACCCTTACTATTTCAAAATAATAAATAAAGGAAATTCCTTTTTATTTAAAAATTTCGGGGTCTTATATTTTTCCTGCACTGTTTATACCGCCGGCCGACTATAATCCCATCCACATTAATGATCTGCAGACTTTTTGGTCAACGACCTTCCTTTTTCATCATTACAAGTCAAAGATGGAGATATTAAGATATCTAATGGGTCAATCCACTGATCTGACCCGATCTTATAAAGACTTAACAGACATAAGATAATGGCTAGGCCCAACAACTTTAGGACCCAATAGTGAAGATCCAATGGACTAACCAAATAAGCAGGCCCAATCCACTCGGCCCAATCTTCTCAGCGTGTTATGGGCTTATCGGACTACGCCGAGGACTACTACGGAGGACTCACCTTTTAGATTGGCTTATGGCACTGATGCCTTAGTCCCCGTTGAGATTGGATCCACCAGCCTTCGGGTCAATCAGTTCAGAGAGATCTACAATGATGAAGGGTTGAGGGCCAACTTGGATCTGTTGGAAGAAGTTAGAGAGGTGGCTTTGATCAAATTGGAAGCCTATTAGCGGAGAGTAGCCAAGCATTACAATAAGGGGGTAAAGCTTTGGAGATTTGAAGTAGGGGACTTCGTTCTCAGGGAAGTCGAAGCATCTACACCTCAGAACTTGGGAAAGCTGATGCCAAACTGGGAAGGACCTTATGAACTAATTGAAGTACCGAAGCCAGGAACTTATCGGTTAAAGGCATTAGACGAATTTGAGATCAAGAACACTTGGCATGCTGGTAGGCTTCGGAAGTATTTTCAGTAAAGATCGAGTCAGTCTCCCGGAAGTCTATAAATATTTGGTCATCATCAATAAAAGATTCACTTTTTTCACAATTGATCTTCTTCCTATTGGTCCTAAATTCATACCGAAGTAAGGAGGACGGGGTGGACTCGCTGACCATTCGATGGTAGCCTTATCGGTAGGAGTGTCCTTATGAATTTGTCTTACCGCGAGTGGTAAACAAATTCCATAGTCCTTTTAATATTGTTTTATCGCGAGTGGTAAACAATATGTACCAAAGTAAGGAGTATGGGGTGGACTCGCTGACCATTCGATGGTAGCCTTATCGGTAGGAGTGTCCTTATGAATTTGTCTTACTGCGAATAGTAAACAAATTCCACAGTCCTTTTAATATTGTTCTACCGCGAGTGGTAAACAATATGCACCGAAGTAAGGAGGTTCGGTCAGACTCGCTGACCATTCGATGGTAGCCTTATTATTAGGTGTGTCCTTATGAAATTGTTCTACCCCGAGTGGTAAACAAATGTCCTTATATACTTGTTTTACCCTAAGTGGTGAACAAGATCTTGATGGTGCAAGGAGGATCAGCTGAATTCACCTTATGCCTAATCTATCTCACACTTCAAAAATGATAAGTACACATTACTTTATTTTGTTCAAGTGTTGAGTTCGTTTCATCCAGTTCAGTTCATTAAGTCCAGTTTATTATGTTCAGTACTGTTCTTTAACTTAACTGTTATATGCCTTACCTGATTCACAATTCAAGTTAAGTTCATTCATATTGATTGATACTGAATTATTGACAAGAAACGAATTATGCAAAAACCATAATAACAAACATTTCACTAGGTTTTCGTTCTTCTGAACCAGGACTTCGTTTCTCTGGACTAAATCCACATTCATATCAGTGATCGCCCTATGATCTGTTTTCATCTTTTACATTTGATCCTTGGTTTGTGCCAGATCTTTTCGAAGATGTTCATTATTATACTGGACAATGTCAAGATCATGCCTCTGCTTCGCCAATGCAGACTCTAGTATGGCATTTTCTCTTCGGGCAGCGTCTTCGGCGGTTTCAGCTTCTTTGTGTTTAGGACGAAGACGCCCGAATATCGCATTTGCCTACATAAATTCAGCCTTAGTCCATCAATTTCAGAAAAAATAGTATAAAGATATACAAACATCAGAAAATGACTTACTTTGGCCTGATATTTCATGCCTTCATCAATCAAGTCTCCGATAGAACTGTTCCCGAATCGGTGATCATCGGTATCGCGAACGAAGGAATCGTACAGTTGGAAAGGAAAAGGCTCGTTGGGTTCAGGCCAGTGAGTGGGGGAACTCATGTTTTCAGGTCTGGCTTTCATAGAAGATGGTCGTGGGGGAGAAATCGGGGGCTGATCCAGAGGTGGAGGTGGCTGAGTATGCACAGATTCAAGCATCGTTTCAGGTTGATCACTTGAAGAGTGTTTCCTCTTGCGAGTAAGGGAGAGAGTAGACTCTACTTGCTCTTCTAATTCTTCTTCAGAAACAATGATCTCTTCAGGGATGATAGGGGGCAGATTGGCTTTAGAAGCAGGTACTCTCAAATCATCAACAGTAAGAGGAGTTATTTTAGTTCTCATCTTCTTTGTACGAATGATTTGGGATCGTTCATTCAAAGGCAGATCAAGTAAATTTCATCAAGTGTAGGAGGAGGAGCTGGTCTAGTCTTTCTAATAGCTCTTTTCTTGATCCGAAGAGGTGCTATTTCTGTGGTAGGAAGAATCTCTTCAGTTGGAAGGTCGGTGAGCTGAGCTTCGGCGGTGGATGGTTCAGCTACAGATTCAAAAGTTTTCCCAGACAGAAACTCCTCGAGATCCTTTATATCAGCAGAGGTTGGCTTGATTAATGACACTGTGACAAATAAGTGGTAATTCTTTAGGATGAATACTGATAAAAATTAGTACAATTACACAGTAAATTGAATTCAAGGCTTACATTTATGGTCATACAACCATGCTTGTCTGCTCAGAAGTCTGAAGCTCCATTCCTTATGAGGTATCTTTTCCAGAAAACTTGCCATCTCTCTTAGACGCTTCTTAGAGATATCTCAAAGTCGCCAGAATTCGATCAGAGATAGTCCAATCGGGAAGAGAAGAAATCTCAGGTCCTGTAATAAAAAACCATTTTTCATGTCATCCCTTGTTGCTTGAAGGGGTATCCATCAGCATTTTAAAACCTCAATCTCGAGATTTGCCAGCTAAGAAGAGGGTGAAGAAGATATCGACAACTGGGGGAATCCCTAAGTTGTGACAGAAGACAATGAATGCCAGAATATGGATGTAGGAATTAGGAACTAATTAGGCGAATCCTACTTCTACGAACCCTAAGAAAGTGATGATAAAGGTATGCAGGGGTAGGCGAACCCCCTTTTCAAGTAGAGTAATCGGCATGGCAATCCAACCGTCAAGTTGATGGTACATACGTTCCTCCGGAGCCGGAGCCCTTGTCGAGTGAGTATCCGGAATCGATAATGAGTTCGGAGGATACGTATCTCGGCCTTTGTGATGGAAGAAGGGTATTGGCATGAGGAAACTGCTCCTCATCCTTAAAGAAGCTAGTGGGTGGCAGAGAGGGTATCGATGGTGAATTCTTACCCGTGACAGTGGCCGATTTGGGATTTGAACTCGAAACCTCTTTGTTAGGGCTTGGATTGGGCGGAACAGTATTGATTGGGGTTACGCGAAGAGGAGAACTTTGATTGGTATTTAGAACCACCATTGTTAAGTTTTTGCAGAGAAGGGACGAGAGTTCGAAGGGTAAGAGAAAAGAGCTCAAGTGTTTGAAATTCAAATTGGCAGGTAAAACCGTCAATTTGGGGGAAATTTACTTTTATCTTGACGGTTTACAGGTCCACGAGGCGGCACATTTAATTGTTATCCATCACATGTGAATTTGGAAGGTAGCGTCGAGAAGTCTCAAGTATTTACCAGATTGGGCCTTTCGTATTGGACTTCCGATTTTAATCTATCTACCTTATTATCCTGATTTTTTACCGTTTGGGCCTTGGTAGATGTCAGTTTGGGCCTCTTTTAACCCTATCAGGTTCTTCATATCATACACAATTTATAGTTTCTTATTAAACATTCTGTTTAATAAAAAACTAGGGGGCAATGTTGGGTCATGATATTTTACCTATTGGGCCGAATGGATTAGGCCTACTTATTTGGAATAAATTTTCCAAATAAATATAAATTTATAATAAATTTTCCCACCATGAATCCGCTTCTCCGCAATGACATAAAAATGCGTGAAGGGAACTTTTGCTCCTCGGAGCATCCCAAGACATCAAATATCTTGGTAATCTGCTTTATCCATGCTTCCGCCGTAGTGGTTTTGGCTCTCCTTAAACTCCGGTGGTCCCTCCTTGAATTGTTTAGCGATGATCACCGAGAGTTTTCCGTGTTTCCACCTACGTTTTGGGCGAAGTCATTTCTCTTTCTTTGTTGCATAAATTACGTAAAGCCTCTGAACATTTGATCATTCATCATTTGGTCGGTGTTGTTGTTTTCATGAGGATTATCGCCTTCGATGCACATTATCCACGATTATTGATATGTGGTGAATCAACGATATCGTCTGCATACTCCATTCTATTCTCAACATTCTCGGATGTCATTTTCGAATCTTGCCACAAAACAAAGGTTAATTGACATGTAACAAATTATCCCTATCTTGACCAACCAATAAAATAAAGACATAAACTTAGGTAGGTCATACTTAGCGAAGGTATTCCCCCTCTCCCCTCTAGTACTATTCTCACATCTTAGCCAGGATCATATCCTAAGCTACGATACTAACCGTGGCGACCCCAAAATTAGGTATACATCACCCATCTTGGGTACGCCACTTACGTAATCTGAAATTTAAATCTGACTTACTAACATAACTATGCGTGTGTACAATACGACATAAATCATGAGTTTAAATACAAATATCGTCACTAGATATTATACTGAACTCAAAAAGGAGTCCTCATTATTATTATTATCACTATTTCACGAATAGTGAGGACTACTAATCTTATCTTCGGACCATCACTGCGTTTCCCACTCGTCGTCCAAATTATATTCTCATTTCACGAAAAAGCGATTGAAGAAAGAAAGGGTGAGCTCAACTAGCCCAATGAAAAATATTATGACTAAGATAATGCGAATAAATTATCAATAGTCTTCAACAATGTTAAAGCGATAAAATACAATAGACAACCCGGTTTAAGCTGCGGTGAATATCTGATCCATTAAAAGAGTCAAGTAGAAAATAAAGTCTACTATCTTTTAGGTTTTAAAAGGTTTTTCATCATCATTATATATTTGAGACTCGACTTTAATAAATATTCCACATCATCGAATCACCCTTTTACTGACGAGGATATTCTTTAGTATCACGACCCACAATTATTCAATACACTACGGGCGAGAATATTTGTGTATTCATTAATGGTCATGATCATGCCAACAATCGTCCATCGATGCACTACGACCACCGAGGATTTTTACCACATCATTTGTAACATTACGGTCGTGATTACACCTAATAGTCTACTGTCATAATCATACCAAGTCCATCTATGCACTTCTGAAAATACGGATGACTTTAAAAAAATATAAACATGAGGATGATGACAATGATATAAGAATTGATAAAACAAGTTCAAGAATTATTTTATCCGGAATTATTAACGTCCAAATTATCAACATGATCTTTGTTTTGTAGAGTAAAATTCAAGAATGATCGAAGAATATTTTCATGAAAAGATCTTTGGATGAAACGCAAATATCGAGGATATTCCACTAATTTCATGGAGTATAGAAGTCAAAGTTTTAACTTAACTGGGTATAATAAAGAATGGAATAACAAAAGAAATCACCATGCATGCGATAAACCGCACACAAGAGTTATTCAAATGGAATAATAAAGAACGGAACGAGGTCGGTGAAATTCACCCAAGCGGATGTTCCAACGAGAATAATAAAGATGGAACCCGGATCCGGTGTAAAACACAAAGATAGGATATTCAGCGAGAATAATAAAGACGGAACCGAATTGTGTCCTGTAAAACACACACGACAGGATGTTCAGCGAGAATAATAAAAAAGCGGGAACCGGTCAGGTGTAAAAAACAGATGGCATGGATGTTCAACAAAATAATAATAAAGAAGGCGGAACCGGTCCGGTGTAAAACACACGCATGTGGATGTTCCAATGAATAATAATAGAAGAATGTCACCAAGTATAGGGTAAACCACTTATACGAGTTATTCAATGTAGAATAATAAGCGATGGAATAACAACAGTTCTCTTCATGAATAAGAAAGAATAACACCCCTTACATTTGGTAGGAGATTGAATCTTTGCCGCGATTAAAGTAGTAAAAAAATACTCTTCTTCTTCTCTCTCTTATTCTCTATACTTTCTCTCTACATAAGCTTGAATGAATTAAGTGAAAATAATGAAGCCCTAGGCCTCTATTTATAGAAGATTTCTAGCTTAAGACTTTCTTAGTGTGAAAAGCGCAAGTGGCTTGACGACTAATGATGTGAAAAGAAAAGTGGTTTGGACGCTTTTGTAATGTGAAACGACAAGTGGTTCGACCCTTTAATGTGAAACGACAAGTGGTTCGACGCCCGTAATGTGAAACGACAAGTGGTTCGGACGTCTGGTAAAGGTAATTACTATTAACGAAGGTAAATACTATCGACGAAGGTAAATACTATTCACAGGTAATTACTTATCGATTGAAGATAATTACTATTGACGAAGGTAAATACTATTCACAAGGGTAATTACTATTGACGAAGGTAATTACTATTGAAGAAGAAACTCTTAGATGATGACATATGAGCCCCCCATAAAATAATCAAACTTACCACAAATCATTTTTTTCATCAACACATATTTAATCTTTCAACAATTATTAATCATTTATAACTTGTCGTCTCAATTATTGATTTAATACTATAACATATTATCTGACGATGATGTAAGACCCTCACTTTTATAAATAAAGATGAATTTTTCTATAAATATTATTTTGAATATTATGGAATAAATTTGATATAATGTTATAGTTGTGGGTAATATTTATAAATTTTGCAAAGTATGCAAGTTGTTATAAAATATTCGTTTGGTCTAGGAATATTCTTTTGTTGTTAGGGAATATTAAATGAAATGGCTCAATCATTGGTGGACCCCACAATGTAATTATTATTTGGATTGAGAAAATGACAAAATATTTTATAAAAATAACTACGGAGGTGTTACTGAATTAAAAACGCTGAACTACTACGGTGGTAAAAGAAATACGATGTCTGGCGTAGATAAGTAGACACTCAGATTGATTATTGATCTTTACGTGAAGTCACTCACCTATGCTTCAATTATTGCTACATGAATTGCGCATCATATCTCTTATATTATTGATTCAATTATTGTCACAAAGATCATCATCATATAATATGTTATAGTATTAAATCAATAATTGAGGCGACAAGTTATAAATGATTAATAATTGTTGAAAGATTAAATATGTGTTGATGAAAAAAAAATGATTTGTGGTAAGTTTGATTATTTTATGGGGGCTCATATGTCATCATCTAAGAGTCTCTTCGTCAATAGTATTTACCTTCGTCAATAGTAATTACCTTCACATCGATAGTAATTACCCTTGTGAATAGTATTTACCTTAAATCGATAAGAATTACCTTCAAATCGATAGTAATTACCCTTGTGAATAGTATTTACCTTCGTCGATAGTATTTACCTTCGTTAATAGTAATTACCTTTACCGACGTCGAACCACTTGTCGTTTCACATTCTGAGGCCGAACCACTTGTCGCTTCACATTACACATTACAAAGGCCAAACCACCGTCAAGCCACTCGCTTTTCACACTAAGGTCTTTAAGCTAGAAATCTTCTATAAATAGAGGCTGAGGCTTCATTATTTTTCACGAATTCATTCAAGCTATAGAGAGAAAAGTATAGAGAGAATAAGAGAGAAGAAGAAGAGTATTTTGTTACTTACACCGCCGCAGATTCAATCTCCTACCAAATGTAAGGGGTGTTATTCTTTCTTATTCATGAAGAGAACTGCTTGTTATTCCATTGCTTATTATTCTCATTGGAATAACTCGTATAAGTGGTTTACCCTATACTTGGTGACATTCTTCTATTATTCTCGCTGGAACATCCTGCTGTGTGTTTTTTACACCTACCACTGGTTCCGCCTTTTTATTATTATTCTTTGGAACATCCTGTCATGCATGTGTTTTACAATTTAACTGGTTCCGCTCTTTATTATTCTGTTGAACATCCTGTTCGTGTGTTTTACACCCGACCGGTTCCGCCTTTTATTATTCTCGCTGAATATCCTATCTCGTGTGTTTTACACCGGATCCGGTTCCATCTTTATTATTCTCATTGGAACATCCTCGCTTGGTTGTGAATTTCACCCGACTCGGTTCCGTTATTTATTATTCATTGGAATAACCTTTGCCTATGCGGATTATCGCATGCACGGTGATTTCTTTTGTTATTCCATTCTTTATTATACCCAAATAAGTTAAAACTTTGACTTATATACTCCATGAAATTAGTAGAATATCCTCGATATTCGCGTTTCATCCAAAGATCTTTTCATGGAAATATTCTTCCGATCATTCTTGAATTTTACTCTACAAAACAAAGATCATGTTGACAATTTGACGTTAATAATTCCCGGATAAAATAATTCTTGAACTTGTTTTATTGAATTCTTATATCATTGTCATCATCCTTATGTTTATATATTTTTGAAAGTCATCTCAGGCTTCAGAAGGCATAGATGGACTTGGTATGATTATGACTGAGAGATTATTCTATGTAATCATGACCGTAATGTTACAAATGATGTGATAAAAATCCTCGCCGGTCAGTAGTGCATCGATGGACGATTGTTGGCATGATCACGACTATTAATGAATACACAAATATTCTCGGCCCGTAGTGCATGAATAATTGTGGTCGTGATACTAAAGAATATCCTCGGCCGTAGAAAGTGCGGGGTGATTCGATGATGTGAAATATTTATTAAAGTTTCTAGTCTCAAATTATAAACAAAGGATGAAAAACCTTTAAAACCTAAAAGATAGTAGACTTTATTTTCTACTTGACTCTTTTAATGGATCACAGATTCACCAGCAGCTTAAACCGGTTGTCTATTGTATTTTATCGCTTTAACATTATCAAGACTATTGATAATTTATTCGCATTATCTTAGTCATAATATTTCTTCTTCGGGCTAGTTGAGCTCACCTTTTCTTTCACCGTTTCTTCTTCAGAAATGATAATATAAATTTGGGACGAGTCGGAAACAGTGATGGTCACAAGATAAGATTAGTAGTCCTCACTATTCGTAAAATAGTGTGATAATAACTCGTAATGAGGACTTTTATTTGAGTTTGTATAATATCTAGTAGATTTATATTTGTATTTAAACTCACGCTTTATGTCAGATTGTACCTACGCTTATGTTAATAAGTTGTTTTTAAATTACATGCCATGTAAGTGTCGACCCAAGATGGGTGATGTATACCTAATTTTGGGGCGCCACGGTTGGTATCGAGAGCTTAGGATATGATCCTGCTAAGATGTGAGAATAGTACTAGGAGGGAGAGAGAGGAATACCTTCGCTAGTATGACCTACCTAAGTTTATGTGATATTTTATTGGTTGGTCGGAAGATAGGGATAATTTGTTACACGTCAATTAACCTTTTGTTTTGTGGCGATGATCTGAAAATGACATCCGAGAATGTTGAGAATAAGAATGGAGCGCAGCGATTGCTGATTCACCACATATCAATAATCGTGATAATGTGCATCGTGAAGGCGATAATCCTCACGCAAACAACAACACCGACTAAAATGACGAATGATCAAATGTTCGTGAGGCTTTATGCAATTTATCGCAATGAAAGAAAGGAGAGCGACTCTGCCCAAAACGTAGGTGGAAACACGGAAAACTCTCGCGGTGACCGCTTAAACAATTTAAGGAGCTCGACCACCGGGAGTTTAAGGGAGAGCCAAAACCACTTCCTCGGCGGAAGCATGGATAAAGCAGATTACAAGATATTTGATGTCTTGGGATGCTCCGAGGAGCAAAGGTTCCCTTTCGCGCTTTATGTTCATGGCGAGAGCGGATTATCGTGGGAATCGGTAGAAACGACTCAACCAAATTGCATCAAGATATCTTGGGAGAAGTTCCAGAGTCATTTCAACGCACAAATACTTTCCCGAAAGTATTCGCCATACGAAGGAGGTGGAGTTTATCAAGTTGGAACAAAACAATATGGCCAGGTGTCGCAATACGAGGCAAAATTTGCGGAGTTATCACGGCCATATCCCCACTTGGTGGATAATGAAGAGAGAATGGCGCGAATGTTTTTAAGAGGTTTGAAGCGAGATACGCCAACATCTTATTTCATAAACCGTGTTTGTATTCGAGATGTTGTAAATAGGGCTCGATTAGTGGAGCGCGATAATGAGTCAACGAATTAAAAGAGAAGCGGTAAGAAAAATTATAATACCAAATGAGAATAGTCATCGAGGTGACAACAAGCGTGGAGGGAATCAATGGGCGGATATGGTAACCACTTGGTGGTAATCGTACCCAAAACAATAAGAATGGACATTTCAAGAAAAGGAGATTCAACAATGATGGAAAGACGTCGAAGACCAAAGACCCCGTTGTTAAGGAAGGAGAAAGACCACCTATCATATGCTTCAAATGCGGAGAGAGGACACATCGATCAAAATCACGTCATGCCGTCAGTCCAAAGCGTGTTATAATTGTGGAAGAGAAGGTCACTTAGCTCGATTTTGCCCATTTCAAGACAAAAATTCAACTAGGATGGAGGCACCAAAGGCCATCCCGGAAAATTCAAAACCCAGAAGAGGTCTGAGGAGAGCATTTGTTGTGACCTCCCAAAGAGCAAGGAATCCGAATGAGGTCATCACAACATCAACAGTAAATTTGATATAATGTACGAATTGATTTGGGATCGTTATTTTAGTTCTCAAATCATCAACAGTAAGAGGAGTTATTTTAGTTCTCATCTTCTTTGTACGAATGATTTGGGATCGTTCATTCAAAGGCAGATCAAGTAAATTTCATCAAGTGTAGGAGGAGGAGCTGGTCTAGTCTTTCTAATAGCTCTTTTCTTGATCCGAAGAGGTGCTATTTCTGTGGTAGGAAGAATCTCTTCAGTTGGAAGGTCGGTGAGCTGAGCTTCGGCGGTGGATGGTTCAGCTACAGATTCAAAAGTTTTCCTGCACGTAAACTCCTCGAGATCCTTTATATCAGCAGAGGTTGGCTTGATTAATGACACTGTGACAAATAAGTGGTAATTCTTTAGGATGAATACTGATAAAAATTAGTACAATTACACAGTAAATTGAATTCAAGGCTTACATTTATGGTCATACAACCATGCTTGTCTGCTCAGAAGTCTGAAGCTCCATTCCTTATGAGGTATCTTTTCCAGAAAACTTGCCATCTCTCTTAGACGTTCTTCCGAGATATCTCCGAAGTCAGCAGAAATTCGATCAGAGATAGTCCAATCGGGAAGAGAAGAAATCTCAGGTCCTGTAATAAAAAACCATTTTTCATGTCATCCCTTGTTGCTTGAAGGGGTATCCATCAGCATTTTAAAACCTCAATCTCGAGATTTGCCAGCTAAGAAGAGGGTGAAGAAGATATCGACAACTGGGGGAATCCCTAAGTTGTGACAGAAGACAATGAATGCCAGAATATGGATGTAGGAATTAGGAACTAATTAGGCGAATCCTACTTCTACGAACCCTAAGAAAGTGATGATAAAGGTATGCAGGGGTAGGCGAACCCCCTTTTCAAGTAGAGTAATCGGCATGGCAATCCAACCGTCAAGTCGATGGTACATACGTTCCTCCGGAGCCGGAGCCCTTGTCGAGTGAGTATCTAGAATCTGATAGCGAGTTCGGAGGATACGTATCTCAGCCTTTGTGACGGTGGAAGGGGTATTGGCATGAGGAAACTGCTCCTCATCCTTAAAGAAGCTAGTGGGTGGCAGAGAGGGTATCGATGGTGAATTCTTACCCGTGACAGTGGCCGATTTGGGATTTGAACTCGAAACCTCTTTGTTAGGGCTTGGATTGGGCGGAACAGTATTGATTGGGGTTACGCGAAGAGGAGAACTTTGATTGGTATTTAGAACCACCATTGTTAAGTTTTTGCAGAGAAGGGACGAGAGTTCGAAGGGTAAGAGAAAAGAGCTCAAGTGTTTGAAATTCAAATTGGCAGGTAAAACCGTCAATTTGGGGGAAATTTACTTTTTATACTGACGGTTGCACAGTCCACGAGGGCGGCACATTTAATTGTTATCCATCATGACGAATTTGGAAGGGTAGCGTCCAAGAGAAGTCTCAAGTATTTACCAGATTGGGCCTTTCGTATTGGACTTCCGATTTTAATCTATCTACCTTATTATCCTGATTTTTTACCGTTTGGGCCTTGGTAGATGTCAGTTTGGGCCTCTTTTAACCTATATCGTGTTCTTCATATCATACATTAATTTATAGTTTCTTATTAAACATTCTGCTTAATAAAAAACTAGAAGCAATGTTAGGTCAGCGATATTTTTACCTATTAGTAGAATGGATTAGAGCCTACTTATTTGGTTACCCATTGGGTCTCCACTATTGGGTCCCAAAAGTTATTGGGCCTAGTCACCATCTTATTCTTTGTTGAGTCCTTATAAAGATAAGGTTGGATCGATGGATTGACCCATGAGATATTTTATTATCTCCATATTTGACCGGTAATGATGAAAAAGCATGACAGTTGATTATTATATCTGCCATGCATTAATGTGGATGGAGGATAAGCGATCACAAGGGTCAACAATGCAAATTTGTCGTGTAATCTGTTGGATATAATTCAAGGGTGGGAAGATTTAGGAATGTCACGGAGTTTTTCTTGTGCTTCTGAGACTAATTGTTGTCCTGCGGGGTCAGGTGTTATTTGGGATATTGTTGAGTATGTTGATTTGACTGAGGGAATCTCATTTGCATAGTCCATTCCCCGTTTTCCAGTTATTAAACAGCGGAACAAGACACCTACCTTTATTCAAACTGGAGAATCACCACCAGGTGAACACATAACCATGTGGTTGCCTGCATTTCCTGATCCCAAGACTTCTACATGATTGCCTGCGGGGAGTGATCGAGGAGGAGATAGAAGAATGGATACAGTCAACCAGGTTAAAGAGTATAGTAAGTTGGAAGGATTGCTGCTGAATATTGATCAGAGAGATGCTTCTAGTCTGAAACGGGCAGCCTATAGCAATTCTTTTATCGCAGCACCTCTACGGTTTGGGAAGAAAGAATTGTCTCAAGTTATTCTTCCTACAAAACTCTTTGATGATAATGTGGTGGAAAATCAAGCAGACGGGGTAAATCATGTTACTGTACTGGAGACATTTGTCGCATCATTAAAAGCAGGTCATGCAACTCTGAAGAGTGTCAGAAAAACATTCTTCAAACCAGTCGTCCTGCTGTGCAATTTAAATTTCAAACCGGCAAGAAGTCATTGGGTGCAGCAATAAGTGTCCAGAATGTGGGAGTTGCAAAAACCACTTCTTGTGTTGGGAGTGATAATGTGAAGGATGACAAGAAAAGGAGAGCGGAGCAAATCCTGAAGGAGTCTATGGAGAATCCACAGGAAGTAACTCAGTTGTAAAGTAGGTCTTTTGTATACCTGTTTGGGAAATTAGAACATATGCTGTTTCCAGGGTAGTCAAAGTCGAGGGCTATGAAGTTGTCTGTATATTGAAGTTAGAGATTGTTAGAGGAGTATGTTCTCGGCTTTAACAAGTTTTTGAGGTATGTTCTTGACAGGTGCCATGGTGAACCTTATTGTTGATAATTCTTTCTAATTGAAATTCTTTGTTACTTCACATATTTCCTTTTCTGGTGCATCACCTGATAGAAAGGCACACTGATACTGTGGTACATCCGCCTTTGGCGGCTGTTAAACATAGGTTTGTACTTATAAATGCCGAGATCTAAATTGCTATATTTAATATTGCAACAGTTCTCATAATTGAGAATGGTACATTAATACAATTATATTTGTAATAAAAACAAAAGATGCTACATTTGAAGAATACATTGTTTTTTCATGCTCTTAAGCCTGAATGTATTCCAAGATTGTATTATGGTTGGCACCTCATAATAATTACTCACTACTACCTTATTGAAGAAATTTGGGTTCATGAACTTTATATATAGATTAGATTTGGGTTCAACAAATGGTTCAGTACCTACGTTTTATATTCTATTTTGGGGCTCTAATGTTGGTTGATTTGGAAGACGATTTTGTATTGTGAATGGTTCTGTTGCAACTTGTTTGATTCATTCAGTTGACAAGTTACCAGATTTTAAATACTTTGCCAGCCTAAATTAAGACTGAAATTAATTAATAATGAGGGTGAAGAAAGGTAATCTTCCTATGAAAATCACAAGCCAAACACCGATGAGGTCGACCAATTACTAGGTGTTTAGTATGTTGATTTTATCTTTTCAAATAGTTTTGTTTGCATCGCCTACTAGCTTGAATTTCGTTATGTAGTCCTTCCTTCAACTGAAGGTTTTGTTCATGGAGATGAAACATGGGACGACTACACTTTACTCATGTCCTCTCTTATTTCTAAACTATAAACTCGATCACGAGTTTTTCCCAATGGAGGGCGTATGATGCGGAACAAATAAGAAATTTTAGAAATTATTTGTTAAATATTTTTTTATTTATAATTATTTAGGCATAAATCATTTGTAAGTAATACATATCTTTTATTTATTGTTAGAAGGTTATTTTAAATTAGTGTATCTACAAACAATATACACATAATGTTGAATTTTGCCTGGTGCATAGTTTTTGTGTACTAGTAGGATTAGTTGAATAGAAGAGATTATTTTCTACATTCATGATTTCAGAATAGAAGAGATTATTTTATTTTAAGAATTAGGAATTTAATTTCTTATTAAATTAAATTACTTAATTTATTGTAGAATTAGGATTTTGTCTAATCTATGTGAAGTGATGTATCATTGAAATTTGAAGTTTAATACATCTACGTAAAGTGACTTTGTAATTACCAAATTCTTCTCCCCTTTTGCCTGCTCATACCCAAAACCCTTCTAAACCTTATTTTTTAACAACTACAAACAGTTGAGTGATTTGGATTAGATTGAAAAAATTTGCAAAGATGCCTCTATAAAGCGGACTTGTTTATACTCCTTTTCTGTTTTCACAAATAGACAAAGATGGTTTAGGATCAATTTAGACTATAATTTTTAGATGTGAAAGATAAATAGAAGCTAAATATATATATATATATATATATATATATATATATATATATATATTAGCTGTATTGTAAATTGTACTGTAGACCCTATAAAAGGTCCTTTCTGAAGCTAGCAAAGCTATGATCTCATTTATGATATTCTATACTTTTAAACTGAAAAGGCTGGAAAAGAGGAAAAGATGGGGTCCCCATTAATTGATAAAGAGGAACACAGGAGCAGATTGTGAAATGTTACGTGGAAAACAATTGCATGCAATGCCTTCCTGGCTGCACTTGCAAACCAGCCGCTCCGCCACTCACAACCTCACCAATCAAGTCTTTAAAGATCAGCCGCTCTATATCTAACACTATTCCTGGAAGTTCGCTACTACAATCTGTCCAATTTTCGGGTTGATTCACCATATCAGCTCTTAAGATGCTTGTCAATCCATCATCCTCATCATCTAATCTGGCGTCTGGAGTAGCATGGTGATGATCCATATTTGAGCACAGTTCTTTCAAAAGCTTCTCTCCACTCATGCTTCTCTCTCCCATCTTATTCTGGAAAATCCAGGGTTCAACTGAACCTTCCAAGAGGGATTTGTGGGCAAGAATCTCATTTACAGCATCAAGCACTAGTTTTCTTTGGACTTTTTCGCTGGGCTTTGATCTTGCACTTTTCTCATGGTGTTCGTCTGCAAGCTCAGTCTTTGCCCTGGCTTTTTCAAGAACATGAAACAAGTTGGGATGGATTGAAATTCTTGATGGATGGAGCTGAATGGTTGTCAAGCTGGAGCCTAAACCTATAAGTAAACCTGCTGCTAGTAAAATATCAACAATGTATCTGTGGTCTGGATTTGTATTGTCACAAAGAGATTCAATGTGATTAGTCGTAGCTTCATCTTTAGTTGAGTTCACTAGGCGAAGTTTATGAACCATGTGGTAAATGTTTTCTAGTTTCCTATGATCGAACTTGGAGCTGAGGTTGGTTCTTCTGCTGTTCTGTAAGTTATCTATATACACTGCATTCCACTCAGCGTTGTCACTATTTAGAGTGTCATAATCTGTACACAGAGAGAGAGTGATAGAGATAGTCAGGCTTGCATCCTTTGATCAAGTAAATGAAAGAGAAATCTCTCTTTTGATTTCCAATTTTTTTTCATTTTAAAATTTGTATACTGCATCAAAGTATTATGCTCTCTTTCTGTACTATTCTGCATCTTCTGATAAATGAACAAACATGATTAGATACCAACTGGTAAAATATTTAATGGCTACCCATAATTAGACCAGAAGTCTTCTTGGCTAGAAAGACTTTAGTTGCAACTTGCATGGATAAAATATTTTTAAAAAAAACTGCAAATAGCTTTACCTAAATTTGAAACTTGTCTTGCAGACTTTACATTTTCTATTATCGTGCATCACGTTTTTTTTTTTTTTTGAATTATGTGTTCTTATTCATGTTAACTCTTTGTTGTTGTTCTGTAATGAATCAATCAGCATATAGCTGTAGTTAAAATTCATTTTGCAGAGTATGAACATGGCAAGTTGAAATGTCGTACATGCAAATTTATTGTGAAACAAAAACTCACCTTGAAAAGCAGTTGATATCTTCTTGACAGGAGATGGGAAGGTGTCTTCATCATAGAATGTAGTATCAAGAACAGAGACGGGGCTTGGTTGTTCCAATGTAGGCTTTGTTGCAGATTCAGCAATTAATCTGTCTTCAGTGAATCTAGCTGTGAAATCCTGGAAAGAAAAAGATGAAACCTGTTAATAAATTGGTTAGAATGTTAATCAGAACACTTGAAGGTAGAATTACTCACTTCTTCAGGAGGGTCCTTAGGCTGATAAGGGCTAAATATCTCCTTGGTATGATTTGTGCTTGTGACTTCCGTGTCAATCTGTGAAGCCAAGCTGATGACACTCTCTGATTGCATAGAAACTGTATCACCTTGGTGACTCAAGGTTCTTGCCTCACTAGTTGAGCAGCTTGTTTGGTCATCACCATGCTGCGAATTGGTAGATTTTGGTTTTAATTTTCTTCTTGGGGAGCCTAATTCCATTGGCTGCTTAATTAATTGCTTTCTGGCCCTTCTCAAATCAGATGACTGGGTGGACAGACTAGATAGCTTCTCTATCCCATGCTTCTTCTCTTGCAATCTTGGGCTCAGGGCCCCAGAGCTCCTTTGGAAACTGGAAGGATTTTCTCCCCTCATTTGTTGAGGTACCTTTGGATATCGTGATGATCTTAGGGTTTCAACATTTGCCTTTTTGTTACTGACAGGTTGAGGCCAACTAGAAGATTCTGTGAGATGATTTTTTCTTGGATGGATATCTTTAGCAGTTTGCCTGCAAAGCAAGTCCTTTATGTTATCTGCATTGTCTCCGGACCACATTTTATGGAGACCTGATTTACAATCAGTTGGAATCACAGGTTTCCCAATTAGTTTAGCTGGTTTCATTATCACAACTTGGGATCGACATTTTTGTGGAGAACTAGACCCCTTGATGATGGGTGAAACTGGGTTGTTACTTGGCCTCTGCTGTGTATACGCCTGATCTAAGCTGGTGTATGGGCTGCATTTACTTATATGAGACTCGGAATTTGGAGTTTGCTCTTCTTTTTTGTTCTCTGACCTCTCTCTTATCTTTTCCATTGCTTCAAGTATCTGTTTAAGAGCTCTGAGATCCTTGCCAGATTTTTTGAACTCAAGTTCAGTCAACCTTTTTTCGATTTCGCCATAAACAGAAGGAGATGCATGTGGAGACTTGTTGGAAGCTTCTCGATACTTCAATGTTTGTCTCTGAGAGCCTCGGTTGCCTTCTGTTTGTCTGCATGGAGCTGGTTCTAATGGGAACATTGAACTTGAGGTTGATTTCTTGACTGTGTTGTCATTTCTTAATCTGGGGGAGGCAGGGTTCTTGCATGAAACCCTTGGGGATCCTGAAACTTTATTCTGATTGCTTTCATCATACACTTTTGTTGATCTTGAAATCATATCAGCGTCCTCATCCAGGCTGGATTTCATTTTCATCATCTGACCCTCCTCTGTTGGAAAGAAATCTGGGATAGGTTCCAAACCCATCAACCTTGCTACAATGGTAGAAGGTCGTTTATTACTTCCTGGCTCTTGGTTTAGGTTTAAGATTTGGCTGGAGATCTTAGTTTCCCTTCCTATTTCCCTTGACAGATGATTTGATTTCAACTCAGAGGCAGAATTTCTTCTGGAACGTTCTCTGCTGTCCAATGATAGCCTTGGAAGCTCTTTGAGCTTTGCGGTTGATTTCAATTTATCTTGTGATTCTCTTTCATCACAAGAGTACCGAGGACTGTCCCTTGGTGCACATGGTAGAGAACCGTATTTATCTTCCTTGGCATTCCATGGTCCATCCCGAAGCTTGGCAAGAACTCGGAGTGATCCATCATGTCTCATAACTTTGGGTTGAACATATTTGTGCCGCTGCAGAGGCCTTGGGGAATCTATATGCTTTATGGTATGACCTCCTCCTTCCTCTTTTGTTGTTGTTTTAACTGATAGTCCACGGTCTTCTTTGTACATGGAGTCTTTCACTATGTCACGGAGATCAAGGGATTGCCGCGACAATTGTGATGAGGAACTTGGTTGTTTCAGGGGTAAGGCCAGAGATGTAGTTTCAGGGAAACTGCTTTGGCGGGATGATGATGGTTCAGATTGAGCTGTTTTACTACAATCGACTGATGAGAAGATCGATGATGAACAAGAGGATGAAATGGAGGTTCTGGATAAATCAACGGGGGCCACTAGCTTCTTCTCTTTCCCTACCTGCTTCAAAAAATATTCCTTCATCTGTAAGTTAACAGATACTATAGGAAACTCATTAAATAAACAACTTTATGCAATTAAGGTTTAAAATTTTACCTGCATTTTCTCCATTGTGCCATTTTGCTCCATTCCATGGATGACATTTTGACCTGTGCCTAGGAAAATGATAAACTTTAGACTTGTAGTACTGTTCAACTGTTTTGGTGCTCAAGCATTGTGACTACTAAATGATCATTATGGTGTTACATATACATGCATAACAATAATATACATCCATACCAGCTTTCTCAAGCTTATGATAAGCAAAAGCTAGATACGGGGGAGGAAAACATTTGATAATAGAAATACATTATTATTTCATATTAACAGATATTGGAGAACTATCATGGTACTTAAATGTTAGTGGGTTAAATCCTCTGAATTGCCTTTATCTTCAATGAAGGAACTATCAAAACATAGACATACATATCTATCTATCCATCCATCTATCTATATAAATATATAGAA
Organism: Panax quinquefolius; assembly: GCA_020205615.1. Classification (NCBI taxonomy): domain Eukaryota; kingdom Viridiplantae; phylum Streptophyta; class Magnoliopsida; order Apiales; family Araliaceae; genus Panax; species Panax quinquefolius. Next base: position 23,673,687 of record CM035156.1, read on the forward strand.
AAACTTTGTGAAGAAATTTGGGAGGGTACAAATTCCTTTTCAACTGCCATATTTTTAGCAAAGTTAACATAGCATAGTCATAGTTATCGATGTATTGCTAATTATAGGGTGATAATATCTGAAACATTGATCTAATTTCTATCACCATTCTTTTATACTCATACATTGCACTTATATATCAGAACGTTTGGGGGTAAAGCTGCTAAACACTTATGCACTTCTTTGAAACAGAAGGTAATTACCATTTTCATGGAGCTTTCAGGTTGTGAAAGTGATAAAGATAAGACCAATTACATAATTATTGAAAGTTGTCTTAGTTAAAAATATTCAATATTGAAGAGAAGTAAAGCTAATCCGAATTTTCTTCCTGCTTTAGTCTAAGATATGTTTGCATATAGAAGAGTGAACATGAACTTCAATTTATTTATAAACCTAATCAAAACTCAAAAGTCAATATTCTGAAGTATCAAGCATCATAAACTGAAGACTAGTCATAGTAGGAAAATACCTGGAGGAAGCCTTTTGTGGTTGTGGCCAGTGGCTCGTCGGCCAGGAAGGAAATTGTGGCCGTCAAAGAGTTGAAAGATTCCTTTCATGCATCCAAGTTGTTTCTGCATATCTGTTTTTTCATCTGTTGATGAAGGTAGAAGCTTTGTAGACATCTCTGCCTCTTTCTTCGGACTCCAGTTACAAAGTGCTTAGACCCTCTGAGCTTCAATAGCTTTTTCTTTATTATCTCTCAGTTGGTTTCAATCTCTGTTACCAAAAAATTATTGGCAGATGAGAAATTATATAGGAAGATGAGAGGAGTCTAAATATTTCTCTATCTTAAGGATTTTAAGCATACATCTGTGTAATGACAGATTTTTACAGTTTGTTTAGAACTAATTCAATAATGGGACTTTTGAACAAATATTGTATGTGTAACTGAACAGATATATTTCCCAAAGTTTGGTTTTTTGGGTTCTGAAGAATTTTCTGGGCAGAGGTAAGAGAAAGATAGAATGGATTAGGAGAGAGATTGAAGATTTAAAGAATCCCAGATCAGTTGTTCAATGAGTCTATGAGCAATGCAATAATGTTTAAGCTTTTCTGGATTTGATAGGCAATTATACTGTGAAAGCCAAAAGGAATAGTAGTTATGAAAAAGAATGGACCCAGCTCCGAACAGTTACTAAACTATCCCCCACCTTTTGTGCTTCTAAAATGACTGTAAGTGCAAACTACATGGAGATTCTGCAGACCCAAGAACAGATGTTTTCTTTTGGATTTCCTCACCGAAGAAAAATAAAACAAGCTTGTTGTTTTGGCTATCTCAAGGAAAGGCTGCTAGAGGCTAGAGTTTTGGAGGAAATGTGTAATATATATTATGGAGAGGCAATGCGCAATTTTTATTGCGGAAAACGAATTTGGGTGGCATTATTATAAATTTGGGGAGAGGCTACAGTGACATTTTTTTATTTGAAAGAGAGAGAGGAGACGTGTGGGTCAGATCTAGTGTGAATATGTGGGTCAGATCTATAATGTCATTTTCTTTCCACTTCCATGTGGACTAAATAATGTGGGTGGGTCTGAACTCTGGAGTCTGGACCTCTTTACATGGGCATGTGGAGTTTGTCAGAGGGTGCAAGAATTAGGAAAAGTGGATTATGCACTGGCAAGGCTGCAGAGTCTAAAGCCCTTTTTCAACCATTCCCTTCTCCAATTGACCAGAATACCCTCTCAGCAGAGTCTCATCTTTCCTGTTAACATAGCATGGACAAGGAAACAATGATTTATTTCTCTTTATTCTTTTCCCTGTCCTAGTTAGTGTTTCGGTTAATTGCATTGCTTGCGACTTGCGAGTATTGTTATATTGTTGTAAAAAATATGGTTTCTATGTATCTAATACTGTATTATGATTTTGTTCATTGTAGTACTGGATAGCTATTTATGTTCAAATATTCTTAGTTGTGTTGTATTTATGGTATGTCCTGGTTGCCATGCATTATTGCTGGCTATTTCCTCTTTATCCATATTATGATATTTCTCTAATTATACCTCTGTGTATTATGAGTTAGGTGACTGAATCTGCTCAAATTTACTACTCTCCCTGGTATTATTAGCCTCTATATGCTTGCTGTTATTGGTGTGCAGAGCTCATAATTCTACTTAAGAGACCTCTTTAAGATTTATATAGGAAAGAAAAAGAAAGTAGCTGAGGTGGTCAGAATTACTTATTTCTGAAAATGGAACGAGTGTGTCAGTTCTGAAATGCAGCATAATTTTTTTAAAAAAATACATTGATGAATGATGATTAATACATTAGCAATGTAGCTTCAAAATTGTTTAACTACCTAAATTGCGACTCTGAGAAGGAAAACGGAAAGAAGAAACTAAATGAAAAGAAAAATACCCCACCCCTAAATTGGCGACTCTTGAGAAGGAAAATGATAAAGAACTAAATAAATGAAAAGAGTAACACTGCCAGCCGAGGGTATTGTTTTTTAGTGTCATGTGTTTCTGGATATCATCTTATTGGCCTTTTACATACCATGCCATTATTACAACTTAAAAGCTATCAATTTGAATATGGCCATACATCGCATGTGAGACTGGAACTGCTATCCGGTATAAAGTATGGAAGATGACTGATGGCAGCAATTTTTATTTTGAGTTTTCATGAGCCTGGAAGTATGTCATTCCCGCTCTAACTTAGGATCTTTACTATAGAGATCTTTGTCAGTGCAAATTGTGCGAATTGAACATAATGTGGTCCAGACTTCAGTCTATTGGTCCTGCAACATAATGCAAGATATATCATATGATCAATTTTAGCATATAAAGAGGTTGGACCGCTGGGGTTCCCTAGATTGTGCAAAGTCTTTGGTCTGTGTTCATGTCGAAGTGCAGGAAAGTTGCACCTTATGCCCTTGTGAATTAATTATGAAGACTTGGTTGGAGGGATTACTTATTAGGCAAAAAAACAACAACTACCAAAGGCCATAATAGAGCTTGGCTGCTGGAGAATAGGGTAACTTTTACTGCATTTCGAGAAAATGACTGTCCTATATTAAGATTTATTGGTAGTACTATCTCTAAGTAATTTACTCGAGATATTTATTACTGGTCACTTTCTTAATTGGTAATGGGTAGTTCTCAAGGTATGGATTAATGCTATGCAAAACATGACATGATATATTGTGGTCACATTTATCTGAATACATGCATAACATTACAGGTCATTGTAGGGTGGGACTACTCAGAGGACCTACTATATTCAAAACAGAGTTGTTTCAGTCTTTTTAGAGTCCAGAAGTGGTATGCCAAGAAGGATTTTTCAAATTTACAGCTAAATATGCCCATAAGGTGTAAGTTCCTTCAACATCTATTTCCTTGTTAGTGATTTTTAATTTCTGTACTATTTTGTGGTAATTGCATGTTGGCAATCCAAGTGCTACTTTCTTTCCAGTCATTTGTCAAATGCATTATATTGTTTGTACAATTAAATGAAATAATTCAAACATCTTAACAGGTGATGTAATTCTATCAAATCCGGGATAAAAGTAATAAAAGAATTATAAGAAGATAATAATAATAATAATAATAATAATAATAATAATAATAATAATAATATATTATTATTATTATTATTATTATTAACTGATGATGATGAATTTAAAGCGGCTATGATACATATGCTGTCAAATAAAACTCAAACATATTATAAAGAAAAACTATAGTAATTTATAGCTGTTATGGCTTGTATGTGCGCTATTTTACAACATATGGCTCCCCACCACATTATGCAATGTCAAGAATTGTCTGCCTCTAACCCATCGCCAGTCAATTCTTTGTGTGTATTGGGCACTTCTCCTATCCTTCTCATTTATGATAGTTATAATTCAAATTCAGTGTAATGTTATCAATGGAATTAATGATAATTGTACTGTGTATATATATATATATATATATATATATATATATATATATATAGATTGATATTGATTAATTTTCGTAATTTATTCCACCATGTGGAAATTGATTGGTGACTAAAATATTCCAACTCACTTTAGACAATATAATATACGAGTTGTTAGATAATAGAACCTAATTGCTTATCAAGTAGAAGTTCATAATATGAAGTGAGTAAAACTTAATTTTTATAACTTTCTTTTTACGCATACTGCAGAGATTGTAGAGGTAATGTTGATTTTGTAGGTTGGTAGTTTAGTTTTCAAAACGTTATAGTCTACCCAACTTTGAAAGTTGTTTTTTGTTTTTTTTTTTGCATACTGCAGTAGTGTACTGGTAATCTTGAATTTGTGGGTTGGTGGTTTAGTTTTAAAGTAACGTTAGGGGTCTCAAAATAAAATTAGAGACCCCTAAAATTAACCTTAGTTTTTATATAGCCCTTTAGCTAGAAAAAATATTGCCTGTACAATCTTGTAATCTTGTATAATCTCGGAAAAGTGTGATTTCATAGATAACACATTTTGAATCACATTACATCCAGTAACTATATCATGCAGTCTTACCTTTTTTTGATTCTTCCGTTTTTCTTTTCTTTTGTTTTCTTTCTTGTTTTTTCCCTAATAATGTGTAGAGCTCATGGAACTTTATTGGTGAGTTGTATTGGTTGGCGGACACCTAATAATTTATTAACACAGAGAGAATAAGTACTAAAAAAAATTGACTCATCATGGGTATGGGAAGATGTCTGCATGCATGGGAAAGTATATATGTACCTATACCGGTACAATTAGGGTACACCAGACCTTAATACTAGTATTATATATGCATACAAATATTTGTAAGTTATACTCCCTCTATATAATAAAATATTTTTAAATTCAAAATTGACATGTGATTCATTTAAGTTTTGAAAATAATGTCTTTTAATTAATTAGTAGTACTTTAATTTTAGATAGTTTTCATAATTGTATTGTCCAGAACGAAATGAATACATACTAATTGTTTGAATTTTTAAAAAATCTCAAATAGATTTCAAAACGTCAAAAATGATCCTATATATTTGGAATGGAGGAAATTTAATTACATATTTTTGTTACTTGAATAAAAAAAATAGGAAGTGATTGTGAGGGTTGATATTTGAGGTTGAGAGTATACAATGAGAGATGGCTTCTTAGAATCAGTGATCCATCCTTATACTACTATACTATGTTCCAAGAAGAGTGATACCCCAGCAGTCCACATGATAGGCACATGATGTCCCCCCACTTATCCCCCACCAAATCACCATCCATGTGCATTAATTTATCCACATTATTAAACTCTTGTTTGCTACTCCATTTCATACCCCAATTAATTGCTTATCCTATTAGATATGCATATTATGGTTGGAGAGATCAGAGTGAGAAAGATCTAGACAACTTTTCCTAGCAAGGCAGTAGGAATTATGTCACATTATTAAGAGTTCCAAAAGGGACTCCAGATTAATGAATTTGAGATTTATAGTCCAAGATTCCATCTTATCTCTTTGATCACATGAGAGAGTTGAAAATGTTTATGGATCTAATTAAACTTGGGGTGTAAGAAACCAACTTTTGAAAGCTAACGACTACTAGCTTCCTCCAATGCAGCAATTTATTATATATACTAGTTAATTTGTTCTTGCTGGATTGAGGAATCACATGCATGCATGGTGGGAAATACTACTACTTTGTTGTAAATAATTTCTTATAAATCAACGTATTATTATATATGTGTAGTCTCTATTAGTTTATAATTTGCTATGAAGTATGATCTGTTGGACAAAATAATTCATAATTCCTTGAGAATTGAAGGATGAAATTGGTGAAAAGTCAAATGACAATTCATAATTCCATTCAATCAACTAATTAGTAATATCAAGTGGCCAGGTCATTGGTGTAATGCACATGCCGATTCATTTATCAGGCTCCCCGTGTCATTCGCGGTGTGATTAATCACTTATTTTATACTATATAGCTAGCTGTTACTTGGGATCATCAACAAAACTTTAAAAAGCTAGGTGGGTTTGGGATCTATCTAAACAATTGAGTAATAATTTAGAGCTAGGAATTTATTAGCTTATAGTACTTGTCAGTAATCTATTCATGGAGTTGATTTGATCCATACGTACCATTTGTTGATTTTTATTTTCTGTTTTGCTCGCAGGGATTTTAGCTGCCAATTGGCTTTCAAACATATCTTTGAGATCAAAACAACTGCCTACTGGATTAACATGGATCGGTTACGTACGTTAGGCTGTATGCATGATGATAATGGAGTTTGTATATATATTTATGTACGTGTGTATATATGAAGTTGGTTCACATGATAAGATGGTCCAAAGGCATGGGAATCTGAGGTCATGGAATGGTTACTGTTAATACCAACTCCAGTGTCCTGTACACGCAAGAGAGATATCATTATTGATCGAAGGAAGCACAGGGATATATATATATATATATATATATATGACAAACACTAAGTCAGCAGTAGTAGTAGGGCATGGATAGCAAGGAGTTGCCATGATTTAATTATGTACATTTACTACTTACTATGGCATATATAACAGGTGCCATATCGATAATGATATTCTCGTGGCATGTTTTGTTTCTAGTAGACACATTTCCAGTTTTTCCTACTTTTAGGGTTCGTTCTATTCTATCCCTTTGATTACATTACATAAGCTCTAATAATTTTGAGTTGTTTCGTACGGATTTCAAAGTAGAGAGCCAGCCAATATAATGAATGAAATTGTTTGTGTATTAATTATTTTCATTTTAATTTTCTGCATAAATCACTTGATTTCTTGGTACGTACGTAGCTCAAAGACTATTGTGATGTTTGTTTTCATATATATATATATATATATATATATATATATATATATATATATATATTGTAGGTGTAGCCGTGTAGGTGGGGTGGCCCTTGGGCTTGTGGCACCAAGCGTGACTTCAGTCTTGTACTCTTCAGTCTTCTCCAAAAATGTGTGCAAGACAATTAAGAGTAACGTGATAACCCCTACACCACAGCAACTTGTTTACGTGTGTGGGTTAATAAAAACGTACATTAATATTTACTTCTTCTTTTTTTCATACTTACCAATATATATACATATATATATATATGCAACTTCTGCATTGCTTTTTTGTGCTTCAGAATCACAAAAGAAAACAAGGTGCTGGAGGAGAGCAATTCTTTGTCTCATGTGTGTCCTTCCACTTAAATTTTAACATATTTTTTTATTTAATTTTAAAATTAATTAATATTAAATAAAAGATTAAATATTAAAATTTAAATAAAAAAACACAAGAGAACAAAAAAATTAGGGATAGAATCTGCTCTCGTGCTGGAGTAGTGTATACAATACACTCTTGTCAATGTTTCAAAGTCAAAGTCAAAGTCAAGCTTCAGTTCTCCTCCCATTTTTCTCGCTCAAGTGTATATGATATTTAATGCTCCGACCTACCACTCACCAACTTCTTTTACAAAAATTATAAATATTGACAAAATATATTTTTATTTCAGCTTTACTTCTATTAGTTTCACACAACAAAATAAACTGTTTTATTTACAAAATTCGTGAATATTATTGAGAGATAAATTAATTTGGTTGGTCATGTCAAGGATAATTTAGTCATTAGCCTATAATTTTTAAATTACAAATTATATAATAATAATAATAATAATAATAATAGTAATATATGTTTATATATTAATGAATATATATATATATATATATATATATATTGTAATTAATTCTCTTGAAATGAGAGCAGTGAAGACTAATAGCTTTTTATGTGAAACTTAATTCATTTATTTATTTAGAGGAAACTCTTCAAAAAAACTAATCCTGGTAGGCTAATAATATGTATATGACTTCTCTCCATCCCCTCTTATTTATTCTCTTTATTAATTTACTCAATTATAAAACTTAAACATACTCCTTAAACTTTGTAACCTAGATGAACAATACTAAGATGTCTATTTTTGTATCAATAATGCTTTAGAGTCTAAAAAATAAATACGTGAATTTTCAAAATTTTCCAATATATTCCCCTTTGCATGTGCATGGTTTAATTTTTAAGATGAATGACATACAACCGCAAATAAAATAAATTCTTAAATAGTCAACTGGGTATTTCGGTCCGATTTGACCAGATTTCATTGATATGGTCAAAAATACAGGTCGAACCGATGCTCAACCGGTTTTTAATTATTTTTTAATAATTTTTTTTGTAACTAATTTTTTTTTAATATTAAAATTAACCACTTTTATTAATATTGTAACTCAACTTTATTATATTTTAATTCATAAAAATTGAGATTATTTAAAATTTTATTATAACGTCACTAGCCCCAGTTCGACTACGCCATCGACCCGGTATCCAGGTCTAAAAACCTTGCTTTAAGAAGCAAAATCTATAGTGAAGAACAAATGTATTTCAATGCATTCTTCCATCCAAATTCCAATCCAATCTTATTAACATGCAAGAACAGAAGATGCATCTCTAGTGAGAAAGAAAAAGAAACTTGTCCTAGAATGTGTAATGGGCCGTCGTCAATATCCAGCGAGAGAAGATTAAGACGAACAGTTTCATTTACTAGACCGTACTCAAAAAAGAAACATATACCTAGAATGTATAATAGGCCTCCAATTAGCAACACTAACATTATGATGGGCCCACTCTGAGTTTTAGCAAGTCCTCTTTTCTTCAACAGTTGAAATCAATGTAAATCCCAAATGAAGAAGGTGCAACTCCATCTAGATGCCTATGGAGTTACGTATAAAAGAGGGAATAGTTACGTATACTACGGATTTCTCTTCGTTTGGTTTGATTACTCGATATTGTTCTTATGCTCTTTCGACTTTGAATATTAGTAGTATTTATTTTGCTAAACGATCAGCTAACCAAGAAATGATTTTGTTAAATTAAAGTTGTTGGTTTTTTTTCTGATCTGGTCCTATGAGGTAGGGTCCCTCCTCCTCCGTTTATTTTCGATGTTATCGTTTCCGATTTAATATAATTGGTTCCTCTTTGTTTCAAAAGAAAAAATATAATTAATTAAATCTGTTTGCCTAACAAAAGAAATCTTCGTTTATTTATTTTATTTTTTGCTATTAACAAGATTGGAAGCAGGAGTCAATATACCAGTGAGGAATAGGATTGTAGTTTTATGTAATTGGTACACGTGAGTGAGGGACAATTATGACCCCTTGATGCATCAAATTTAAGTGGTCCAAAAGCCCAATAAATTTTTTAAGTCATGGTCAACAAAGAGAAGGTTGGACTGGACCGCAAGTGGGTTAGCACTAACCAGAAGATAAGAATCCTTGCTTGCGCTGCCCTTGGCTTGCTTTGGATTAAAATTAATATATAAATGAAGACTGCAAAAGGTTAAGTGTAAAGCAGCAAATACTTTAGCTAAAATAAGTGATTTTTAGCACTATATATTCTTCATAAAGTTACTAGTAGTATAGCATTAACATTGGTTACATGTGCATACCATCATTATATTATCACATGCCTCTAAATGTTACTTAGATCAAACAACAATATATTAAATTCCAAAATTAATATGATTTATAAAAATTTATAATTAAATAAATTATATGAATCATACTTTTATGACAATATAAATCCTTTTTTTTTCTTTTTCTTTTTGGTATAAATTAATACTCGGATATGCATGAATTTATAGTTGGGAAGTTAAACTTGAACTGAAGGCATGAGCTAGAAATTAAAGACCAATTTCGTAACCACTACTTTCCCACCTTCATTTATATATATATATGCCTGGCCTCGCCTTTGGTAAGTAATTTAGAGAGGGAAAAGGTCAATGTCATAAGCTTTTTCCACAGTATTTGGGACCTAATTTATTTATGAGTAATACTACAGACACAAACTATTTTATAAATATTTTAATTAATTAACGATGCAAGATACTCCACCTCAAAGATATTGATTTACAAATTGTTTGATGTATTCTCCGAATCATTATATCTTTGATGTGGGTATCTTGCCACATCAGTAGTTTATAAAATATTTATAGAATAGTTTGTGTCTCTAGCATTATTCTTTATTTATATCATCTACCAACGAACGAATAGGGAATAAATTAATATCGAATATCGCAATTGGAGTTGAAAAAATTAAATCAAAATGTTGTTTAAAATACGTACGATATAAAATACTAGTAGTATATAATAGTAATAGTAATACTCTTGGCATTAATCGATGTTGAAAGAAACTTCAAGCTAGCCGACTTGCCTTGGCCGCAACCCGCCAATCACAAATACGCAAGTAGTAGTATATTAGTAGTAAATTGAAAGTATATTGTTGGTTTTCTCGACGGCAAGGCTAAAGGCTAAAGGCTAAATAGTTTAATATTAGTAGAATGATAATTTTGCGACACAAAACAATATGAATATGACACGTAAAAATAGAATTGACGTTAAACACGATGCCAAATATTATAAACTATTTAAAAAATATTATTTATTATTTTAATGAATTATCTCAATTTTAAATTAAAAAAAACTATTAATTTTAAAGTTAATAATAATTTTATAATGTGAAGCGAATAAATAATATTATTATTTTCTAACAAAAACAAAGAAAATAAAAAAGGAAAAAATTAAAACAGTTAATTGTTCTGTTGGAAAGAAAATGAATGACGATAAATGTTGAATTGAATGCTGAGGAAAAGTAGAGGACAGACTTGAACTCACAAACCGTCCAGAGGATCAAATTTATAAACCAATTCAATGTTGACGTAAATGCTCACCCTCACCCTCATTCATTTTAATAATTTATGATTCTTATTCTTCATAAGCATCTGCAATGTTAGCATAAAATTAAATTTAATCAATTAATTAATACAGTATTTGACACGCAAGTCAGCACTATGTTAGTCAATTTACCAATTTATCATTTTATGATAACTGTATCAGTATTTCACCTAATTATTCCTCTCTTTTTTGCCTTTTATATTTGTTAGACTTTTCGTTTTATTAACCATGAATGACGGAGTAATTAAAAAGAGACATCATTTTATTATTATTGTTTTTGATATCTTTAAGCGATTACCGTTAATAACTTCTTTTTTTGGGTGCATAGCGGTTAGTAAACTACTTCCTCCAAAAATGGCGTCTACAATTATCCAAGCCTACAGATTTGAAGTCATACTAATCTATTTTATTCAATATTTTCTCCCTCATCTAAATTTTAATACTTGATTTCTTATTTAATTTTAAAATTAAACGGTCAACTACTATTTTATTTTCTCAAGAAATTAAATATGACACAATTTTAAGGGTTGGTTATTTTTATCACTCTCACTTAATAAAACAGGTAAGTTATGAGAATGAGTTATACGCAAACTAATCATAACGTGAAATTATAGTAGCAACATTTTAAGAATTACCCTCACCGTATTAAGATAAAAGTCTTCGTCAATTTTTCAGGCATATATGAAGATGAATAAAATGATAAAATTATTCATAATAATATGTTATTAATTATTTTCAATGTAAGTGAGGGAGTGACTTTTTATATTTTCAACACATAACTAATTATACTTATTGAATATGAAGAGAGAATTAAAATAAAAAAAATATGAGATATTTAATGCTAAGGGTATAATAGAAAAAATTGTGTAAAAATCTGATTATTAAAGAAAAATGAACATTTAACATGAGACTACTAAAATAGTACTCCTTCCGTTCCTTAATATAGGTCGTTTTAGGATTGTACACAAGTATTAAGATAATGATTGTATAGCATTAACTATAATTTCAATTATGACGCCCCCAAAATTAGGTATACGTCACCCATCTTGGTCGCCACTTACATGGTACATAAATTCAAATCTGACTTACTAATATAATCTGTAGTGTATAATACTGACATAAACCGTGAGTTTGAATACAAATATTGTCTACTAGATATTATACAAACTCGAAAGGAGTCCTCATTACAATTATTATCACACTATTTCACGAAATAGTGAGGACTACTAATCTTATCCTCCGGACCATTACTCCGCTCCCGATCATCTCAAAAATATGTGTTCTCATTTCTGAAGAAAGCGATGAAAGAAAGAAAGGTGAGCTCAATTAGCCAAGATAAAATATTATGACTAAAATAATGCAGAATAAATTATCATTAGCCTTCAATAGTGTTAAACCGATAAAATACAATGATAACAACCAGCTTTAAGCTGCGATGGAATATCGTGATCCATTAAAAGAGTCAAGTAGAAAATAAAGTCTACTATCTCTTTTAGGTTTTAAAAGGTTTTCATAAATTTTTATCACTAAGACTCAGTTTAATGAATAAACCACAATATCTAATCATCCCCGCATACACGGTCGAGGATTTTCATCAAATTATCAATGGTCATGACTATACCTAAATCACCCCGGTCATAATCATACCAAAAAACTATCCATCATCGCATTACAGGCCAATTGAGGACTTTTTATCACATCATTTATAACAAGCCACGATTATTATCTTAGATGATCGCAGTCATAATCATACTAAGTTCATCTATGCACGTAAGCGAAAGATAACATATTATAACATGAGGATGATGACAATGACATAATAATTCAATAAAACAAGTTCAAGAATTATTTTATCCGAGAATTAAGTAACGTCCAAAATTGTCAACAAGATCTTCGTTTTGTAGAGTAAAAAATTCAAGAATGATCGGAAGAATATTTCCATGAAAAGATCTTTGGATGAAACGCAAATATCGAGAATATTCTACTAATTTCATGGAGTATAAAGTCAAAGTTTTAACTAACCGGTATAATAAAGAATGGAATAACAAAAGGAAATCACCACGCATGCGGTCTTGGCAGATGATAAAGTTATTCCAATGTAATAATAATAATCGGAACCAGTCGGTGAAATTCACAAGCGATGTGATCCAATCCAAATAATAAATCTTTGAATAATAATAATAAATGGAACTGAATCCGGTGTAAAACACACAAACATGGATATTCCAATGAGAATAATAAATGCGGAATAATAAACAATGGAACCAATCCGGTGTAAACACACGCATGAGATATTCCAAATGTAGAATAATAAAGAATGGAATAACGAAGAAGATCACCAAGTATAGGGGATTCCTCAGATACAAAGTTATTCCAATGAATAAATAAGAATGGAATAATATAAGGATTTCACCAAGTATAGGGTATCTGCATGTATCACGAGGTATGTGTATAGGGTATGCCACTTTTACAAAGTTATTCCAATGAATAATAATGAATGGAATAACGAAGTTCTCTTCATGAATAAGAAAGAATAACATCCCTTACGGTACAACAAATAATATTCCCTACCGTAAAAAAACACCTTTGGATATCAAAGTAGTGAAGTACTTGAATCTCTTCTTCTTTATCTCTATAGATTTTCTCTCTAAACTTCTCTCTATAATTTCTCTCTCTAGAGTTTGATGAATTCAGTAAAGAAAATAATGAAGAATGAGCTTTCTATTTATAGGAAAATAGAATGCATAGTAATTAATCCATGAATCGGTCCAGTTGATTTACTTTAATCGGCGGTCCATATTTAAAGCAAAATCTTTTAAATAAAATATCATATATTCTATTTATATAAAAACATTTTACTATGCAAACACTATTCAACACTATGCAAAACACTATGCAACACTATATCGTAATAAAATATAATATATTCTATTTATAGAATAACTTTAATAAAGTATTCATTTTATATAAAAGATGTTTCATTTTTATTACGTTAATAATACGAATAAAACAAAACGCGTCATTATCGCTATAATAATTCATATTATTAATCGACAATAATGGAATCAAACCGAAAGTGACTTCTCACATAAGCATCGATAATCAATACCTGGTGTGCTACTTATGCAACCACACGTATTCTTTATTTTTTTACTACCGGTAGTTCAACAATGTCAACGGTAAAACTTCCGTAGTTATTTCAATAAAATATTTTTGTCGTTTTCTCAATCCGACAATAATTTTGTTATTAAGTCCACCAATGATTGAGTAGTTATGCGAATATTCCCTGCTAAACCTAATATTCCCCACCAATCAATATAATATAACCACTTGCATACTTTGTAAAATTTATAAATACTACCCACAACTATAATATTATCTCAAATTCACACCATAATATTAAAAAATTATTTCGACAAAATTTAAATCTTTATTGATAAAATCTGGGGTCTCACAATCTCCTCTCCTTATGGAATTTAAGCCCTCGAAATTAGAAGTGCGTACTGATATGATAAAGAGGTGAGGATACCTTGAATACCTTTATCGTTAAAAATATTAAATTCATCTTCGCATCCGCCAAAGATATTCATTAACAATTCATCTTTGCACTACTGAGCTAAAGATATACAAATCAGAAAACCAATAATCTTTGAGACGCAGACTTAATAAGTATCACGACCACGAATTATCCATTCACTTATTGGCCAAGGATATTCGTGTTTTCAATTACTGATCGTGATTATACCGAATAATCCTTGGTCATAATCATACCAAGTCTATCAATGTATTACTACGAAAGATGACTTTTACCACATCCATGAATTAATATTTCATTCTTTGAGACTCATTTCGATAATTAATCCATATCATCGAATCATCCACGCACTACGGGCCGAGGATATTCATTAGTATCACGACCACAAATTATCCATGCACTACGGCGAAAGATAATCGTGTATTCATTAAGATCACGACCACAAATTATCCACGACTACTACCAAAGATAATCGTGTATTCATTAGTATCACGACCACAAATTATCCATGCACTTCTACCGAAGATAATCGTGTATTCATTAGTATCACGACCACAAATTATCCATGCACTACTACGAAAGATAATCGTGTATTCATTAATATCACGACCACCACAAATTATCCATGCACTACTGACCAAAGATAATCGTGTATTCATTAGTATCACGACCACAAATTATCCATGCACTACTACCAAAGATAATCGTGTATTCATTAGTATCATTAAATAATCGTATTCATTATTATATCGACCACAAATTATCCATACACTACGACGAAAGATAATCGTGTATTCATTAGTATCACGACCACAAATTATCCATACACTACTACCAAAAGATAATTGTGTATTCAATTACTGGTTATGATTATACCCAACAATCCACGGTATAATCATACCAAGTCCATCTATGCACTTCGAGCCACGATGACTTTTAACATAATATAAACACGAGGATAATGATATAAAGAATCAATCAAATGAGATAAAGGATAAATATTAAACCTTTATAATATAATTTATCCATGATTCAAGAATATCCCCATGTTATCAATCACTTAATAATCTCATAATCTAATATCATTAATATTATAACAATATTTTAATCACTTCTTAAATTTATAAACAATTTATCTCAATTGTTTACGCTTTACCATATAATGCATTTAATCATTCAAAATGCCATACTCATAAGATATCATCACCAATTATCAAATCCCTCATCAAAAAAAATATGCATATACTCATATAGGATTCTCTAGCCATAAAATCCTATTTTCAACTTTATTACTTCACATAACATATTTAACGTATATGTTCATAACTAAACTATTTTCATGAAAAATACCAAATCAGTCCCAAAATATTTCTTTTCTGGGATTTAGCATAATATAATCCCATAATGAAAATATATTTTTCTCGAATTTTAAAATTCATTTACTATTTTTCAAAAATCAATTTCTAATTAATTTCTTAAGAAATTAGCTACCTCAAGTTTAACTCCAAAAATTCCCAAATCTTGGCAGGACCTTACACATGTTAACGTGAGCTTCTAGTTTAAATTTCATGGTCATCGGAGTTATAGAACTCGGTTATAAGCGTTTTTCATCCGGAAAAACCTAAATATTGAAATAGTCATAACTTGCTCATTTTAAGTCGAATGAGCTCATTTTTGGACAGGAGGTACTTTATACCATATACCTTCATGTCCAAAAGGCCATAATTTTTCTCATAATTTAAGTGGCCAAAACAGCCCTCTAAAATCATGGCAAACTTTTTTTTCGGTTTTTTTTTTGACTTTGCACTCCTTTGCTAAAATCAGTCCACACAAAAATCTACAACACCTTTTCCAGTAATTCCACTTGGATTAGTTAGGTAACTCATAGATCTAACTCTAGGACTTGACCACACTCAAAAATTCAAAATATAATAGGAGATATGGTCAATTGAATTTCATGTTACGTTTTTCACCAAAATCTGATTTTCAACTCTTTGTGATTTCTAAGAAACTTTCATGTTTTCACATAATAACCAACATAACTCATCATAAAACTTACTAATACTACGTATACCCATGGTTTTCATTAGTCCAATGCTTTTATTATGACTTTTATCATAAACCACGTAAACTGTTCATTTTAGTTGAAGAAATATTTGAGGGTTTAAGAATTGGGTTTTTGTACTGGGGTCAATACAAAATTCGATTTCACGCTCTAGGGTAGGCTAGAAATCTTCAAGAATACATCAAGAAATTTATTAATGATAGAAATATCATTCAAAATCATTACTTTCGTCCAAGACTTGGATAAGACGTCACATTAATACCAACTGTGACTTTCATCCCAACTTTGGATAGCATGTCACAATGACACCTTACATAAATGTATAGTCAAAAACTGTTTTAGAAATTAGAATCTTTGGGAAGTTGTAAGACCCCAGCTTTTATAAATAAAGATGAATTTTTCTATAAATATTATTTTTGAATATTATGGAATAAATTTGATATAATGTTATAGTTGTGGGTAATATTTATAAATTTTGCAAAGTATGCAAGTTGTTATAAAATATTCGTTTGGTCTGGGAATATTCTTTTGTTAGGAAATATTCTTTTTTAGTTAGGAATATTCGTATAATGGCTCAATCATTGGTGGACCCCACAATGTAATTATTATTTGATTGAGAAAACGACAAAAATATTTTATAAAATAACTACGGAGGAGGTATTACTGATTAAAACCTGTTGAACTACCCTGGTAAAAAATACATTGATCACTGCGTAGTTTGCGACAAGAGCTTACACTCAGATTGATTATTGATGCTTACGTGAGAAGTCACTCGGTATATGCTCAATTATTACTCTGATAATTAATGCGTCATATCTATTATATTATTGATTCAATTATTGTCACGTTATCATCATATAATATGTTATAGTATTAAATCAATAATTGAGACGACAAAGTTATAAATGATTAATAATTGTTGAAAGATTAAATATGTGTTGATGAAAAATAAAATGATTTGTGGTAAGTTTGATTATTTTATGTAGGCTCATATGTCATCATCTAAGAGTCTCTTCGTCAATAGTATTTACCTTCCTTCATCAATAGTAATTACCTTCAATCGATAGTAATTACCCTTGTGAATAGTATTTACCTTCAATCGATAGTAATTACCTTCACCGATAGTAATTACCCTTGTGAATAGTATTTACCTTCATCGATAGTATTTACCTTCGTTAATAGTAATTACCTTTACCGGACGTCCGAACCACTTGTCGTTTCACATTACAGAGCGTCAAACCCAATCGTCAAGCCACTTTTCTTTTCTTTTCACACTAAGGTGCTAAAATTAGAAATCTTCTATAAATGAGGCCTGAGGGCTTCATTATTTTTCACTTAATTCATTCAAGCTATAGAGAGAAAGTATAGAGAGAATAAGAGAGAAAGAAAGAAGAGTATTTTGTTACTACTACTTTGCGCAATATTCAATCTCCTACCAAAATGTAAGGGGTTTTATTCTTTCTTATTCAATGAAGAGAAATCTGTTGTTATTCCATTTATTCCATTCTTATTATTCTCGTTGGAATAACTTTTGTATAAGTGGTTTACCCTATACTTGGTGACATTCTTCTATTATTCTGTTTGAACATCCTTGCTTTTACGCTGTGTTTTACACCTAATTCGGTTCTGTCTTTATTATTATTCTGTTGGAACATCCTCGTCATGTGTTTTACACCCACACAGTTCCGTCTTTATTATTCTGCTGAAATATCCTATCCATGTGTTTTACACCGGATCCGGTTCCATCTTTATTATTCTCGTTGGAACATCATCGCGGGCGTGAATTTCACGACACGGTTCCGTTTTTATTATTCTATTGAATAACTCCGTCTGCATGCGCCTATCGCATGCACGGTGATTTCTTTTGTTATTCCATTCTTTATTATACCCAAATGGTTAAAACTTTGACTTCTATACTCCATGAAATTAGTGGAATATCCTTGATATTTGCGTTTCATCCAAAGATCTTTTCATGAAAATATTCTTCCGATCATTCTTGAATTTTACTCTACAAAACAATATCATATTGATAATTTGGGCGTTAATAATTCCCGGATAAAATAATTCTTGAACTTGTTTTATTGAATTCTTATATCATTGTCATCATCCTCATGTTTATATTTTTTTTAAAAGTCATCTCGTGGCATCAGTAGTGCATAGATGGACTTGGTATGATTATGACCAGAGACTATTCGGTGTAATCACGACCGTAATGTTACAAATGATGTGGTAAAAATCCTCGCGTAGGTAGTAGTGATTGATGACGATTGTTGGCATGATCATGACCATTAATGAATACACAAATATTCTTGGCCATATAGTGCATGAATAATTGTGGTCGTGATACTAAAGAATATCCTTGGCCGTAGTAGTGGGGTGATTCGATGATGTGGAATATTTATTAAAGCCGAGTCTCAATTTTATAACAAAGGATGAAAAACTTTTAAAACCTAAAAGATAGTAGACTTTATTTTCTACTTGACTCTTTTAATGGATTGCATATTCATTGTAGTTAAACCGGTTATCTATTGTATTTTATCGCTTTAACATTGTTGAAGACTATTGATAATTTATTCTCGCATTATCTTAGTCATAATATTTCTTCTTGGGCTAGTTGAGCTCACCTTTTCTTTCAATTGCTCTCTTGAGAAATGAGAATATACCGGGACGAGTGGGAAACGAGTGATGGTCCCAAGATAGCATTAGTAGTTCTCACTATTCGTGAAATAGTGTGATAATAATTGTAATGAGGACTCCTTTTGAAGTTTGTATAATATCTAGTAGACGATATTTGTATTTAAACTCACAGTTTATGTCAGATTATACACGATAGTTATGTTAGTAAGTTGATTTAAATTACATTACCATGTAAGTGGCGACCCAAGATGGGTGATGTATACCTAATTTTGGGGGCGCCAAAGTTGGTATCGAGCTTGAGGATACGATCCTGCTAAGATGTGAGAATAGTACTAGGAGGGAGGCAGACGGGAATACCTTCGCTAGTATTTACCTACCTAAGTTTATGTCTTATTTTATTGGTTGGTCGAAGATATGGATAATTTGTTACATGTCAATTAACCTTTTATTTTGTGGCGATTCGAAAATGACATCCGAGAATGTTGAGAATAAGAATGGAGCGCAGCGCGCATCGTTGATTCACCACATATCAATAATCGTGATAATGTAAATCGTAAGGCGACAATCCTCATGCAAACAACAACACCGACCAAATGATGAATGATCAAATGTTCATAGGCTTTATGCAATTTATGCAACAATGAAGAAAGGAGAGCGACTCTGTCCAAAACGTAGGTGGAAACACGGAAAACTTTCGGGCGGTCACCGCTAAACAATTCAAGGAGCTGGGACCACCGGAGTTTAAGGAGAGCAAAACCACTTCCGCGAAGCATGGATAAAACAGATTACCAAGATATTTGATGTCTTGGGATGCTCGGAGGAGCAAAGGTTCCTTCGCCGCTTTTATGTTGCTGGCGGAGGATTCATCGGGTGGGAATCGGTAAAACGTACTCAACTTCGTTGTCTCAAGATATCTTGGGAGAAGTTCCAGAGTCATTCGGCGACAAATACTTTCCCGAAAGTATTCGCCATACATGAAGGAGGTGGAATTTATCAAGTTGGAACAAAACAATATGACCGTGTCGCAATACGAGGCAAAATTTGCGGAGTTATCACGGTTTACATCCACTTGGTGGATAATGAAGAGAATGGCGCGAATGTTTTAAGAGGTTTGAAGTCGAGAGATACGTCAACATCTTATTTCTCATAAACCGTGTTTGTATTCGGATGTTGTAAATAGGGCTCGATTAGTGGAACGTGATAATGAGTCAACACAACTAAAAGAGAGCGGTAATAAAAATTATAATACCAATGAGTAGTCATCGAGCGGTGACAACAAGCGTGGAGGAATCAACAAAGCCAGATATGGTAACCACTTCGGTGGTAATCAGGGCCAAAACAATAAGAATGAACATTTCAAGAAACGGAGATTCAACAATGGTGGAAAGACGTCAGCACCAGCACCCATTGTTAAGGAAGGAGAAAGACCACCTATCATATGCTTCAAATGCGAGGAGAGGACACATCACCCAAATGCGCTCATGCCGTCTAAAGCATGTTATAATTGTGGAAGAGAAGGTCACTTAGCTCGATTTTGTCGTTTCTGAAGACAAATTCAACTAGGATGGAGGCACCAAAGGCCATCCCGAAAATTCAAAACCCAGAAATGGTCTGAGGAGAAGCGTTTGTTGTGACCTCCCAAAGAGCAAGGAATCCGAATGAGGTCATCACGGGTAAGCTTATCATAAACTCTAATGAAGTCAATACTTTATTTGATACCGGTTCTACCCATTCTTTTATTTCTCCTACTTACGCTCATCGATTAAATTTGACTCAGGAGAAATTAGACTTTGACTTATCTGTGGAAACTCCGTTGGGAGAAACCTTCATTACATCCACTTTGCTTATAAGTCTTGTTTGGTTCAAATCGGTACCCTCACATTACCCGTCGATCTTATTTCATTAAAATACTTGCATTTGACGTGATTCTAGGGATTGATTGGTTAACTACTTATCATGCAAAATTGATTATTTTCGTAAGGTTGTTAGCTTTCATATTCCTAATCAACCTATTATGCGAATTCAAACGACCAAACCATTAAAATCAATCACTTGTCATCTCAAGCCATAAAGCTATTCGCTTATTGAAAAAGCGGATGTCAAGCTTTCTTAGCTCATGTCACGATTTAAATAAAAATACGCCGCTTTAAACGATATTCCTATTGTTAATAAATTTCTGACGTATTCTCAAGAACTTCCCGCCTACCCCGAGCGTGAAATTGAATTTTGTATCGACCTTGAACCCTAAGATAAAACCTATTTCCAAAGCCCCATATCGAATGACTCTATCAAACTTCAAGAGTTAAAGACCCAACCGCAGAATTGTTAGACATTGGCTTTATTCGTCCTAGTACTTCTCCTTGGGGTGCTCCTGCTCATTAAGTGAAGAAGAAAGATGGGAGTATGCGACTTTGTATTGATTATCGGGAGTTGAATCATGTCACCATCAAAATAGGTATCCATCACACGTATTGATGACCTGTTTGACCAACAGAAGGAGCCAAATTCTTTTCAAAGATTGATCTTCGTTCCGGATATCACCAATTGAAGATTAGAAATCAATTGACATTCCAAAGATGGCTTTGGAACTCCTTGCAAGACATTATGAATTCTAAATCATGTCCTTTGGATTGACTAATGCTCTCTTGCCTTCATGGATATGATGAACCGAGTATTCAAGGAATATTTAGATCACTTTGTGGTCGCTCTTTATTGATGACATCCTTATTTATTCCAAAAGTCGTGAAGATCATGAAGCACACTTGAGTCGACACTCCAAAAGCTTCGTGAATATAAAGCTTTATGCCAAGTTGAAGAAATCGCGAGTTCGGCAGAAGAAGTAGCATTCCTTGGGCACGTGGTATCAAGTCATGGAATATCCGCTGACCCAAAGAAAGATCAAGCTATTCAAAGTCGGGAACAACCTAAATCGATAATCGAAGACGTAGCTTTCTCGGTTTAAATGGTTATTATCGGAGATTCGTGGAAGGATTTTCTCGAATCGCTACTCCATCGACTCAAATTGACTTTGAAAAAGATACAAAGTTCTATTGGAGTGTAAAGAATGTGAGAAGAGTTTTCAAGAACTCAAGAGGAGACTTATTTCAAGACTGTTACGACAATACCATCCGCTCTTGAGGGATTTGTCATCTGTTGATGCTTCTGAGCAAAGGGTTGGGATGTGTTCTTATGCAACATGGAAAAGTTATAGCTTTATGCCTCGCGACAACTCAAAGAATATGAGAGGAATTATCCTACTCATGATCTAGAGTTAGCAAATGTTATCTTCTTGCACTTAAAATTTGGAGGCATTACTTGTATGGGGAGAAAGTGGAGATCTTTACGGATCATAAAAGCCTCAAATATTTCTTCACTCAAAGGAACTCAACACGCGACAACGACGCTGGCTTGAATCATTGAAAGATTATGATCATACCATCCAATACCATCCTCGAAAAGCGAACTTGGTAGCCGACGTGAATGAGTAAAAAAATCATATGCAAGTACGAAAAGGATGTTGTCAACGCAAAGGCCCATTTTGTGTGACTTGCAAAGGATGGAGATAGAGTTAAAGACTCCGAGAACGCGTGTGATGATAGCGAGTATACGAGTGGAACCGACTTTTAATCGATAAAGTTAAAGCCGCCAAGCTACTGCACTGGAGCCGATGCGTATGAGGAAGAAAGTGCAAGGTGCTATCTGGGAAGCAAGAATCGATGAAGAAGGAATACTTGAGTCAACTCCGGACTTTGTGTTCCTAACGACCACGATTTAAAGTATAATATCATGATGGAGGCGCATAACACACCATTTGCAATCCATCTCGGGAGTACCAAAATGTATCATG
Organism: Panax quinquefolius; assembly: GCA_020205615.1. NCBI lineage: Eukaryota > Viridiplantae > Streptophyta > Magnoliopsida > Apiales > Araliaceae > Panax > Panax quinquefolius. Next base: position 23,696,536 of record CM035156.1, read on the forward strand.
CGATATTAAATCATACATTTTGGTGGAGCAATACGAAGAGAGAGATACGGCTATTTATCTCAAGGTGTCTAACTTGTCAACGAGTTAAAGCGGAGCATCAAGTACCAAAAGGTCCATTGCAACCACTTGAAATTCGAGAATGGAACTGGAGCACATTACCATGGATTTCGTTCTGGCCTTCCTAAGGTTTCTCAAGGAATTGATGCGATTTGGGTCATTGTTGATAGATTGACCAAGTCTCGCTCATTTCTTACCGACACGAGAAACTTATACACTTGAACGCCTTGCTCAGTATGTACATAAACGAGATTGTAAGATCGTGGTATCATAGGTAGATCCATAGTTTCCGATCGAGACCAAAGATTCACTTCACGATTTTGGGTTAGTTTCAAAAAGCTATGGGCACAGACTTACGATTTAGCTCTTCAGATATCATCCTCGAGACCAACGGACGGTGGAGAGGACTATTCAAACTCTCAAGATCTATTAAGACTCTGGTCCTTGATTTCAAGGGGAGTTGGGACAAGTTCTTACCATCGGTGGAGTTTTCCTACAACAACAGCTTATCGCAAGTATTGGCATGGCTCCATTCAAGCGTTGTATGGAAGAAAGTGTCGTTCTCCGGATATCTTTGGGACGAGGTGGGTGAAGCAACATTGTTGGGACCGGAGTTGGTACGTATGACTACTAAAAGATTCAAACGATCCGACAACGTATAAAAACCTCACAAAATCGGTTAAAGAAGTTATCTTGATCTTCATCGAAAGGACGTGGAATTGATATAGGAGATCGTGTGTTGTTAAGAGTTTCTATGGAAAGGAGTTACAAGATTTGGAAAGAGAAAACTTAATCCTCGATTCATCTATTCCATTTTAATCCTCGATCGAGTAGGAACTGTGGCCTATAGACTCGCTTTCTGATCACAAATATGTCTCGTGTTCATAACGTTTTCACATATCTATGTTACGTAAATATATGAAAGACCCGAACCATATTATCGAAAGTTAGAACCCATTTAAATAGCGGAAGATTTGATGTATGAAGAGGTTCCTGTTCTCAAATTTTGGATAAGAAGGAACATATTCTACGCTCCAAGGTTATACCTCAAGTCAAAGTTTTGTGGAGGAACCACGATGTTGAGGAAATGACTTGGGAGTTAGAATCAAAATGAAATCAAGGTATCCTTACCTCTTCGACATACCAGTAATCGCACCCTAATTTCGAGGGCTTAAATTTCATAAGAAAGGGAGTTAGTAAGACCCCAAATTTTATAAATAAAGATGAATTTTCTATAAATATTATTTTTGAATATTATGGAATAAATTTGATATAATGTTATAGTTAGGGTAATATTTATAAATTTTGCAAAAGTATGCAAGTTGTTATAAAATATTCGTTTGGTGGGGAATATTCTTTTTGTTAGGGAATATTCTTTTGTTAGGGAATATTCGTGCATGATAGCTCAATCATTGGTGGACCCCACAATGTAATTATTGTCGGATCGAGAAAACGACAAAAATATTTTATAAAATAACGGCGGAGGTGTTACTGGTAAAAGCGTTGAACTACCCGGTGGTAAAAATACGTTGATACGCCAGAGTTGCATAAGAAGACACCTGTATTGATTATTGATCTTTACGTGAGAAGTCACCAAATTTATGCTCAATTATTGCTACATGAATTTCTGCATCATCATATCTATTATATTATTGATTCAATTATCATTAAGATTATCATCAGATAATATGTTATAAAGATTAAATCAATAATTGAGGCGACAAGTTATAAATGATTAATAATTGTTGAAAGATTAAATATGTGTTGATGAAAAATAAAATGATTTGTGGTAAGTTTGATTATTTTATGGGGGCTCATATGTCATCATCTAAGAGTCTCTTCATCGATAGTATTTACCTTCATCGATAGTAATTACCTTCGTCAATAAGTAATTACCCTTGTGAATAGTATTTACCTTCGTCGATAGTAATTACCTTCAATAATAGTAATTACCCTCAGGAATAGTATTTACCTTCACATAGTATTTACCTTCGTTAATAGTAATTACCTTTACCGACGTCCGAACCACTTGTCGCTTCACATTCAAAGCGCCAAACCACCGTCGCCACTCATTTTTCACACGGCGAAAAGTTAGCTAGAAATCTTCTATAAATAGAGGCTTAGTGGCTTCATTATTTTCACGAATTCATTCAAGCTATAGAGAGAAAAGTATAGAGAATAAGAGAAAAGAAGAAGAGTATTTTGTTACTACACCGCTGCAAGATTCAATCTCCTACCAAATGTAAGGGGTGTTATTCTTTCTTATTCATGAAGAGAACTGTTGTTATTCCATTGCTTATTATTACATTGGAATAACATGTATAAGTGGTTTACCCTATACTTGGTGACATTCTTCATTATTCTGCTTGGAACATCCGCTCTGCATGTTTTTTACACCGGACACGGTTCTGTCTTTATTATTATTCATTGGAACATCCTCGCTCAGCATGTGGTTTTGCACCGACCGGTTCCGCTTTTATTATTCTGTTGGAACATCCTGCTCATGTGTTTTACACCGGACTGGTTCCGTCTTTATTATTCTGTTGGAATATCCTATCGTGTGTTTTACACCGGATCTGTTCCATCTTTATTATTCGTTGGAACATCCTCGTTTGCAATAAATTTCACGACTGGTTCCGTTCTTTATTATTCGTTGAATAACCTGTCTGCAAGCGATCATCGCATGCATGGTGATTTCTTTTGTTATTCCATTCTTTATTATACCCGGTTGGTTAAAACTTTGACTTCTATACTCCATGAAATTAGTGGAATATCTTGATATTTGCGTTTCATCCGATATCTTTTCATGAAAATATTCTTCTAATCATTCTTGAATTTTACTCTACAAAACAAAGATCATATTGATAATTTGGATGTTAATAATTCTGGATAAAATAATTCTTGAACTTGTTTTATTGAATTCTTATATCATTGTCATCATCCTCATATTTATATTTTTTTTTAAAAAGTCATTTGTATCCAGTAAGGCATGGGGATGGACTTGGTATGATTATGACTGAGGCTATTCGATGTAATCATGACCGTAATGTTACAAATGATGTGGTAAAATCCTCGATGGGTAGTAGTGCATTGATGGACGATTGTTGGCATGATCATGACCATTAATGAATACACAAATATTCTCGGCCCGTAGTGCATGAATAATTGTGGTCGTGATACTAAAGAATATCCTCGTCAGTAGTCTGCGAGGGGTGATTCGATGATGTGGAATATTTATTAAAGTCGAGTCTCATTTATAACATGATGAAAAACTTTTAAAACCTAAAAGATAGTAGACTTTATTTTCTCTTGACTCTTTTAATGGATTGAGATATTCATTGCAGATTAAACCGGATTATCTATTGTATTTTATCGGTTTAACATTGTTGAAGACTATTGATAATTTATTCTCGCATTATCTTAGTCATAATATTTCTTCTTACCGGCTAGTTGAGCTCATTTTTCTTTCACTGTTCTCTTGAAATGAGAATATACCGGGACGAGTCGGGAAACGGTGATGGTCCTGAAGATAAGATTAGTAGTTCTCACTATTCTCGTGAAATAGTGTGATAATAATTGTAATGAGGACTCCTTTTTGAGTTTGTATAATATCTAGTAGAAGCGATATTTGTATTTAAACTCACGCTTTATATCAGTATTATACAACGACGCTTATGTTAGTAAGTTGTATTTAAATTACGTACTACGTAAGTGGCGACCAAGATGGGTGATGTATACCTAATTTTGGGGGCGTCACGAAGTGCTCAAGAAACCTTCGTACACGGGAGGCCATGCTTCTAGGTTATGATAGATATCATATGGCCACGTAATTATCCTTTGTTTACCCATAATAACCCCGAAAGAAAAATGAGAAGATTACTATCATATTCTTCCCAATGGTGAGTCTTCTCTGATTTATCATTATCTCCACTGTCTCAAATTGAGAATTATACTTCAAACAAACACCAAGATCATATAGGTAATGCTCAGTAAATATACTCAAAGATGTGGATGAAAGACAACCGTGTCTTATGATGATACGAGGTTGTATGTCATTAGACATCTTGTATGATAGTGGCAAAACACTCTTCCAACGCTGGGTTCCTCACCCTAGTTGATTCACCAAATATAACTACTAAATGATGACCACCGCTTATTTCCAATCATATTATTCCCCACTCGACCTAGCTTACACTCTTTATTATTACGAAAGGAATTGTGAAAGCAAAAGGGTTAATTAATATATCAAATATTATCCCTATACTTTGACCGACCAATTAAATAACAAATAAACTTAGGTAGGTCATACTAAATAAGGAATTCTGCCTCCCTCCTAGTTCTTATCTCAAGATCTTAGCTGTGGATCATATCCCTAAGCTCGATACCAACCGCGACGCCCCCAAAATTAGTATACGCCACCCATCTTGGGTCGCCACTTACATGGTACATAAATTCAAATACAACTTACTAATATAATCGCCGCTAGGTACAATACGACATAAACCGTGAGTTTGAATACAAATATTGTCTACTTTAGATATTATATAAAACTCAAAAGGAGTCCTCATTACAACTATTATCACACTATTTCACGTGAATAGTGAGGACTACTAATCTTATCCTCTCGACCATTACTCCGCTCCCCGATCTCGTCCAAATGATATGTTCTCATTTCAAGAAGATAACAAAGAAAGAAAAGGGTGAGCTCAATCTAGCCCAAAGAAAAATATTACGACTAAGATAATGCATAATAAATTATCATTAAATTTCTTCAACAATTGTTAAACCGATAAAATACAATGTAGACAACCGCTTTAATCTAGTGGAATATCGCAATCCATTAAAAGAGTCAAGTAGAAAATAAAGTCTACTATCTTTTAGGTTTTAAAAGGTTTTCATAAATTTTTATCACTAAGACTCAGCTTTAATGAATAAACCACAATATCTAATCATCCTCGTACTACTGCCATCAAGGATTTTCATCAAATTATCAATGGTCAACGACTATACCGAATCACCCCCTCGGTCATAATCATACCAAAACTATCCATCACCGCATTACATGTGCCAATCGAGGACTTTTATCACATCATTTATAACAAGCCACGATTATACCGAATGATCCCTCAATTCATAATCATACTAAGTTCATCTACGCACGTAAGCGAAAGATAACATATTATAACATGAGGATGATGACAATGACATAATAATTCAATAAAACAAGTTCAAGAATTATTTTATCCAGTGAATTAATGCGTCCAAAATTGTCAACAAGATATCTTTGTTTTGTAGTAAAAAATTCAAGAATGATCGGAAGAATATTTCCATGAAAGATCTTTGGGATGAAACGCAAATATCGAAGAATATTCTACTAATTTCATGGAGTATAAAGTCAAAGTTTTAACCAACCCAGTATAATAAAGAATGGAATAACAAAGAAATCACCACGCATGCGATGCCTTGCATGTGAGGTTATTCCAATGTAATAATAATAACGGAACCAGTCGTCGTGAAATTTCACAATCGATGATGATCCAACGTAATAATAAATGTTTGAATAATAATAAACAATGGAACTGTGTCCGGTGTAAAACACATGAAATGGATATTTCAACAGAATAATAAATGCGGAATAATAAACAATGGAACCGTCCGTCCCAAAAACACACGATGCGATATTCCAACGTAATAATAAAGAATGGAATAATGTAGAAGATCACCAAGTATAGGGGATTCAGCATGATCTGATTATTCCAACGTAATAAATAAGAATGGAATAATATAAGGATTTCACCAAGTATAGGGTATCCGCGTATACAAGGTTATGTATAGGGTATGCCTTTTTACAAAAGTTATTCCAATGAATAATAATGAATGGAATAATGAAGTTCTCTTTATGAATAAGAAAGAATAATACCCTTTACTAGTACAACAAATAATATCCCCTACCGTAAAAAAGACAATCGGATATCAAAGTAGTGAAATCGCAATACTCTTCTTCTTTCTCTATATATTTTCTCTACTATAACTTCTCTATAATTTCTCTGTAGAGTTTGGTGAATTAAGTAAAGAAAATAATGAAGGAATGAGCTTCATTTATAGGAAAATAGAATGCATAGTAATTAATCCATGAATCATTCGTATTGATTTACTTTTAATCGACTATCCATATTTAAAGCAAAATCTTTTAAATAAAATATCATATATTCTATTTATATAAAAACATTTTACTACGCAAACACTATTCAACACTACGCAAAATACTACGCAACACTATCGTAATAAAATATAATATATTCTATTTATAGAATAACTTTAATAAAGTATTACATTTTATATAAAAAGATGTTTACGCTTTTATTACGTTAATAATACGAATAAAACAAAACGTCATTATCGCTATAATAATTCATATTATTAATCGATGATAATGGAATCAAACCGAAACTTACACATAAGCGTCATATAATCAATATCGCGTGCTACTACGCATCACATCGACATCGTACTTTTACTACTAGAAAGTAGTTCAACAATATCAACGAGAAAAACTTCCGCCGTTATTTCAATAAAATATTTTTGTCGTTTTCTCAATCAAAACAATAATTTTGTTGTGGGGTCCACCAATGATTGAGTTGTTATGCGAATATTCCTCGCTAAACCGAATATTCCCACCAATCGAATATAATATAACCACTTGCATACTTTGTAAAAATTTATAAATACTACCCACAACTATAATATTATCTCAAATTCACACCATAATATTAAAAAAATTATTTCGATAAAATTTAAATTTTTATTGATAAAATCTGGGGTCTCACATCAATTATCTATATTGCCCTTGTATTGGAAGAAGAGATTATTATTTATTAGGCAGAAAATAGTGAGAGAACCAAAGTTATATTTAATATTTGGGGTAATATTAGAAATTAAGCAATTAATGTTTATTTGAAATTCTCGAACGACTTATATTAAAAAATAATTTTTTTTTTAAAACGACTTATATTAAGGAACGGGTGGAGTAATAAAGACTTGAGGAAGTAATATTTATATATATATATATATATATATATATATATAATCAATAAAATTTGGGAATTGCCTTTTTCGCGTGTGAGTGGGGTAGTATTAATTTATGAAATCCATCCATCAATAAATTACATCATCATCACCATTAATCCTCGGAAATCGGAAAAACAATCCCACTCGGCCCAATCTCTCTCAGCACAATCTTTTTGCTCACCTGAAACTCGCGCCTCCTTCTCTCTCCTCCACTTTCTCTCTCTCTCTCTCTCTCTCTCTCTAGGAGTAATATATAGCTAATACTAATAGCTTACATTCATTTCTCTTTCTTCTTGATACTGCATGCAAAGATCAAAATGGGCATATGTTTTTCTCGGAGGTCGATTAAAAAGAAACCCACTAAACGCATATCCAACCATCAATCCACCAGTTCAGTAGTAGCCGTCGGTAACTCCAGCAATCGCTGGACTCGGATTCGGTCTTCGGGCTCCAAGAAGGAGAAATTCGATGATGCCGAACTTCACGAGCAGGCTTTAGCCGCCGCGATTCTGTTAAAGCAGCATCAGCAGCAAAACGGCGTGGGTTCTGTGCCTTTTGATCGCTCCACTTCTCTCAGGTATCTCAATAATTCCAACTCCAGGAGGCAGCAAGGGCTGCCTCGTAGTTCCAGCTCCAGGACTCGCTCCCTCACTGACCCCCTGCTTCACCCTCACCAGCTTGTTAATCAGGTTTACCCCTTTTCGTCTTTGTACATGGATATTAAATTTTGCTGTTTTGAGACTGTTTACGGAAAATATGGGTTTTAATTATAATGGGTAAATTTGGGCTTCTTTATAAAATTGATGAAGTTGTAGGTGAAAATTATGAAGAAATTTGGCACAATAGAAAAAAGGTGTGAACTTTTATATGCACAACTTTGTTAGTATCACCCATTGTAACCAGGGGTTTAGCCAATTTTCTCAAACTCAAGAAACAGATAAGGTAAAAGGTTTACTCGGAGCATTTCTTTTAAATATTAATATTCTAAGATTTCTTGAAACAATTGGGATTTAGATCGAACTTCCTAATTGGACTGTAATTTGGAGATGATTTGTATATGCCTAGTAAGTTACCTGATTCTATAATTGCTATTGCATTATTGTAATTCCTTGTGAGACTATTCACCACATGTAATGTTCCTTTTAGATTTCCAAATATGCAAGTATTCTTTCTTTCTTTTTTGAAACATGGTAAATGGTTTTGAAAATACAATATTCCCCCAAAGCCAAAGGAGCTCAACTAGAGTCTTATATAGCTATATTTCAAATACCAAAAAATACACCTGAGTATTATTTTATAGTGCTTAAAATTTCTGGTAGATCTTACAAAAACATGAATTGAAAATATTTTCTTCCTTTCTCTTGAGTCCCACTTGTCAACTTCCATTTCAAGATCAGCATTTCAACTTGATTTCACAAGCTACCAGATGATACATTCACTTTTAAATATTCTTACACCGTTATTATATCTTTTATCCACTCATTGATTATACGACATTCAAACAAAGTAATTTTCTTAAATGCAACTCCTCTAAGCTCAATTAATGTTTTCAGGCTTTAATATATCTGGTAGAACCTGTTAGTGCTGTCATCTTGTTCTATATGCATAAGATATTTTGTGTAAATATAGAATCCTTCACAGGTGTTTACTTGTTCTCTCTTGTTATGCACTTTTAGTGTTTCTAGTCATCTTTAGTTAAATGCTGACTAGTTTCTAACTGTTTCTTGATTGACAGGATCAGGATGTAAAGGTAGATGATTTAGAGACCAAACATTTTATCCTTGTTCACGGAGGTGGTTTTGGTGCCTGGTGTTGGTATAAAACTATAGCACTTCTGGAAGAAGTTGGATTCAAAGTTACTGCAGTTGATTTAACTGGTTCTGGAATTAATTCATTTGATACAAACAACATCTCAAGTCTTTCGCAATATGTAAAGCCACTCACTGACATTCTTGATAACCTTGCTGATGGGGAAAAGGTTAGATTCTCGTATGTCCTTTGTTCCAATTTCTTGTCAATCATTTGTATAACCTTAAAAGTCTTGTGACAAAAGAAAGACAAGAATTATTTTATTAGTTAGTTCCTGTAAACAATTTTAATTATCAAAGCTATATAAAGCTAGAAAGAAGGTCAAATATCATCCTTTCAGTGTTTTCTTTAGGATTTGATTTTTATAAATACTACTCCCCTCCATTCCATAGGATCAATATCGACTTATTTGAAGTCAAATTAAGATATTTTCAAATTCAAAATTGACGTGGTTGTTTTAACTTTGAAAAGAATAAATCTTGTAAGTAGTGTTACTGTTTAAATAGATTACAATTTTCATAATTGTATTGTCTAAAACTAAATTTAATCATTTCAATTTTGAATTTGAAAATATTTCAAATTGACTACAAAAAGTTAATATTGATCCTATATTTTGGAACTGAGGTAGTATTAGTTTTCATGGAATATTAGAAATATTTTTATTCTTTTGTTTTCCTTGCTCCAGTCAAGTACTTTAATGTTGAAGATCCTCAAAAATAATAGAAAATGCCAAAACATCTAGTATTTTGTGTTGGAAAATAAAGCAATAGTAGTGCAGTAGCAGAAGGCAATGCGCTAGCAACAGCAGTATTAACAAGAGAGAAAAAATAAAATTGGAACAACTTAGCTGGAAACCGAGACGTAGCAATGCTACTGTCCTAAAGAAGTGATTTCGCCCCCACTGATAATAATCACAAGTACAATTGGGCTGCCGGTGGTCACTCTCCAGGATTCAACGGTGAAGCCTCCGATCGTGTGTACTCACAAAAGGGGGCTTTGGACTTGTCTTTGTGGATTGCCCAATGAACAGAGTTTATACGTAGAAGAAAGAAACAAATTACAGTGTATATGTGTAGCGAAAGAACATAATATATGCAGTGTATATATATCTCTGCAGAACAAACTGGTATTTATAAGAAGAAGAAGAAGAAGAACGTTGCTGTGAACGTTGGAAATAAGAATGTTTGGGAAATAAATTACGTTTACGTTAATAAACGGGTAGAAGAACGTTGGAGAAATCAGTAACGTAAAACTAATTAAGGTTTACGTTTTGGGGAAAACGGCTAGGGCATATTAGTATAAAAAGAAATTAGGGATTTAATCAAAACAATTTGGCTACACTGGTGCACCCGAAGCATAATCCATAGAATCGGCACCCTACTACGCGAGGCGATCGCGCGCGCACACACACGCACTAAGATTTTCTGACCGAAAGTCCGAGAACCAAGCTTGTAGAAGAAAGAAACAAATTACAGTATATGTGTAGCGAAAGAACATAATATATGCAGTGTATATATATCTCTGTAGAACAAACTTGTATTTATAAGAAGAAGAAGAAGAAGAAGAAGAAGAACGTTGCTGTGAACGTTGGAAATAAGAATGTTTAGGAAATAAATTACGTTTACGTTAATAAACGGGTAAAAGAACGTTGGAGAAATCAGTAACGTAAAACTAATTAAGGTTTACGTTTTGGGGAAAACGGCTAGGGCATATTAGTATAAAAAGAAATTAGGGATTTAATCAAAACAATTGGGCTACACAGGTGCACATGAAGCATAATCCACCGGGATCGGCACCCCCCTGGCCAGCGTGCGTGCGCTAAGGTTTTCTCGACCGAAGTCCGGTGTGGCTTATCCCAATTTCTTAGCCGCCTCTTCGTGTGCATGTGAGCCCATCCCTATTTCCTCAACCATATTCTGGCTTAAGCCAATACGAGCTAATATACCCAAAGAATGTTTTCAAAATAGATAATATGGGACTTTGTCAAAACTATGAATTTTGGAGCATCACACCAACAATCCCCACATGATCCAAAATTATCAAAGAGATAGGAAAAATTAAAAGGAAGTAAGAAGAGGCGATGGTTTTAGATCATAAAATTCGATACCTTGTGGTTTGAATCGACACTTAGTGGAACAAGCTCATGATTGTAGATTATAGTTGAATTATATTCTTGAACCCATTATCTATGAATCTGATCAATTGAACTTGCACACATATCTAAAAACCTGAATTCACACAAGTCTACGGTTGGTAGCGTTCTGTGCCATATGCCATATCCCGATTTTCATAAAGGCTCTGAGAGAGTTTGCGAAAGACTTCATAGGAAGCGACCTGTACTTCCACCTTTATATTGGTGAACCCATCAAGTGTATACTGACATACACCACCCTTTAGGGCTATGAGTTTCATTAAGAATCTACATGATTCATCCTATCACAATTACACCACAAACACACAGGGAGAAATATAAATATAAGAATCTACATGATTCATCCTATCACAATTACACCACAAACACACAGGGAGAAATATAAATAAGTGTAGTGCTTTAATTAAATAATTACATTACTTGTTGTTACCCATTGAACCCAATTCATGGGATCTCCAATCACATGGGTTGGGTTTCCATCACATATTATTTATTCAAAATATTGGTAATAGTCCCATACCTCTGGATGCTTCTTGGACTACCTTTTACTCAATCCTTTAGTAATCGGATCCAAGTTCTTTTCGCACTTCACAAATTCCATGGAAATAACTCAATTCTTGATCGGTCCTCGTGCTGATATTGTGCCTCAGTGAATATGTCTCTGCTTTTTCATTATAAACATGGTTCATCGCTTCGCTAATATCAGCCTTGAGAATCACAATGCAAAGAAATAGAAGGAATTGGCTTATACCACAATGGTATATCAACGATAAATTCCTTATCCATTCTGCTTACATACTGCCAATTCTAAAGCAATAAATTCAAATTCCATAAGTAGATCTAGCGATCTGAAAGTTTGTTTAGCGATTTCCAAGAAATAGTTCCTCCACCTAAAGTAAACACATAACCACTAGTGGAGTTTGTTTCATCATTATCGAGATACCCAATTAGCATCACAATATCCTTCTAAAACACTTTAGGATGACCCGGTAAAATGTACACTTACATTAATCGCTCCTTTTAAATACCTCATTAGTCGTGATGATGCATTCCAATGATCTTGTGAAGGATTATGTGTATATCTCGCTAAGTTCTTAATGGCATATGCTATATCGTCCGAGTAGATACAGCCTATTAAATACATTACACTACCAATGATTCTAGCATATTCAATTTCCAATGATTCTAGCATATTCAATTTGTGCAATACCAATTCCTTTATTTTTCTTTAAATGCACACTAGAGTCATAAGGGGTTCCTAATGGCTCTTCATTAAAGAAATTAAATTTCTTAAGAATATTTTCTACATAATGAGACTGTGATAAAACTAATCCATTTGCATGTTTATTTATTTTCATGCCAAGAATCAAATCCGCTTCTCCTAAATCTTTCATATCAAATTTAGAAGATAAAAAATCTTTAGTAGTTTTCACAACTTTCTCATCAGTACCAAATATTAGTAAGTCATCCACATATAAACAAATAATCACACCACAATTTCTATTGAATCTACTATATATAACCTGACTATCGATTCATTTGTCACAAAATTATTAGACAAGAGAGTTTTATTAAATTTGTCATTCCATTGTTTTGGCGCTTGTTTCAAACCATACAAAGATTTTACAAGTCTACGCACTTTTTGTTCTTCACCTGGAACAACAAACCCTTCAAGTTGACACATATTTATTTCTTCATTTAACTCTCCATTCAAAAAAGCAGTTTTAACGTCCATTTGGTGGATTATCAATTTATGAATAGAAGCCAAGGCAATTAAAATTCTTATAGTTGCTAATTTAGTCATTGGTGAGTAAGTGTTAAAATAATCAAAACCTTCCTTTTGAGTAAACCATTTTGCTACAAGTCTTGCCTTAAATTTATTAATAGACCCATCAGCTTTTAACTTCTTTTTAAATACCCATTAACATCCAATAGGTTTACTTCCTCTAGGCAAATTAACTTCTTTTTTTCCCTTTGTGATTTTTGGACTGATAATTTTGGCTCTTCCATTGTGGCTTTTGTTCTACGAGATTAGCTTTGACAGTTTGACTTGGAACTACATCTCCTCTTTCTTTAGCCCTGTTTTGTTCTTCAATATGGATGTGAGCTACTAATTCCTGCATAGTGAAATCCTTAGTTTCATGTTTAAGATTCATCTTTATAATCTATCCACGAGGGTGGTAATTTTTCGATAAGTACAACAACTTGAAAATTCTCACATATTTTCATTCCTTCCCCAATGACTTCCCCCACAATTGTCTGGTATGTAGGAACTTGATCTATAACAGACTTTCCATCTTGCATCTTAAAATCTAAAAATTTCCCCGCCACATATTTCTTAAGGCCAGAGTTTTCAACAGCATATTTAGATTTTAAGGCTTCCCAAATCTTTTTAGCACTTTCATACGGATAATAAATCTCAAACAATGAATTAGACAAGTAGTGCAACAAGTATCTACGACATGTGCGATTATCCTTAACATAATCTCTTTTATCAGCATCCGATTTTTCAACAGTTTCAGCAGTAGGAGTACCATCATTAACAGTAGCAACAATAACAGGAGCATCCATATATAACACATATTCCAAATTCATGGTTTCCAAATAAAACAATATATCTTCAGACCATTTCTTAAAATTAGTACCATCAAAGCGTTCAATTTTCGAAAGGTCTAAGGCAGTTTTCATCTTGTTAATAAACTGGAAGTCACTTCTTTAGATTGTTGGAAAATAAAACAATAGTAGTCAAGATGGCGAGAAGCGGTCTTGCGCTAGCAATGATGATAACAAGAGAAAGAAACAATAAAATTGGAACAACTTAGTGAAGCGAGGCGTAAGCGGTCTTCTTCGTCTAAAAAGTGATTTAAGCCCAATTGATGATAATCAATCAGAAGGGGCTTTGGACTTGTCTTTGTGGATTGCCCAATGAACAGAGTTTATACGTAGAAGAAAGAAACAAATTACAGTGTATGTGTAGCGAAAGAACATAATATATGCAGTGTATATATATCTCTGTAGAACAAACTGGTATTTATAAGAAGAAGAAGAAGAGAAGAAGAACGTTGGAAATAAGAACGTTTGGGGAAAACGGCTAGGGCATATTAGTATAAAAAGAAATTAGGGATTTAATCAAAACAGTGGGCTACCTGGGCGTAGCAGTGCTACTGTCCTAAAGAAGTGATTTCGCCCCCACTAATAATAATCACAGAAGGGGGCTTTGGACTTGTCTTTGTGGATTTCCCAATGAACAGAGTTTATACGTAGAAGAAAGAAACAAATTACAGTATATATGTGTAGCGAAAGAACATAATATATGCAGTGTATATATATGTCTGTAGAACAACCTGGTATTTATAAGAAGAAGAAGAACGTTGGAAATAAGAACGTTTGGGGAAAACGGCTAGGGCATATTAGTATAAAAAGAAATTAGGGATTTAATCAAAACAGTGGGCTACCTGGGAAGCATAATCCACCGGATCGGCACCCCCCCTGCGCGGGCGTATCGCGCGCACTAAGGTTTTCTGACCAAAAGTCCGAGAACCAAGCTTGGCTTATCCCAATTCCTTAGTCGTCCTCATGTGCGCGAGCCCATCCCTATTTCCTCAACCATGTTACAAAGCCTAAGCTAACATGAGCTAATATACCCAAAGAATGTTTTCAAAATAGACAATATGGGACTTTGTCAAAACTATGAATTTTGGAGCATCACACCAACATTTTGTTCTTGAAATTTAGAGTGTGATAACTAATATGGGGTTTCTGGGCATTTAGTATTGTATTTTGTTTTTTATTCTTTTTCTCTGTTTTTCATTTTTCCTCTTTACAAAACAGAGCAACTGAAAACTCTGTGCTTACTGTGTATCCCTTTTCTCAGTTAATTTTGGAGAAATAAATTTTAAACTAAGAAACAAGCCAGTCATGCTCTCATAATATTAAGTGTTTGAGGAAACTAGTTTTGGAGAGTTCATTTCTGTATGCTTAGCCTGTAGAGGCCCAAGTAACCACGAGTTTGTATAACAACTCACCACAGATCTTTCCATCAGTTTGGATATAATGAAACATAGGATAGCCAAACAGCTGAATGGTTGTCTTGCTAAGCTTGGCCATTGTTTATGACATCTCCCTAGCATTTTAACAGTTGCTGTAAGCTGTTTTATGGGTGATAGCCTTAATTATGCTTCCGTAAGATGCATTTTATGCTTATAAGCTTTCCAGTTTTTTCTTGATTAAATTCCCTGTCCCAATTGATAGAAATTGAAACAGTTTTTGCTATATGAGCCCAAAAGTTCAACAACCTAAAGAAACTTCTTGTGCTAAGCCCCTTCTTTTATGGTTTGGCCACTGTAATTTTTAATAATTTAAAAACTACTCTTCTTCTTTTTCTGTGTTTTATGTGCCAGCTGTTATGGCAGGTGATCAGGCTGATCATTTTTTTATAAAGAAAAAAAAAACCTGATTATGCCTTACCTTCAAACCTTGCAATATTCGTTGCCTTACAAAGTTCAAACTGTTTGTGAACCTTATTTTGTCAGTTGTTAAGTTTTTGGGAGTTTAATTAGTTACTCTAAATTTATTCATGTAATCATATATAGGCATAACTTCTGGTATTTATAAGTTTACCATGGATATTAGTGTGTAGATCATTTGTAGAATGGAAATGTAACCTAATTACATTCTTTCTTCTTGATTCTTGCAGGTAATTTTGGTAGGACATGATTTTGGTGGTGCGTGTGTTTCATATGCAATGGAATTGTTTCCATCTAGAATTTCAAAAGCTGTCTTTGTTGCTGCTGCTATGTTGATTAGCGGGCAAAGTGCTCTTGATATGTTTTCCCAAAAGGTCCCGTTGTTACTTCATAAAATTATCTTATTATATGATCTCCAATTTTCATACAACTGAAAAAAGAATTTTCACATCTTTTAAAACTGGTTTCTATTGGGAGGGATGATTTAACTTTCTTTTCTTTTTTTCATTACAGATTCAAAGAAACATAAACACAATTGTGCTTTCATGAATTGAATTTCAGAAATTATGGAATAAAAATCATGTACCATGTATATATTCTTAGCTGAAGGGTTTGCAATGTTATATATCGAGCATAAATTTGTAGCAGTGTTTAAGATAATCTTCTTGTGTCTCTGCTCATACTCGGTCCAGATTATTTTTTACATAAACATATTGTTATAAATCAAATTGAATATTCCAGATTGTACTAATCCACCTAAATAAAATAAAATCCAAAGGATGTACAGTGCCTGTACTCGCTGGCATATTTCTTGAATGGACATGGAGCTTTGATATGATACGTTAATAGATATCATCTTTTAGAAATGTACGAGGCACTTTCCTCAAACGTAATCCTAGCCTGACCCTGAGCCTATGTGAAGTATTTTTCTCAAGTGATGTGCTTCAGTTAGTATAAAACTTAGTAATAAAACACAGACATTTCTTTTGAGGTTTCAGAAGTGATAGTAAATGTTGGGCATTTGGTAAGTTTCAAATTGTGAATTTGTTTCGAGCAAGGTGTCTGAATCTTATTTAAAGTTTAGGTCTTTACTTCCTTCACCACTCGTCTAGTGCCTTGGGTTGTTTGCACATTGAGAAAATTCCAAAGCAATTGAAATGTAATAATTATTGCAGGACAACTCGAATGATTTGATGCGGCAGGCTCAGATATTCCGATATGCAAATGGGAATGATCAACCTCCAACAGCTATTGATCTTGGCAAGTCTCTTTCAGGGGACTTGTTATTCAATCAGAGTCCTGCAAAGGTATGATGCATCTTATTAAAAATATAAGACTAAATATTCTTTATATATGACCGGCCATGAAAAAAGATAGTGCATGTTATGTTATGCAATTTCAGTATCTGCATTGTTTTGACCTTGATGCATGATTATGAAAATTGTTTTCTTCTTTCAATATTGGTGCTTAGAAGACTAGACAATAGATACATAATATATGCACCATATCACATACATGTGCTTGATAATGCATTCTGCAGTACAAGTTTAGTTTACATTTAATGGTAGCTCTGTAATATATTGGAATCTAAGTGATTGGTTGGTGCTTTAGAATGCAGGTTGTGGTCTAAAGGGTAGCTAAATTGTATGATATACCGAGTTTAGGGTTTTTCTAGATCCCAGTATATCCCATCTACAACCTGAACTGACTGGATCATTGAACATAATGGCCTTTCATATGATGTAAAGTAAGTGAAAGTCAAAATATATTTTGCAGCTTAAATATTGCTGGACTCTCAGACTTGTAGTTGTGATAAGCACATAAATGGTTATTTATATTAAAATTATGAGAACAAAATGAATTTAGTTGCTCGTGATGTTCATTAAAGAAGTCAATATAGTCTCCTACTGAAATTTTAGAGTACGTTATGAAGAGAAGTAATTATTGCCTGAGGATGAATTTTAGTATCGTATCACTTCTCCTTATAATTTGTTAACGTGTAGTTGCTCTTTATGGATCCTTATCCATTAGAAATGTCGTTCATGTGGTCTTACTGTGTTTGGTAAGCAGTGTTTCACGCATTTGTTCATATTTTTGAGTCCATATTCGGTTCCCTATTCCAGGATATTGCATTGGCATCTGTTTCAATGAGGTCAATCCCCTTTTCACCAGTTTTGGAAAAGCTGTCTATTTCCGATGAGAAATATGGCTCTGTGAGGCGCTTTTATATAGAAACTCCAGAAGATAATGCAATACCCATCCAGCTACAGGAGAGTATGATAAACAGAAGTCCACCTGAACGAGTTTTCCGCCTTAAAGGTGCTGACCACTCACCCTTTTTCTCCCGGCCTCAAACCCTACATAAGCAACTGGTAGAGATTGCAAAGATGGTGTAAATGACTCATTTTGTTGATTTGTTTAAAAATCCCTCTCTTATTCTACTGGCATGATTCAATAACAAGCACTTAAAATGCAAACAGGAATTTTTTGACTTGAAACATTCATCGGGATTGTTTACAGTTTCATTGGCTGCTGTTTGCAAACTTTTCGCATCAATGCAATCCAGTTCAGATGTCGAGGGAGTTAAAATTTTGTTGTGAAATTGTTAGATGAGGGATATTCATATCCTTCTTGACGAGAGAGTGCAAGTTGAGATCAAAACTATAGATTTCTGATTGCATGATATGGGCGAACCAAGTGTTTGTTTTGTTTTGTTAATGCTGATAATTGATATGCGAACAACAAGGCCCGTCTGTGATCAGCAATTGACCTGCTGGTATTTGCTTCTTCCAATTTCACTTGTATGAAACCCTTCAAAGGAGTAGGTATTAAAATTACCCACAATTTTATCACCCAGCCTGCCCCAGATTTTGCTGAATTCAGAATAATATGGTAGAGATTTGCTTCCATGAGGCCGGCCGGAAGAAGATGCAAATTCCATGCGCTTCTTGTCTCTTGAATCAAGTAATTACTATTATTGTTTAGTACAATTGCAACTAAGGCTGTAAAATGAGCAAACAGTTTGGGCTCGATTCGTACTCGTTTGATTAAAAGTTCGATTTGAGGTCGACTCGAAATATAAATGAGTCAAATATGAGCACATTTTAAAGTTCGATAAATTACTCGAACTTTCTCAAATTGTAATTTTTTAATTATATTCGGATTATATTCGTTGAAAAAGTTCAAATTACTTCTACTTTCGATTCTAATCGCTTTCGACTCGATAAATTAAAATAAGTCTCCGATCGTTTACACCCTTAATTGCAACTATCCATGCGCTTCTTGAATCAAGTAATTACTACTATTGTTAAGTACAACTGCAACTAACCACGGGAAGGTGGTGTAATCCTTTTACACCACGTCTACAAGGAATCCACACACACACATATATATATATATTAATTTATTCTTCTGTTCAAATTTGACATACGGACTAACTAGTAATACTAAAAATCAATATACTCTAACATAATATAAATATTTTCGGATGTTTTTAGGTTTGAGAGTAGTGCAAGCATCTCCCAATTCCCATAACCCATTGTTCCACCAAACTCAACGTGCAATTGTGTAGTGACACCCACCCACTCACCCACCCACGTCTTCATGTTGTTATTGCCGGTTACGTGACCTGTGGAATTCTCACCCGCTTTATCACAGCCAGCTCAGACACCAACCCCGTAAATGTAGATTATACTATACTATGAATGAGCGAGTCAGTCAATTATTTTACTGATTTTGTGTCGGTCATTTTTATTTTATCTCTATATAACTTACACGCGTAGGTTATCAGATAATATTAATTTTAAATGAAAAAATAAGAATAAATTTAAATTTACATAGGAACAAAGGATAGATTAACGAATACTCCATGATAAAGAATAAGAATAAACTTGAATTTATGTAGGAACAAAGGATAGATTAACCAATTCACCATCAGTCTCAATATAAAAGGGAATCTCATTTTAATTTTAGCATATAGTATAAAGTATATTTTAAAAAATAGGGGGTGTTTGGTTGTCTGAATGACTCTTAATTGAGGCAAATCTTATTTGGTTAAAAAAAAATTATCATTAAAACAGAAACTCAAATCTTAACTATTTAGAGTTCTCTTAATAGTTTATTTAAAATTTATAGACAAAAATAGCTTCAATAAATATTGTACTCCTTTAATTTCAAATTTTAAGATCATTCAAATAAATTTTTAAGTAACTCAAAGGGTTAAAATGGTAAAATAGTGTCATTAAGATGTTTTAAACTTTTTAATTATCAAACAGTTTTTTAGATTCAAATGTTATTTTATTTGAATGATCTAATTTATTAAAATATATTAACCATTTAGATCTTAATTACTCAAATTTATCAAACATGACCTCAGACTCACATTTTGGGATATAGGAGAGTATATGTGTTTTTACATGCAAAATCAAGCTTTACCTTGTTTTTGCAAATAAAAATATGCTCTCATCTAGGGGTGTTCAATCGGTAAAAATCGGTTTGAATCGGATAGACATCAAAACCGAACCCAGATATCGAAATCGACTAATTTTTGGTTGGTTGACCTAAGATATCTGAAACAAAGTGATCTTGGTTTCTAAGACTCATTTTTTATCAAAATTAATATAATTATTATTTTTATTATTATTATTTTATTAATATATTTTTTTATTAATATTATTATTATTAATTATTTACTAATAAAAAAAATTAGAAAACCGGTATATACCGGTCCGATTCTGTAAAATTGAACCATTAAAATGCCAAATTGAAACCAATATCGAAAAATCGGTATATATCAATTTTTTTGTACCAAACCGGACCGATTCTTTTTGTACCGAACCAGCCGATTCGGTCCTATCCAAAAAACTAAAATATTTGAAGTCCTACTCTCATCTCCCGCTAGCACCCTTTGCTTGAAATGTAATATTGTTATTTTGCCAAAAAAAAGTTGTTTAATTTTGGAAAATAATATATATTGTAAACGTTTACGTTAAATTTTTTATTGTCAGTTAAGTTAATAAGTATTAGTCATAAGTGTAATAAATATAAGGGTGTAAACGAGGTCGAGCCGGAATAACGAGAGATTACTCGAATTCGACTCGAAATAATAATTCGTCTTTCAATTCTACTCAATTCAATTATATTTGAAAATTTCTACTCGATTCGACTCGACTCGAATATTTATTACTCGAATTCGATCCGACTCTACTCGATATATTTTTCAAACTACTCATGAGCTTAAATTCAAGCTCTAATTCGAGTCTCCACATAATAACTAGTTTTATAATAAATATAATTATAAATTGAATTTGTTATTTTACTTAAAAAAGAGAAAATATATTTATTATTACACTTTACAAATATAAAATCACAATTAAAATTAAAAACAAAACAAAATAATAACTAATTATCCTAATTTGATTTAAATTTGTATATATTATAAGAGAATGTATCGAACATCTAATCGAATATGTATTAGCAGTATGTATCGAATCACCATAAAAATTCGAGTAGTTTGAATCTTAAATCGAGTCGAATATAACCTTTTTTATCTTCTACTCATATTTTTATTCTAACTATTTTTAGTCTTTCGATTTGGATCATATTATTAACGAATCCGAGTCTCGCTCGTATTTTTTTGAGTCGAACCCGAATTGAGCCCGAACTGTGTTGGCTCGTTTACAGCCTTAAATAAATGTGACCCTCTTTTAATTATTACCAATCTCATTCGATAAATTTTACAATTATAATTTAATGTAAATTTATCATAATATATAACAGGACTTTTAACTTTTTACCTAGTCAAATTGTAAAATTCTAAAGTTCAACATAATATGAATTTTTTTAATGTAATAATATATACACAGCCTTGTAAACTTTTTGTTTACACACTATATTAAAATGACGTCGTTTGGCCCATTTGTTTATAAAAAAAAACACGGCTCCTCTACTCTCCTCCCAAAACACTGATCGAAGCTCTTCCTCCCAAATCACGGATCCAGGCTCTTCCCTTTCCCAAATCGATCACGGATCCGATTCTCTACTCTTCTCTCCTCCATATTCTCCGATTCTCAGGAGAAGAGATGAATTGTAGTCTAGACTAAGCTGAAGAAGAAGAACAGTAATTTGCAGAACATTAGAGAAAGAGGAGAGAGAAAATGGCGATGCGCGAGCTCGTTTTGGGTGGGGCGACTGTTGCGTGCAGGTTCTTCTTCCTCTTCGAATCCTCTCGGTGCTCTGGCCAACGCCCTTATCGGTTATTCCTCCAAAACTCAGGTGTTCTTCTTCTCTCCCCTCCAAAACTCAAAATTAAGAATTGTTTGGGGTTACTCTTTTGTGTTAGAACTTTGAAGATGATAATCGTAATTAATTTGTGTAGATTAAGAAGATAATTGTCTTTGTAGCATAATTTTTCACCCAAGCTACAAATGAGAGTTCTTACAGGTCTTTGTCGTGTTAATAATATAGTTTAACTGATAAAATTATTAAGGATAAACGAAATTATCTATAGCATTCAAAAATGGAAAAATAAAACTAATTTTCTCAATATCTAATATGATATCTTTTTAAGTCAATCCCGTTTCTCTTGTTGAGAAAATGATCAATTATTGGTATTATTGAATACTTCATTGGATATTTCATATTCAAGAATATGCTACAACATATTTAATCATCTCAACAGGTCAATAAAGATGGGGGAGAAGATATCTCTGGTAGTGACTTAGAGTCGGCGTTAAACCTTCATGACACAAAGTAAGAAATTTGCCCAACATTTTGAATTTTGAATTATATTATCAATTGAATTATATCTTCTCTTTTTTGTTTAAGTGTTAATGTAGAGGATGACAATACAAAAATTTCGATAGAAGTTCCATACGTTGGATTATCGTTTCCTAATGCTTCTTCCTAATCATTTGGTTCTAGTATATAGGGATCTTATATTAATGTCATTCTTTTTTGTTTGCTTGTTTAATCTGTGTGCGGTCTTTTTTCATTCTATTTTACTTTTTTGCGTTTGCACCCTTTATTAGTCCTGGTCACTCTGTCTATATACTCACCCCAACCCCATCTCTACCCCCAGGACCATTTATTTAGTTCTCATTGTTTTAATAAATAATGATTGTAGGAATGCTCCCATAAAGTATTGGTTGTGCTAATAACTCCACCGCCAATAGATGAAGATGGGCACTTCGAATATGCACGGTATAATTCATTTGGCTTCTAATTAAGTTATATAAATCATATTATTCTATGTGAATGAATTTGGCTGGTTGATGTGTACATGGCCTCAGACTCTGTATCATTGGATCATCACAAAGCCTGCAAATGTAGATTTTATTCTTCGAAATTTGTGATATCTCTATATTGATAGGGAGTTTAAACGTTAATGCACTTGGTGCATGCTTTTCTGTTTGGTATGGATGATATGGACTAACTTTTTTCACAATCTTGTGTAAGATACGTTGTGCAGATTGTATCTTATCGACCTCATCTTAGGTGAAATTGTAACCTCGGATCCGAAGCAAGCATTTGAATTTTCCCATTTTTAAGTTGTTTTCCAGTTACTAACGTCGATAATTACGTAAAGATGATCTTATAATGTTTTTCCTACAGAGTGAAGTTTGGATATTCCTTGCATCTGAAGAACATTTATGCAAATTTATTTTTCCATTTGAGAGCATGACGAAAGCCAATCACAGCAGATCCCAAGATTACGCCAGCCATCCAAAGAATACAAGGGTATTTCAGTGATTTTAAAATCCTCATCAAGTAGTGTCTATATTCTTCATGTAGTGCAATAAAAAGTGTGTTCTTTGTGGCATGTGAAGTGATGGTGAAAAAGGTAGCCTTTCATATGGTTTGTGCACGGGGATATCATTATTTTTTTGTATATGAAAACTGAGGAGCACTGTATACGGAAATCATAATTAAGAGACCAACATTATATGAAGAAGGGGAATATATAATCACTTTTTTTAATTTGTAATTCTAGTTCTGCTTGGATAAATAGTTCTGGGATTTACATTCCACTTGGATAAACTAGTTCTGCTTTATTTTTCTTGTTAAATTTGCAGAAAATCACTTTTTTTAATTTGTAATTCTTTATGTGGGTTGATCATGTTTGCCCTTTTGAATGAATTATATAATTTGTACAATCTGATCCCGATCTTAAACTATCACTTTAGCTTATTATTTACCCTTGTTTCTTCTTTATCAAAAATATACCAAGGCAGGACATAAATGAAATGGTTTTGGATAGACCTGCTGACAATATAGGTCAAAACGTGTCAATCCAAATTGATTCAAACTATTTAGGTTGATTAACTAGCCAAATTCATTCACATAGAACTGACAATTCAAGTTTTTCAATACTCTCATAGATACTAAGCAATCACAAATCAATGATACAGAGTCTGAGGCCATGTACACATCAACCAGCCAAATTCATTCACATAGAACTAACAATTCATAAACCTAACATAAACTAACATATCCAAAACCACCCAAATAAAACATGGATGAACCCTTCACTCCTCTTGACCCAGATCGTCTTCTTCTCCATAGTAGTCACCCTCCTCGTCAATTTGTGGCATCCCTAGTACTCTCTTTGGTACTCTGAAACCAAATCATTAAGTATTTTCTTTCCGACTTGATGAATTCCATCTCATCCATACCTTCACCAGTATACCAATGCAAGAAAGCCTTCCTCGTATACTACTTTATGACTTCCTGCGATAAAGCACAATAAGATCATTTTTTTACCAAGTAATAGTATTACTAAACACTGGATTTATTGTATTCAAAATTAAATGAATCAAATTAATTTTGACAATTACCATGACATCTAATTTGTCAAGATGTTGTTTTATCCTTCCTTACATGACAACTAATTTGTCAAGATGTTGACGGAATTATCCTTAGCCTGGACCTTCATACACCGCAATCGCTTCCGATTTCCCCACTGCAAAATGAACTCAGACGACGTCGTAGCATGTGATCTGGAATCAGATTGGTGGTGTGAAGTTGATCCCAACAAAAAGTTATCCGGTTGTTATTAATATGCTTCTCCGTGATTTATCATCTACTTTTTAAATATTTGGACACACTGTCACATTAGCATAATTTACCCACCCAGTTAATTTCATTACCTAACAAAGGTTAAAATTATACTACTACTACTACTACTACTACTTTTTATCGATTAACCATGACGATAATTACCCCAAAGATATATACACGAAAAAGGCTCAAAAATAAGAAAATTGATAGATCAATTAAATGAGGCAAAACATTCAAAATTCTAAAAATGGGTTTCTTTGAAGATCTAACAATTCAACATATTCAAACTTTTTAACATTTGTGATATAAAGAAGTTGTTAACATAAAATTAATTTTGCTCAATTAAACAATACAGTGTTTACAGTCAGATCATAATAACCGGATCCGTGATATATATTTTGGTAGAAACTCAATCACCTTCATAACTTGATTCAAGAATCGGTGCATTAAGTAATACATAGATAAAAATTGTACTTATAAGTTATAACAGGAAACAGAGCATCAACTTTTCCCATTAAAATAAGAAGAGATCTGACAACCTACATATTTGATATCATCATCTTTTTGTTAGCCCAACTCAAGAATAAGATTTTGGAATTAAGGGGACTATTATTTCCACAAGAATACTTTATATTTCGACTTGGTTGTTGGTACTCTCTAAATGAATTCCAATGAGGGATGATCTCACATAAATATCACGTTTCTTGTAAAAATGTAAATTCACTAAATCTAACACGAGATCTTGCCCGAAAGGAAAATACACCATTAATACATTACAACAAGCGTACTAACTTTGTCATAAAATTTAGCAACCTAATTTACATATGTAAACACTTCTAGCCCAATAGCTATCCATTGTAATGATCTTCCGGAATAACTTCCACAAATTAGCTGTCAAAATTGGACCAAACACAATTATCTTCTTAATCTACACAAATTATCAAATTAAATTTGGGTGAAAAATTATGCTACAAAGATAATTATCTTCTTAATCTACACAAATTAATTACGATTATCATCTTCAAAGTTCTAACACAAAAGAGTAACCCCAAACAATTCTTAATTTTGAGTTTTGGAGGAGAGAAGAAGAACACTGAGTTTTGGAGGAAGAAAGCGATAAGAGCGTTAGCGAGCACCGGAGGATTCAAGAGGAAGAACCGGCAAGATGCAGACAGTGCCCCACGAAGCGAGCTCATAGCATCGCCATTTTCTCTCTCTCTTTCTCTAATGTTACGCAAATTTAATTTTTCTTCTTCTTGACTTAGTCTAGACTACAATTCCTCTCTTCTCCTGAGAATCGGAGAATATAGAGGAGAGAAGAGTAGAGAATTGGATCCGTGATCGATTTGGGAGAGGGAAGAGCCTGGATCTGTGATTTGGGAGGAAGAGCTTCGATTAGTGTTTTGGGAGTAGAGTAGAGGAGCCGTGTTTTTTTTTTTATAAACAAATGGGCCAAACGACGTCATTTTAATATACTGTGTAAACAAAAAGTTTACAAGGCTGTGTATATTCATTTTCCCCGTATATATATATATATATATATATATATATATATATATATATATATATATACAGAAAAGTTCAAAACAATAAGTATTAAGTAACATAATTTCTTAAAGAGTATAAGTATTTAAAAGCCAAAACCGTGCCTTACGCATCTTTTCTAAACCCCAAAACCGTGCCTAGCTTCCCTCCTCTCGTCTCTCCCAAATTCCCAATAGGACGCCTTTGGAAGCCCTAGCATCTCTCTTCTCTCCAAATCGGACTCAAGCAGAACCAAATCGGAACTAGGAACCCTAGCTTCTCTTTTCTCCCTTCTCTCCAAATCAGGTATGTGTATGTAATTGCTTGAAGTTCTTTTTTCTTCTAATTTTTTCGGTGAAAAAGCTGTTGA
Source organism: Panax quinquefolius (assembly GCA_020205615.1). Classification (NCBI taxonomy): domain Eukaryota; kingdom Viridiplantae; phylum Streptophyta; class Magnoliopsida; order Apiales; family Araliaceae; genus Panax; species Panax quinquefolius. The sequence goes on from CM035156.1 coordinate 23,723,039, forward strand.
TTCTCTCTCGCTTTCTCAATTCGCTTTTCGGACCGACCTAATCTAAAGGCAAGGCGAAATACGTAAGCCCTTTTCTTTTTTATTTGTTGCTATAATGTAAAGGCAAGGTTTCTTTCTTCTCTATTGCCTCTGTATTGGTTAAGTTTTATTTTTATGGTTATATTACAGGGCCAATTGATTTGGAATAAGCTTGTATTTGTATACGATATTATCTAGAATATCAATGGTAATTCATGGTCCATGTGAGCTAAGTTTGAAGCTTTTTTAGAACTTTTAGGGCTTAATTTGAATACCCATTTAGTAATTTAAAAGAAAAGATTGTCCTTTGTTATTCTCAGCTTTCAAAAACCCTAACTTCAGGTATTCTGTATTGGGGCTTTTGCTTTGGTTCTGAAGTTATAATTATATAGTGGGTTTTGGGCTTATTTTGTATTGTGTTTGTATCCTTTTGTAGTATTGTGTATTGTGTTTGTATACTTCAGGTATTCTGTTTGTATTATATAGTGGGTTCCTTTATCTTTTCCCCTTCATTTATGTATTCAATCCTCACTTTTGTCATCAACCACTCACTCTAGTCTGGTTAAGTTTTTTTTTCCTTTTGTGTAAAAATTTGAGAAAAAGTACTTTTTTTACATATCTACGTTCACATTGTTGGATACATTTAACTGTGATTTCTTTCTTCTTCTTTTTTCATGTAGGTCACAGATGCAGAAGTCGATGACTATGAGCCAAATGGAAAATTTGGACTTATTACTACCCGGATGACATGTACCACTGTGAGGATGGTCATTTTACATGGTTCAATCGCAGTGTAAGAGTTGGTGTTGGAATTGGGCTTGGAATGTGCCTTGGGGTTGGTATTGGGGTTGATTGATTATGCGCTCATACTAAGCAACCACATGTAGTTTTAGGAGGAGGTTTTTCCGAACTCATCTTTCCAATCGATAACTTGACTCTGGTTATATAATTAACAAGTCAAAGCGGCAGGATTGGGAGGTGAAAAATGTGAGATGGTTAAGGATCTTAGTGTTTGAGGTGAGATCTAGTGCTTTTGGATGGAGGTAGTATCTTGGTTCACTTACATGTTCCATCACATGCACCAGTAGCTACTTATTACGACAACTTGACAAGAAATGTTTGGTATAGATGAAATTCTGAGGCATGGAACTGTGGATATAGTATAACATGTAACATATAGGTTCTTGCTAGTTTCCATATGTCAACTTTTTTTTTAATTCTTTTATTTTGTTTTTGATGTAATAAAAGTTGCACTTGTGGAATAAATAATAGTGCTTTGACAAGTTTTGGCGAATCAGTGCAAGTATACCAAGAGCCTCAGCTTTTTCATTATATCCTTGAAGCTTGATGCAATTCTACATTACCTATGTTCATTATACCACAAATATCACATCAAAAACCTTTATTCTTATAAAAGTCAAATGGCAAATGATGAAAATGACCCTTTAATAAATATAATACGTATACTTCTTCTTTTAAAAACTAGCTTAGTTTGATAAAATATCTCAAGAAAACCAACAAAGAGGTCTCCCCTACAAGCTTGATCCTCTAATGGTGTCTTGTTTTTGGAAGTATCAGTTACCAAAAGACGAACACAATGTAGACATGTTTTTACATATGAAAATTTCAATGACAGAAAAAAACTATCAAGTAAAGCAATTGATTGAGTATAAAAAAGACATGCTCATAAACTAGATCAAGTTCAAACATCTCACGGACCCATAATTTAACAGTTTCCCTGTAAATAGATACACAAGGGGGTTGGTTTCTCATAACTACTAAAAACTTAATTACTTAAATTGGATTCTGATCCGCAGACACACTCCCAACCCTTAAGCAGATTTGTTATAGAAACGGACGCCAACAGCTACACCCAAGATGACTAGGGGAACTAAGAACTGGAGAAGCTTGACGATGAATTCTGATGTCTTATCCTAATTGTACTGAGGCTGCTTTGGAGGAGTGTACTGAGGCTGCTTTGGAGGAGTGTAGTTTGTCTCCCACATATAATTCATCCAGCATTGCTCTTTTCTGCAGAACCTTGGGATCCATGAGAAAATAACCAGATATTGTAAGAATATATATCTAGTGGTATCTGTTTCTCCATCATCTCTGAAACCATCAGCTCAACCTTTTCATAATCTTCATCGTTCATCTAGAGTCATCATCACGTTAAATGGAAGGGAATGGCTAGCATAACCTCGATCTTTCATTTTGGAAATTAAGGATTCAACTTTTTCTTTCATTTTAGCACGCGTAAAGCGTTCAAAACAAATTTCTAGATCCTTTTGTCCTTTAAGGTATTTGGCAACTTCAAGAAATAATCTTTGGCACTTGAAATTCCATGCACTTTAGATATTAGATCTAATTGAATCGCAATGTCACTTGTAGATATTCTAAACCTCTCTGCTTTGTTGTTCATCCACTCGTACACCTGCAATATGAATAAAATGTTCATACCTACTAGGATGGCATGACATGAAAAATGACTGGAGGAAGGAAAAGAACTAAATCTCGAAAGCTTTTACTCAGACAGATATAAAACATTTGGTTATATGTTATTCAATGAGACCCGCAATGACTTTGCAAGAATAGAAAGAAAAATGTAAACCCAACAATCATAGTTTTTATGGTTGACCAGCAAATGCACAGAAGTGTTTGATAAACATAATGAAATGCATTTGATGGTATCTATACTTACTATAAAGGTGATTTTGAGCTCTCATCTCATATAGAGTTCTTTCTATCAACATCTACGTCACGATTGGAAGACTATACCAACACGAATTCCACTAAATTTAAATACTTCCACTTCAACTTTTTTTTTAAGAAAAAAAAACAAAAAGATGATATTTTGGACAGTAACCATATTTATACTAGCCTCATCCCTTGCAGTTTCTGCAGAACAATGTGGGAAACAAGCTAGATGCATAACTATTTTTCACTTGTATATAACAAAGCAAAAAAAAAAAAAAAAAAAAAGGCACAACTACCTAACTTGTAACTGATACCATAAGTCACTCCCATTATTACTGCAATTCTGAAGGACACTCTGTAAAAAAAAAAATCCAGTTTAAAACCAAAACTTATGCTCCAGTTTGAAATCACCAAGTTGAACGAGTTCAATGGACCATATGCATCTGAGAATAAAGGAACTCATTATTGTGATTGTTTGCTTAGAGAACCAAGTTGATTTTCATATTCAGTACGATAAAACAATTAAACACAAAGGGATAGTTTTTCACATAGCCCTAAAACAAATTTGACAAATGATTGGAAGCAAATGCAGATGACAACTTCAAATCACCTAATTGACAGACCCATATCAAAAATCAAACAGAAATCAATAAGCAAGAATTGACCCATCAATACCCATAGCTTCCAAATACATAAAAACAGTTCACATCAAGGTTGAATAAACTTCAACCACAGCGAAACATCACAGAAAAATTAGAAGGAAAAAGACATACCTGCTTTGCCTAAATCGCGAATCTTAGAGAAACTTCAGTTGAGAAGAGAGATTCTTAGAGAAGTTAGGGCACAGCGATAACTAGGGTTTGCAGATTGCGAGAGAGGAGAGAATCGCGACGGGTATTTGGAAAGAATCACTGAGAATCGCGACCCATTTGGAGAGAAGTGAGAAACTAAGGCTTGCAGATTGCGAGAGAGGCTAGGAGAGAATCGCGAACTTCAAATTTGGGTTTTTTTAAAAACACGCGGAATGAAGGGTGAGATTTGGCTTTTAAATAGATATGTCATTTAAGAAATTATGTCACTTAAAAATTATGCTCTTGAACGGCTATATATATATATATATATATATATATATATATATATACAACAAATTTAAGGCCGGCCATTTTAATTAAATGAGCCGATTAGTTAGAAATGTGTGTAGACCACTATAATCAAAATTATTTAAAATTAAATGACGCTCCTCCTCCTCTCCGTTTCTCCACACGATATAAATGCTTCATTTCGCTTCTTTTATATAGCCGTTCTCCCCTTCTCTCAATTTAGTCTCTCTCGATTCGGTGGAGAAGGTACGATCTCTATGAATTTCAATGTCTTGGTCATTCCGATGGTGTTTTGGTTTCTTTTTATACATTTTTTATCAGTTTTTTAGATTTTACTTTTATTATAATGGTGATGAGTTCTTAGATCTGGATTCTCATGATGTTCATCCTCATTATCCTATGATGTTATCTAACATAGATTTTGGTTTTGTTTTTTCTGGCTCCATTTCCATTTCGTTTTGCCTTTTTCTTTCGCTTTGCGATCTATTTTACGCGTGATTCTACTGTTTGAACTTTTTTTTATTCAAATTGTTTTCTGTACAAAGGATCTATCTCTTATAGTATATTCAATTTGTGTTATTGCTACAAATTACAGGAATTAATTGTTGGTAGATACAGAATTGAGGCAACGTTGATGTTGATACAATCTCAGATTTACGTTATGTTCCCTGTGTATTTATAGTGTATTTTTGTCACAACACACAAAATCTAGAAATAATGACGGTTTTCATTTAACTGATGGAAGCTGTTGGCCAAAGAGAATAAAAGGACATTAAAATTTATCATATTCTTTTTCAGGTAACTAGTAAGCCTGGTATACTTTTATCTGCTTGATGTGAGATAAGCTGATGATTACTTGTGACATAGTAACCTAGATCTTAAAACTCAATAAACAATAGTAGTTTGGATACAAGGCAAAAAAGAAAAGTAAAATCATGAGATTTGAAGAACTCTGTGGTCTGGAAACATAATAATTTAAGGCCCAAGGATTGCCAAAACAAAGATATGCATAGTATGATAGTCATCTACATGGACAACATATTACTATGTGTTGTGGCTAATGTGTTTTGAAGACTTCTTTATTCCTGTGTCATGGTCTGGAACTAATTTGTTGTGTTTGGCAGCTCTTTTTTAACTAGAGATAATTTCCAAGATGGGTCGTGGAGTTAGCGCTGGTGGAGGTCAGAGTTCCTTGGGCTACCTGTTTGGAAGTGGAGAGACTACAAATAGTCCTCAACAAGCTCAGAACAAGGGGCCAGATTCAAATAATGCGCCTCCTCAAAAGCCTGCTGCTCCTTCGCAGCCTGTTGTAAACAGTAATCATAGTGCAGTGGGCGTTGATGATGGCAGTAAACAAAGGCCAGTAGCGGTTCATGACAGTAAGACTAACAATTATCTTCGGACTGAAGGGCAAAACTGTGGCAACTTTATCACGGTATGTCATTAGCAGCGGAGGTTATTTATTCAGTTTATATACATATATCTATCTATCTGTATTTATCTATTTACACATTTCTTCTTAGCATTATTAGTATTAGAATTTTTTTTATTTCAAGATATATTTTCTTGGTAGCAATTAGTCTTATAGCTGTTACCATCTTCTAAAAATAGAATTGATGAGACTTGAGTTCTATATTTCTGCAATATATTATTGCTGTTGCAATTTTTTTTTGCTCTAAAAATATTGAATAACATTTTATCCAACATCCTTCTAATCCCTATACTTGGGGCAACTTACCTGTCAGGATGAGGCCAACTTGGCTTCCTCTTATGAGATGCTCTAAGGACTAGGATAATACTTGCTTTTGTGTTCAAACATAAATTACATTATAATGGGTTGTATTGGTTAACGTTCCTTCTATATGAGAACTTATAAGCATCAATAAGGGTATAATAGGTTGTATTGGTTTCACTCCCTTTGCAAGAGAACTTATGAGCGTTATTCGCTCCACTCAACCGGATTGCATGGTTTAAAATATTGCAGTAATTGGGTACTTTGTCTTTGTTTTCCTGGTTTACATTTTGTTGGACTAATTTATCTCTCAGCAAATTGTCATTATTTTGCTATTTCTTGTGTATTTTGTAGTTCTAACATCAGCAAAATGGTTTTTGCAGGATCGCCCTTCGACTAAGGTACATGCGGCCCCTGGTGGTGGTTCTTCCTTGGGATACCTCTTTGGTGGTGATGGGAAGTGATGTCCTTGGTCCTAGATTGTAGTTCAAATGCTTATTGCTAGCTTGGATTACGACCAATATCCAGAAATTTAAATTCCTTAATATGAAAACTTAAAAAGATAATATTTCAATATTGAGTCGACGTTATTAATGTTCTATGTGGATGTTAGCTTTCAAAGATAAGTTAGGTCATTTGAAATCCAATGAAAACTCTGAATGCATTATTCAGTAGAATTTGGTGCGAGAATATGATCATATTATGTATGTTTAGTAGTCTCAGAGCCTGAATATGTATGTGAATGATGAAACGTAATTTTGGATTTGCAGTCACTGTCAACTAGCATATTTGGATTTTCTCAAGATGCATATGTATTGCTTTATGAGTTACTATAGTTGTAGATTATATGGGTCTAAAATCTTACTGAAGTATCAAGATTTGAGTTTGACTTCAAATAAATATAGATTTAAGTAATTTTATTTAGGTATTAACTTAAATATTTGAATAAATATGTTGTATCAAACTTGAATTAACTTGATGTGTCAAAATTAACTTCAATTTTTTTTTAGTACACACTAGAAATACTAAAATTAAGGTCCTTCTCTTCCAGCACAAAGTGGCAGTTGGCAATTATGCCTTGTCTGCAGCAGTTTCCTCCAAATCCTCATTCTTGCAAGAGCAAACAGTATAAATGCACCTTTCTTCTCCTCCTCGTGTCCCAATAATGATCTTATATATTGAAAAGGAGAAAATTTTATCAATGATAAACTCGTAAAATAGAACAATTTTTAGTGTCACTCGATTCTAAACTAGTTTGAGTTTATATTATTATTATTATTAAAACAATTCTTAACTAGTTTGTTAAATTTAAGCCTAGTAGCCTACATCAACTCGCTAATAATTTTGTTCGTCAACTTGAGTCGAGTTCAACTTGAGATTAAAGTGCTCCTTTAAAACTCAACTCGGCTAATTTGGTGTAGTACTAGTACTTTACTGGCAACAGTTCCACTTCTCCCCAACACCATATTCTTGGCCTTCACTATTCTTGGCTACGTATTCTATACAATACCTAAAGGAGGAGCCTTCGCGTATACCATTAATCGCAGTAAAAACACTTGCACTTCCATCAATAATTTCACTCTAGGACGAACCATTAATTGCAGTAAAAACATTAATTCCTATGTAAATCAAAAAAATTATGTTTGGTTGCTCAATTAGAATAGAATGAGCCATTTTCACTTCTCTCAAAATTATGAATTTCATTTTTTGGAGGAATATATAGAATGACTCGTTCCAACAGGAATAAAATGAATTATTTCACTCTATTCCATTCCTTCACCCATTCCATCCCTTTAAATACAAAGGTAACATTTACACTTCCCATCAATAAGATCACCAGCAAATATTAACTGGATTACGGTGGGGGAAATTTTATAAACTTCCACACATTTACCCGCTTCTTTATATAAGCAGGTCCTTGAAGTTAACTGAATTTGATTGCTGTCAATCCTCAATCATTGTAATTATTTACATAAAAAGTAGAGGAAAAGAAACATTGAAAGCCTGATTCAATAATTTGTTATTTACCATATTGACCTTTTTGACTATGGGACCAAGATCCCATCCATTTAGAGCCTTGTATAAATAGCTAGTTTTCCTTCCATTCTAGCATGACACATAATTTGACATCATACAAGGAATTATAACCACATGGTAGGAAGAGGAAATAGCTATTTCTCCTTTTCATTCTAGCATGGCACATAATTTGACATCCTTGCGAGGAATTATAACCACATGGTACCTCTACACGTGGTGGAGGAACAAGTTCAGCAAACACAAGTCTTAAGCAGCTTCTCAAAAACTATATATGCCAAAGAACTACATATTTCATTATTATTCAGGGAAGGAAAAGTGTGTGGTGTTGTATGGTATGGCTAAAGTTTAATATTTTTGCAAGTTGAAACATCTACTTCAACCAAGCCATCAGATTAGTTGAATAATGAAATTTGTTGAACGAATGAAATGGGACAACTTTCCCATCTTAAAATAAAAGATTAATTCGAAAACAAAGCAAAATAATATTGAATATTACATCAGTAGGTGTATATAGCAACACCTACTCATGTATCAACTTGAAAATCATGTATATTTCACTCCCAAAAAGAGGAGGAGAGGGGGAGGGGATTATCAAATAAACTTGTGCTAATACAAAAAATATTAAAAAAATTGCCATAACAAATTGCACATTCCATGAAAGGTTTAGTACTTGCAGTACTCAAGATTAGATGGTGATGGTTTCAAAGGATCATAATGCCCAAACTTTTAAAACAAAGCTATCAAAACAAAAACAAACATGCAATATATTCTGGTATTCATCCTTGGTAGCGTATGTAAAAGAACCACCAGGCAATTAAAATTAAAATACAGAAACCCAAGTTGCACAAAAAATGTTAAACAACAGTACAAAATTCATAATCCATTCATAATAGTCATTAATTCAGGTCTAAAATCTTGAACACAAGTCATAGTAATATGAAACTATAATTCAGATAAAAATAGGGAACAAACATTGAGACACATTGTTATCAAAATCTCAACTAGATTTTGACAATGGAAATGTGAATAAGAATCCCCACAGAGAAGCATCCTAGCTCAAAAGCCTAGCTTGGTGCGGCGCCAGTGTCTGCGCTTGGCATTGTACCTAGTAAAAGAGAGATGTAGATAAATAATCGATCGAAATTAGATATTACTCCAAAAGAACATGCATACAAAAACAAATATATACATACTTATATACATGTCAATGATAAAATAGAGAATTGAAAACATTACAATACCTGATAGTGTTATCGGTACGCATACGGATCCAGTGAGGGATTGGGCGGTTCTGCCTCATCTTCTTTGCTAACTTCTTCTTAATTATAAAAGTCTTATGCGACGGCTGCAACAAATCCATACTCATTTTTCAATTACAGACGATAAAATTTAAATGAAAATAAGAGCCATAGATATATATATTCACATAAAGATAAAGAGTTACACGCAATATAATATGGTGACTAAATGTGCTTGAGAGAAAGAGGATCACCATTTTCGGTTCTGTTAATAGCTTGGGGACACTGGCGTCTTTACGTGAAGAGAATCGGTGCAATGGTTTCTCGGTGTTGGGTCATTCAATCTTGACCGTCCAATAAGTTCCGGATCGAATTGCTTTATTTTTTAAAACCTTTTCACAGTTATTATTAGGTTGTATATTAAGAATAAAAATAATTTAATTAACATAAGTATTTTATTAATAAAATGTCATAATTGTAACATTACTCGTGTAGACAACAATGAATAAAACTTTAACTATTCTTAAAAGAGTTTTTACTTTTTATAGACGGCCAAAGACTTTAAGAGAAAAATTTATTAACCTTTGAACTCTACATGAAATAGAATTTAAATATAAAAATAAAAGGAATAAATTTGGATTTAGTAAAAAAACTATAAACATATTGAACTCTGTAATAATATTTTATTTCAGGATAACAAATGTGATTTTTTTCCCAACACTATATTATATTGATAATTGTTTCATTCAATTGTAATTTAAACATTTAAATAATAAGATTTGTCCTTTATTTTATTATGACATTACTATTTCAACATTCCTGTTGTGAAAATTTGTTTACATAATTAGAATTTATGCTTAAACAATATTTATCAAATAAAAAATAATAAACACAATTATAGGTTGGATGTTTAATTGTCCGGACAACAATGATAGTATCTTGTAACTAAATTAGAACTCACTTTTTTTTAATGTAATGAAGATCCTTTTTTTACTTTGATATTAGTTGCTCAGATTTGATTTACAAAATTTATCGAGTATAAAATAAAATTTGATTGGAGCTCGTTTAGCTATCGAGTCTAACACGATCTCAAATCGTTCGAGCCCGAGCAGTTTAAATTTTTCAAGCGAATATGATCCGAATATCAATAGAAAAATTGTTATTTAAGGAATTTCGAGTAATTTATCGAACTTTAAAATTCGCTCATATTTGAATCATTTATATTTCAAGTTAAACTCGAATCGAATTTTAATCGAACGAGTACAAATTGAGCAAGAATTGTTTGCTCATTTTATAGTCTTACTTATTAACTAAGAGACGACCACTCTTCCCTTGAACTACAAAGTGACCCCTTTTCTTAAACATCATCTCATTTTGTCCAACTAGGGGTGTTAGTCGAGCAGAGTAGCTCGATACTCGACTCGAGATCGGTTCGAAAATATGATCCAAAGCTCGAATTCGAAGTTGATTCGAGTCGAATATGATCCATACTCATTTTCTGTTTAATGATACATGAGTCGAATTCGAGTATACCAATATTCGCTCAGATTAGGGTTCGAGTATTTCATTTTTTCTCGAACCATACTCGATACCTGCTCGATGGATCATATTTGAATACTGGTCTGATCCATACTAATAAGCTAAATATGCGATATTTATATCAATCTTTATAATTTATAAAGTGTAGTATTAAATTATGTAAAACATCTTGAATAAATCGTTGAATTGATTATCAATTAAGTATTACATTATTTGTAATTTCTTTACATAAATAAAAGTAAAAGACTTATATATAAACATTAGTTCAATAATCAATTTAGTATGTAGTGGTTCAGTATTAAGCGAAATGTTTCATATTTGAAACTCGATTTGAACGCTCGTGAGTAACTCATTTTGTAAACGAATCAAAGTACTTACGAGTTTGAAAGAGGTCCGAAAGAATGATCCGAAATCGAATTTGACACAAAATTAGAAATTCCTTATCGAATTCGAAATTTCAATTTTTTTCGAAAATGAAATTTGAATCAACATTGTTAGAGTGTTAGTTGAGATTCACTTTCGTTTCACATGTCCAACTCATATTACGGTGTAATTCAATTCAACTTCATCGAAGGAAGTGCATATCTTATAATTTAATTAAAATCTTTTCTGAAGATATTCATTTTTCTTGATAGACGAATAAGATATAATGATCTAGTAGTCTCTTGACACCACCATGATCTGAAAAAAGAAGAAGAAATCTTTAGTTTTTTCTCTCTTATATCACATACGTACAATATTTTTCTATTCTAATTTATTTTTTCTTGTTACCCAAGGGAAAATTAAAAATAATCCAATCCATCTAGAGAGTTCAGGTTGCTATGATGGAAATTCATGGATTGGTCATTGGTTCACCATGAAAGATAGGCTGAAAAACAAAATTCCTTCCCTAAGACAGGCCTTGAGTCGGATTATGCCAAATAGACTGACTAAATAATGTTTGGAATTTGCTTAAGTAATGTAATTATTGATTCTTGCTGCTGATTTTGCTAATAAGCAAATTTAAAAAATAGTTTGTATTTAGTAATAAAAAATTAAAAAATATTTTGTATTAATTAACCTACTTACTACTTATTTTAAGTATAAATTATTTAAAAATAAAATTTTGAAAAGTAAATAAAGGCAATAGTTGAAATTATTAAAATAAACATGAATAAAATATATTAACATCATAAATGAGTTAAATTATTTTCATAAAGTATAATTATGAGTAGTTCAGAAAATAACTTTATCAAATATTATTTATTTTTCAAAACTTAATAAATTATGCTTAAAGCGAATGACTACAAGTGTTATCAATGTGACTCTTTTGTTATTTTTAATTTAAAATTAAGTTTTTATATAGTTTTAAATTTTAATATTTAATGTTTATAATCAATTCTTATAATTTATATATATATTTTTAATTAGAATTTAAAGTTGAGTGGAAACCTAAAAGTCTAAACGTAGTATTTAAGTTATATTCTATTGTATAATTAATTAACTAAATAAATTATATAACAAATAAAATTGTTTTAAAATAATAAGTTATGATCATGATTTTAGTTTTAAAATGTAATTGAATTTTAATCAATATAAGTCTTAGTTTTTTTTTTAACATTAATTAAGGTCTCTTATACGAAATAAAGTTGTTTATTAAATTTAAATCGTTAATATATTATGTAATATACATTACAATTTTTATATTAATTATTATTTACACATAATATTTTTCTTATATTTTTAATATATAGTTATTTAGGAATATAATTATTGTAGAATAATGAGTTTATGATTTTAGTTTAAAAGTCTGGCTAACTAAATTTAATAACTACTCCATCCGTTCGAAAATTAGATATACAATATGACTTTTTGAGGTCAAAAGGATAACATATTAAACTTCAAAATTGATATAACTCATAAAAGATTAAAATAAAATTAATTTTGTTATTAATAGTTTTTGTTATATATTATACAATTATAATAATTATATCAACTAAAATTAAATAAATTCACATCGATTTAAAGTTTAACATATTGTTGTTTAACCTCAAAAGTCAAATTGTCTACTTAATTTTGAAAGATGATAATAATATATAAGTTAGAATTTTGTTGTAACATTAATTAACTAAGTGTATCATATATGTAATAGAATTGGTAACTAAAGTAATCATTAATATATTTATAATATATATATATATATAATTTTGATATTAATTATTATATATACTCATAATATTTTCAACATACATTTATTTAGGCTATGTTTGTTTGCAAGAATTACACTTGAGATATGACTATTAATTTCAAGTGTCTTGTTTGTTTTTAAATTTGAGCTTTGGACTATTAGTCTTGGGATTATAAAATAGTTTAAGATGAGGGATTATTTAATATCATGTTCTACTTAGTATTATAATCTCTACTATTCGGGATTAGAAATTATTAGACAAAATTAACCTTAATTTTTTTTCTAAAATGACCATCATATCTTATAACTTCTTTTATTATTATTGGCAAATTAAAATTTACTGGTACAAAGACTAAATATTATTTTTATTTTTTTAAGGGGGGTTGAGGGTGGGCAGGTTGGGGGTAGGGTATATATATAATCACTGAATATTATTTTTTTTGGAAGGCTGAAGGTGGGGGTGGGGGTGTATACATAATCACTGAATTTATTTATTTTTGGTATGAGGGGTGCGAGCGCGGGCGCGGGATCGAGGTGAGTGGGGATGTATACATAATTAGTAAATATTATTTTTTGGGGGGACTGGGCGGAAGTAGAAGTATATACATAATTAGTAAATATTTTTTTTTGGGGAAGGGGTAGGGGTATGGGGTTATAGTAGGGTATGGGGTGGGGATAAGGGTGGGGGTAGGGGTATGAGGTAGGGTAGGGGTAGGGGTAGGGGTGGGCATAAGTGTAGGGGGTATGGGTGGGCGTAGGGGTAGGGGTAGGGGTGAGGGGTGGGGTGAGGGTTAAGGGTGGGCGTAGGGGTGAGGGGTAAGGGATGTGGGGTATGAGTGAGGTAGTGTGACGCCCCCAAAATAGGTATACATCATCCATCTTGAGTTGCCAAATACATTGTACAGAAATCAAATATAAACTTCTTTAATACAACTGTTGTGTAAAAATACAACAAAACATAGCTGAGTTTTTACATGAATATTGTCTCATAGACAATATCCAAACTCAAATTCAATCATCATTACATTTATTATCACACTAAGTAGTGAGGACTACTAAAATAACCATCTCGGGCCGTCACTCCATTCCCCGACTAGTCCCGGCTACGTTCTCATTTTATGAAGAGAACAATGAAAGCAAAAGGGTGAGCTCAACTAGCCTATTAAGAAATATTATGACTAAGATAATGCAAAATAAATTATCATTAGCCTTCAACAGTGTTAAATTGATAAAATACAATAAACATCAAGTTTAACTGCAGCGGAACAAGCAATCCATTAGAAGAGTCAAGTAAAGTATGATATCTACTATCTTTTATGATTTAAAAAGTTTTTCATCCACTTTATTGCTGAGACTCAGCTTAATAAATAAACCACATCATCGAATTATCCCTGCACTACGGGCCAAGGATATTTATGTAATCGTCAATGGTCATGATGATACCGAATAATTCCTGGTCATAATCATGCCAACAACTGTCCATCAATGCACTACGGGTCCATGAGGACTTTTACTACATCATTTGTAACATTACGGGTCATGATTATACCGAATGATCCCTGGTCATAATCATACCAATCAACAAATCCATCTACGCACGTAAGCGAAAGATGACTTTCATCACAATATAAGCGTGAGGATGATGACAATGATATAAGTATTAATCAACGAAATCAAGGATAAATATTAAAGACTTTAAATTTATCCAGAGTTTAAAATATCCAAATTGTCAACACGATCTTCGCTTTGTGGAGTAAAATTCAAGAATAATATTCATGTATCAAAAATAATTTGGACAAAAAAGAAATATATTTTTCGGGTGAATAGTACTCCGTGAACAGTACCCTGTGAATAATACTTCGGGAATAGTACCTTGTGAATTGTACCCCAAATACCCGAGTGAATAGTAACCGGATGAATAGTAACCCGTGAATAGGACTCCGACATGAAAAGTGCCCCGAATATCCGAGTGAATAATATTCGAGTGAATAGTAACTGGGTAAATAGTAACCCATAAATAGTAACTCATGAATAGTATTCCGACATGAAAAGATCAATAATTATCAAGAAAGCTCAGAATAATATTTTCATGAAAAGATACTGAATGAAGCACAAATATCAAGGATATTCTACTAATTTCACGGAGTATAGAAGCAATACTTTATCAGAATGAGGGTATAATCAGGAATATGAGACGAAATAATTATACTCACATACTACAGAGTATGGAAGAAAATATTATTCCTTATGAATACAGAACAAAAATAATATCCCTTACCTCAGAAGAAGACTCGATACTGGAATAGTGAAGTAGCAGACTTCTCTTCTTCTTTCTCTTTATAACTTTTTTCTCTATAATTGCTCTCGTGAGTCTTAGTGAATTGGTGGGAATGAAAGAAGAATGAGCTTCTATTTATAGGAAAATATAGTTTCGATAATTGCACGTTTTGGGGCTCAAAATATTATAGTATAAAGCCTTCATCTTTTCCTCCATTTTTAATTTAGTTCTGCAAGTATTATCAAACTTGCACCACCTCCCCTAATAGTAAATCATATGAATCAATAGTTCTATACATGTGAAAATACGAATATTCTCTGTTAAAACGAATATTCTCCGACCAATCAAATATTTCATAACAACTTGCTTACTTTGCAAAATTTATAAATATTACCCACAACTATAACATTATATTATATCCACACCATAATATTCAAAAATATATTTCGAAAAAAAAATATTCTTCATTCATAAAAGTTGGGGTCTTACAGGTAAGGTTAGGGGTAGGGGGATTGGGGGTAAGGTGTGGGGTAGGGGTATAGGTAAGGGGTAGGGGTAGGGGTGGGGATAGGGGTGAGGTTAGATGTGGGGGTAGGGGCTGTATACATAATCAGTAAATTTTATTTTTTTTGGGTGGGGGGTGGGGGGTGGGGGGTGTATACATAATCAGTAAATATTATTTTTTTGGAGTGGGATGGGGGTGAGGGTAGGTGGTGGGGATGTAGGGGTAGGGAGGATTGGGGGTGTAAGGGGTGGGGTGGCGTGGGTAGGGGTAAGTTGGGGTTAGGTAGGGGTGGGTTAGTGGGTGTAGGTATGGGTGTGTGTGTGACGCGCCCAAAACAAGTATACATCACCCATCTTGGGTCGCCACTTACACACTACATAAATTCAAATACAACTTAATTATACAACTGTCGTGTAAAATACGACATAACATAGCTGAGAGTTTAAATACGAATATTGCCTTCTAGACAATATCCACACTCAATGGAGTCCTCATTATAATTATTATCACATTATTTTATAAAAATAGCTAGGACTACTATAGCCACCATCTCGGACCATAACTCCATTCCCCGACTCGTTCCAGCTATATTTTCATTTCCTGAAGAGAACAGTGAAAGAAAAGAGTGAGCTCAACTAGCCCAGTAAGAAATATTATGACTAAGATAATGAAGAATAAATTATCCTTAACCTTCAACAGTATAAAAACTGATAGAATACAATAGACAATAAATTTTAGATCAACAACTGCAGCGGAATAAGCAATCTATTAGAAGAGTCAAGTAGAGCATGATATCTACTATTTTCTATGATTTAAAAGTTTATCATCAATTTTATCCTTGTAATATTCATCAACAGTTCTTTATTATACCCAAGACAAATAGAACTTTCATCACCTGTCTTCACCTGAACCACCAAAGATGTTAGTTAAATTCACAATTCATGTTTATAATAATGTGAATCAACAATTTCTCCTTGTCACAAAGGCTTAATAGAACATTTACTCAATATCCTTACCCCAAAGGCTAAAGATATTCAAATGTAATAACAATGATCATACCAATCAGTTGTCTACATTTGTATTACAGGCCAAAGACATTCAACTATAAAACCAATGGTCATGATCATACCAATCAATTGTCTGTCAGTGCACAACGGCCAAGACATTCAATTGTTAACTAATGGTAATGATCCTGCCAATCACATCATCGAATTATCCATGCACTACGGGCCAAGGATATTCGTTATTATCACCAGTGGTTATGATCATGTCATATACCTGTCCATCTTTGCACGTAAGCCAAAGATATACAACTATAAAACTAATAATTAACAATTTGTCTGTACACGTAAGCCAAAGATATACAACTGTTAAACCAATAATCAACAGTCCATCTATGCACGTAAGCCAAAATGACTTTCATCACAATATAAGCATGAGGATGATGACAATGATATAAGCATTAATCAAACGAAATCAAGGATAAATATTAAAGACTTTAAATTTATCTAGAGTTTAAAAATATCTCAATTGTCAACATGATACTGCTTTGTGGAGTAAAATTCAAGAATAATATTCATGTAACAAAAATAATTTAGACAGAAAAGAAATATATTTTTTCAATTAAATAGTACTTCGTGAATAAGAACTCGTAAATAAGAACTCGTGAATAGTAACTCATGAATAAGAACTCAGAATAGTACTCCGTATTCGCATATAGTACCGTATACATAAATAATGTCATATACGCAAATAGTGCCATATACATGAATAGTCTTTGATACGTGAATAATGTCGATATCGTGAATAAGAACTCCCAAAGACAAAAAGATAAAGTTTCACAATAAAAAATCCATATCAATATTTATAACACCTTAATCTAAATGTTATAAATCACTTAATAATCTCATAATCTAATATTATTAATATTACCGTAATATTTTAATTATTTCTTAAACTTATAAATAATTTATT
Organism: Panax quinquefolius; assembly: GCA_020205615.1. Taxonomy (NCBI): domain Eukaryota; kingdom Viridiplantae; phylum Streptophyta; class Magnoliopsida; order Apiales; family Araliaceae; genus Panax; species Panax quinquefolius. The sequence goes on from CM035156.1 coordinate 23,740,324, forward strand.
TTAATCACTACAAGAAAAAATCTTTATTCCGACGAAAAATTCCGTCGGACCTAATCCTATTCCGTCGAACATAGACTATTTCTGACAAAAATATTCGTCCGAAATTCGGTCGTAAATACTCTCGTCAAAAATAAGATCGGTCGAGAATTCTGTCGGATATAAATTATCTTCGACGAAATTATCTCCGACGGATTTTCGTCGGACATCACGTATTTTCGACAGAATATGTAGGACGAAACTTTCCGTCGGATAAAAAAGGTCCTATTTCCGACGGACTTATTCTCTCGGAATTAGCTTATTATCGATTGCAAATTAAAATAACCCAATTTTTATAAAAAATGACTTCTTATTAAAGGTCGGCGGAATTTTCGTCGGACATAGGATATTTACGACGGATGCGTTCTGTAAGACCCCAAATTATTAATAAATGAAATTTATTTTTCTCTATTTATTATTTTGAAATAGTAAGGGTTGATTTGATTAATGTGGATAGTTATGGGTAAAATACGCAAATATTTCTAATAAGCAGTGGTTATAAAATATTCATTATCACGTAGAGAATATTCGTGGTAGTGGAATATTAAATCTTGTCTGGAATATTCGATTGACGGCCCTTGCATCTTTTGTGGGCCCCATAACGAAAGCGATTGGATGAAAAAACGACAAATATAAGTTGTTTATAAATAATCTGGCGAAGTTATTATCAAGCTAATCTTGTTGGAATACCCGGTGGTTAAAACACACTAATACGCCGTTGTTGAACAAGAAGACACTCAGATTACATCAATTATTGATTCTTACGTAAGAAAGGCACTACTCAATAATTTTTACAATTCTTTATTGCTCAAAGATTTTATTTTATTGATTCAATAATTGCGCATTGATATTTTATATTACTTGTTGTTTCAATAAATTGTCATTACACAAGATTTTCCATTATCTGAGCAATAATTCATATTATCCGAATAATATTATTGGATAACATTATTGGTAATGTCTAGAAAATTCTCATCTAAGGAGAGGTTTGGTCACCTAATTGCATGGCACCAAGAAGGAGAGATCCTTATTGGAAAGCCCTCTTCTCTCACAAACTACCGGGTGGTTGCCAAAGATTATGATTTTGTAATATTATTTGTGAATAATTAATTATTAATTTATATGATGAGGAAAATATTGATTTTATGTGGATATAGATGGAGAAATTTTTAAAATGACAATTGTTGAAAATTAATATTTTATCTTTTCTCGATAAAATAATTCATTTAAATATATTATTTTAATAATATATTAACTGGTGATATTTTTATAATGAATGTAGGATATATGAGTATATGAGGATGAAGAGTATTTTTGTGGCATTAAATGTTTAACACATATTTTGTGTGTTGGTGGACACAATTATTGAATCAAATTTGATTATAACATTAAAATCGCCTGCTTATGAATTTCTCAATTTCATTTGGAATTTGGAAAAACTATCTTCTGCAAAATTGTAGAGAATTGAATTTCCTATAAAAATCGCGAGATTCAATTTTCTGATAAAATGGCTATTTATTATGAATTATTGAAGTTCAAGTTCAAATAATTGATTTTTGAAAGTTTTAATTATTTTTATTTACAAAACGTGTTTTTCATTTTGTTTCCCTCATTTAATATGTGATAGGGGCTGAGTTCAGATGGTAAAAGCATGCGATGAAGTTTTGGAAAAATATAATAATATTTAATAAATTTTCTACTTTGGTGTTCTAAGCATTTTCTTATAAATAGGATGCTTAGGTTAGAATTGAAAATCACACCAGAAACTGAAGTTTTCTCTCTCTATTCATGGGTTACTATTCATGAGTTACTATTCATGAGTTACTATTCACGAAGCGTGAAGATGTTTTTTATGAAATTTCTATCTTTTGGTGTTTGAGATTATTATTCACGATACTGAGACTAGTCAATGATATCGACACTTATTCATGAATACTGAGACTATTCACCAAAAAATGAAATTTTTTCTTTTTGTCCAAAATATCTACTATGGATACTAGCTTTGATTGTATCCATGTTTTGATCATTCTTGAATTTTATCCCACTCTGGTTAGTTATGAAGTATTTTTGAATTTGGATTGTTTAAAGTACGAATCCTTAATATTTGTTCTTTTGTTTCACTGGATTCGTTTTCTTTAAAATATTTTTCATCATCCTCAGTCCTACATGATGATATAACTGAATATCTTTGGCCTGTAGTGCAAAGATGAATGATTTCTGATGAATATCTTTGGCCCGTAGTGCAAAGATGAACAGGTGTTTAGATGAACATGATCAACTGATGAATATCTTTGGCTCGTAGTGCAAAGATGAATATTTGATTCCATATATATATTGATTGATGTTACGGTGGATAAAATATCGACGATGAACTTTTAAATTCATATATAGAAGATAGTAGTTTGCATTCTCTACTTAACTCTTCTATTGAATTGTTGTTTCCGCTTACTGCTTGTTGATTTAAAACCGTTGTCTATCAGAAGTTATTTCGTATCCACGTATTTGGCGACTTCGAAATGGGTTGGATGGAATGGACCTATTTTGGGGGCATCACACGTTCCGTCGAAGATGGAGTATTTACGACTGAAATTAGAATATTTCGACACTTATTAAAAATTATTTTTTGTTATCTCCGAGGGAATTTCCGTCGCAATTACCTTATTCCGTCGGAATTAACTACTTTTTTTTTAAATACAGATTTTAAAAGTTCAGTTTCTAGGTGTTTAAACCCATTAATGTACCTGTAACCTGTCACAACCCAATACACAGTATTATAAACCTGTATCTCACATTCAAATATGCTACGTAACACTAAAACGTAATCTTCAACTCATTATCATTCACATTCACATTCAAATATCCACCAAAACGTATTATAAGCTAACCAATTACAAATATAAGTTAATGTTCCATAAATGTTAAACAATATAATTTACAATAGTTGTACAGACGCAATTAGACAATACAATATATACAAAAAGTTCTACAATATCATGAATATATACAAATGAACTATAAACTAGTAAAAGTATCATCATCTCCAAGCGAGGTGAGCAACGACCGCTTGCTACCTGTGTATGTAAATCATCCTCGTGTTCGCTTCATCATCGCCAAATTTCGCGCCATCGCCACCTCTGCCGATAGAATCAAAAATATAAATCATTAGTCCGTATATATATATATATATATGTGAGAATTAACAAACTAGCCTTAATTGAAAAACATAAACAATAAGAATACCTGAGTAGGTGGGGGCAGACGAAAAGCCTCCTCCAAGAGGGTAATCACCATCCGTAGCATCTCTACGCCTCAAGCGACGAACCGCCCCCGAGGTAATCCCGCATTTCTGCAGAGGCCCCTCGCTATAATATCCTGAGCAATCTGGTGAAGACGAGAATTGGAAGGCAATCACGACGCCGAAAGATCGGATTGGTATGGAACCTATCTCGACACCATTACCCTATCATCATGAAAGTAAGTATGCACACAAGCCAATCATGTTTGATGATAAAGCATATACTTTGTAACAATCTTATTCATTTATTAATAAAAGTATTAATTTATTAAAGGCTTTTAATTATCTACACGATGTTTGTTTTATAATATGTGATAAACCCATAGTTTTAAGCAATGCTTTTAGAATAATGATGATGATCATTCTAATGAGATCTAAATTCTTAGAAAGCTTAAAACTAAAATAGTTCCCAATCGTTGGATTACTAAATTGGGGATTAGTGAATCCGGATAGATTGGTACATACGTTGCTTTCTCATCGATGAGGATGATTGATCTCACGATCATTTGTGTGGAGACACTAAAGCAAGTATGTAGGTGCTTATTAGAGAATAAGTTCATTTGAACGTGGCTCGCTAAGGAATACCTAATGGAGTTTTACTTGTCTCATCAATAGGAATTCTCAGTAGTGATAGTAATACAAGTAATCCTTGGACTTGAGATCATCATAGTATCTCGTGTATGATGAGTTATACTTTGACTTATTCCTTAAGACCCTTAGGGTATATCAAAGGGTATGCTTGGGTATAATAAGTTGTATATGGAGATAATGTATGATCAATAAAGAATCTACCACTTCTAATAAAATAAGAGAAATGTCCCATATGTGATTCGATAAATGACAACCCAAAGTAGTCCTTGGCCAAAAGGCGTAATGAAATTAGAAAGGAGTTTCTAATTTGCATTATTTGAGTTGTGCATTTAAGGATCGAAATACATATAATTAAATAAAATAAGACTTGACAAAGAATTCCATGCCTTATATTTAATTGGGACATCAGATGGTGGAAGGATTGAATTGTACGGTAACTATTTACTCAAAGGTTCTTTAATGATTAATGTTGAAATCTATATTATCCGGAAAGTCGTTGATCGCTAGGAGGCTTATCCCTATTGTAGAATAAATATTATTTATTTAAATAAATTAATTGTTTAATTTATTTATTTAAATAAGATTAGAATTGTTCTAATTGATTTATTTACAACCTGGGTTAATAATATGGAGAACCTAAAGGGTCACACCATAAAAGGAAGAATAATTATTTAAGAAGTTAATGGCATAATTGTAATAATATAAAGATGTATATTTAATTTAATCTATGGTAATAGAATAAAATTAAATAGCTTAATATTTATTATTTAATATTTTAGAAATATTAAATATAAATTAATAAGAGGAGTCTTATTAATATTATTATAATTATTATTATTTTAATTTCTAAAAGAGTTTAGGAATTAATTTAATATAAGTACTCTCATTTATTTCTAATAGGATTAGGAGGGAAATTTAGTTAAAGGAGTTTAATTAATTATCCCTAATAAGATTAGGGAGCCCATTTAATTAAAAGAATTTAATTAAATAATACCTTATTTTTAAATAAGGTTACTTGATATCTTTATGAGATGAGTCTTATATCAGATATTAAGACAACGTAATAATTCCAATAGTTGGGAGAGTACGCCCCCTTTTTCTATACAGATAGGAAAAACTAGGGTTTGAGCCAATACCTCATCTTCTTGAATTTTCTTCTTCCTTGGTGGATCACCTCTAGAGGCCAAACATTTGGGTGGCTAACGCTGATCAAAGGAAGGAACCAAACCCGGTGGATTCAAGTTGAACGCTAAAAAGGATCGGAGGTGAACTTGTACTGAGGAAGCTCGATCTTCAAGGTATGATTCTTATTCGTTATCCTTTTCGCTTAATTAATAATTGTGCATAAAGGGTGATCCGTATATATGGTTTGTAAATTTTTAAACTTTGATTTTATCTCGCTTCATTATTTTTGCAATTTGATCAAGCGTCGTGAATATTACAAACCTAACAGTGGCATCGAGCCCAAACTTTATGCGAATTATTAATTGTTTTAATTTGATATGTATATTGATATGTGTTTAGAACAATTTAATTGGGCAAAATTTTATTGTATAAAATTTAAAAAAAAAAAAAAGGAGCCAAATCCAAATCGCATTTGAAATAAAGGAAACGAACGCTTTTTTTTTTATTGTCATCGCCGCTTTTTTTTTTGCTTCTTCATTCCCATAATTCACGTGGTCACATCACAACATGTTTAACGGTGACGAGAATGGCATAATATATATATAGTATATATAAATAATTGATAATATTTATATATCATATATATTACGTTGTGATATATTATATATATATATATATACATACTAGTTAACAAGCTGAACCAAGTACATTTATTAGTAAAGCAAAGAAAAACGATTTCTATTTAATATATATATATATATATATATATTATATATATATATTAATAATTTTATAATTAAAATAAAAGTTTATTTTAATTTTAAAATAAAAGGTTTATTTTAATCTTAAAATAAAAATGTTTATTTTAATTTTAAAATTAAATTTCATGCTAACTAATTAGAGTTGGAATTGGATTTCAAGATAACTAATTAGAGTTGAAATTGGATTCTATTTTTCCTTAAATAAAGGAGTTTATTTTGATATGAAATTAGATTTCATATTATTCAAAAAAAAAAAGGTTTATTTGTGAATAGGAAAAAGAATCGGTCTTTCCTTAAATAAAGGAGTTTATTTAAATATGAAATAAGATTTCATATTATTCAAAATAAAGGAGTTTATTTGTGAATAGGAAAAGAATTCGTGTTTCCTTTAATAATTTTTTTTTACATGGAATTGATTCCATAATTAATTAAAATAAAGGAGTTTATTTTGATTAAAGATTTTGATTAAAATAAAATAGTTTATTTTATTCAAAATTAGATAAATTAAAATAAAACAGTTTTTATTTTGATTTAAATTTGGATTGAAATAAAGGAGTTTATTTTAATTCAAAATAGATTTTATACTAACTAAAGTTGCCCATTAAATGATATCAATATATATATTAAATGTTTATTATTCATAAGATGAATGTTATTTATCGATGCATATGGTGATGTGTATGATAATAAATGGGATTGATTATGGACTATCGACTAATGTGATTGGATTTTATTTTAGTTGGATGCATGAATGTATGGGTTTTATTAAATGGGGTCTCACAGACCTGCCTTCTAAATTTTTCTTAATGTAAATTCTATCTCCTCCCATGCACTTCCCTTTGATCACGATCAAGGTTTCTATTTATTTTAAATAGTTTTGTAATAGGAATAATTAGAATTAATTTTGAAAAATTGGAGATCAAGGAGCAAGGAGCGCTTTGAAGACCCGCTTGTAATGGAGCCCGAGTTTAAATGTAATAGTTATATTTAAATATTATTTCTTGCACCCCTTAGGGTTTGACCTTTTCGTTCACTTGGTGGCTCTAGTGAACCAAACTAGAATAAAAGTCCATAATCAATCCGGGTAGAATATAGTATTCTATATGTGCATGCTTATACTATATATATATATATATATATTATGTAAACATGCTTCGCATGTTCATTAATATGACGCGTATTTTATATATATATATAAAATGCTGCCGCTAAACAAGATGAGACAAATTAATAACAAACCCCTCAATTTTTATATTAAGTCCTAAGCGCTCAAAGATATTTGGAATATCGAACGTCAAGCTTTCTAAAGCATGATAAAATTAATAGAGTATTAAATATTTAATATGAGTTTGTTGTGTCACCACAAGGCAAGTATTAAGTATTTAAGATGTTAATTTATCACATTTGATGCTTATAAAGAAAATTGAACAATATTGTTTTGTTGTGTCACCACAAGGATGATGTTTTTCTTTTTGAATATATGGAGTGCTAGGTCTGACTTAGCTTGGATAATTTTGATTCTGGATGTGCCACCACTGATCAAAATAATCTAAGAGGCAAAAGAAAAGGAGTTGCATAGTTGATGTAATTGACAAAAGTTGTCTACCTATTTATTTATATATAGTTTGTTGTGTCACCACAAGGCTATATACATTTGAAATGCGATCCTTATTCTCACTAGCAAATCTCTTTAATTAGATTTTGCTTAAACTATATAAGTGAGGGTAATATAGTTTGAAGAAAATAGTGGGAGATACCAATTTAAAACAAGACCTAAATTATTTTGGTAATTAATAAAAGAATGTATGTTAAAATGTTGTTAAATACAAATTCATTTAGAAAATTTTACAATGTCTAAAATTACTATCATCATGAAGCATATTAGATGCTAAATTAACCGTAATCAAATTAAACGGATTGATTAAGGAATTTGAGAATAGTTCTCATAGTCGAAAAAAACTATCTTATGTCCTTAATACGCCTATCCCTCTGCAATGGTTGCGCATAATGCCTCTAAGGAAGAGATTGCTACTTTTAGAAAGTGGCAAAATGATGCACAAATTGGCTCAATGCATCATGCTCGCATCCACGAAAATAACGAGCTTCAAATCAAGATGAAACTATGGATGCTCCTACTATATTCCCGCACATCAAGTAGTTGATGGTGAGAAAAGTAGACTAATTGATATCAGATATCTAAGGAGCTCTTCCGATCTAGAATGACTAATGACACTACAGTATAGACAAAAGTCCTTAACATTATCAATTTGATTGATCAATTAGGACAACGAGTTTTGTCATGGATGGAGAGTTGAGCCAAGATTTGATCTTGCACTCACTCCCGGACTCCTTTCACAATTGTTGTGAATTTTTCATATGAACAAGATAGATATCAGCTTTGTTGATTTGCTTGACATGTTGAAAAATGTTGAGAGTCAATTTCCAAGGAAGACCATGTCTTACTGGTAGAGGCCAAAGGATCTTCTGAAAAGAAGAACGATTCAAAGAAGGTAAACAGAAAGGCGTAAACAAAGGATAATAAGAACAAAACCGATACTTGGATAAAGAAAGGAGTTTGCTTCCACCGCAATAAGCACGGACATTGGAAAGAAACCTGCAAGAAGCATCTCTTGCGGAGGCTAACCAAAGAAGCTTAGTGAAGTTTCTGCATAATACAATTTTTGTTCATAATTTAAAATAAATTTTTCTTTAAGTCAAGGTTATACTTGGGTATTGGATACCGACTTTGGTTATCATAAATATAGATTTATGAAGGGACCAAGCGTAAGTAGAAAACTAAACAAATATAAGTAATCCTATGTGTGGGAAATGAAACAAAGGTTCTTTGCATTAGCCATAGAAACTTATAATTTAACAATGCCTACGGCAAATCTATTAAGTCAATAAGTTGTTATTGATTCCGCCTCGTTGAAAACATTATTTCCATTTTATTGTTGGACAATGAAATCTTTGGTATTATATTTAAGAACAATTATTGTTCTATTTATAATAATAATGTTTTGTATAGAATCGAAATATTACTTAATAGATTTTGTATACTGACTTTACGTGGAAAATTATTTTATAAATTGAACAAACTAATATAAGAAAAGGAGATGATCATTCAAAGAGTTGAATGTATGTATTTGTTGAAATACAAGTGTGAATTATTTGAAAGGTTCAGAGAATTCATAAGTGAAACAAATTGACAAAGTATTAAGATTCTTTGATTAGATCAAGGAATAAATACTTGAGCAATAAGTTTCTAGATCATCTCAAATGGTTTTCTCATAATGGAAACATCCTGATACGCAATAATTGATTGATGTATCTGAATGGAAAATTCGTACCTTATTGGACATGGTGCGGTCCATAATGATTTTACCGACATTCCAATATCCTTCTGGGATAATGTCATAGAAATGGCTGCATATCTACGAAAAGGTAACCTCAAAATCCAAATTTCAAGACTCCATAAAAGTTATGGATGTGGAGGATTCCTAATCTTAAGTATGTTAAGATAAGGGGTTGTCCAACTTATGTGAAAAGGTTTCAAGGATAAGCTTGGGACAAGATTTGACATGTACAGATTTGTGGGACATCCTAAAGTAAGTTTAGGGTATATGTTCTATAATTCTACTTAGCGAAGGTGTTTGTCACGAACACGCCATTCTAAAGATAAAGGTGTTTATCATTAAAAGGGCTAGTGGGAGGATAATAGATCTTGAATAGTTCAAGAATCACAAAATACTCGTAAGTCAAATAAGAGAAACCCGTAGATGAATTCTATTATACCACAACCTCAATCAGAATCGAATAGTACTAAAGATACCGGGAGGTATGGATTCATCATAGATGATGATGATGAGGTACACATCATGAAGATGATGATCCAAATATATATCGATGAGGTAAGTGTTGTGTACACTTTCGTAGAAATGGATTGAAACAAGTTTCTCAAATATGAAACATTCGTTTTGATGAAGCAATCAAAAGAGTTTGATTTTATCAAAATAAGAATGAACCTAGTGTGTAAAAAAGGGTCGATTGGGAGCATCGTGACATTCCTAAGTACTATATGATGATATACTACTTGATGAGGAATTACATACCAATGCTACAATCAAGAAAGATAAAGTTGTCTAAAAATTCCTCCACGAATGATTTGGAAGAGTATCTTAATCGGGATATAAATCTATATAGATAGATTTAAGAGGATGCTCGACTTAACCCAAGGAATGTATATTCATTTGATGCTAAAGTCGCTTAGCATGGCAAACTCAAGAGATGTCTCATGTAGATGAGCTATGGAGTGTATCTCTTTAATAGTCCCCACAGCACTCTAAAAAGAGAGGTCGCATGAAAGTGACTATCATGTATGCAATGAAATATACGAGACCGATGTCGATCACCATATTATCGCAGAAGTTCACTATGAGTCGCTGAAAAACATCTTAAAGTGCTTAACCCAAGACTAAGGATGTGATCATATTCATGGTGGGTCTAAATTAAAACTAGAGGGCTTAATGCACTCAAGTTTTTCGAATGCACTAAGATGACGTAAAAAATCCACTTTAAGGTAAAGCGTTATCTTGAACAAAGGTGCGTTGAATTGGAAAGGTTCCAAACAAAGAAAGAGTTCTTTGGTTTAGTGATAAAGACAAAGTATATAGCTATAAATGAAGTCGCAAGTTGATTGTTTGATTAAAAGTTCATTACGTAACTAGGAATAGTTCCTAAGTCTCATCTTGGATCTAAACATATGTTGTGGCACTTTCATTTGATTATTAGAATCATTGAAAGATGGGAAATCACTATAGATATAGTGGACTCTCATGAACAACATTACATATCCATTAACTAAAGCTTATCCAACAAAGGGATAATCGCCACTTAGAGAAGAAGAGTATGAGATACCATGACGATCGGCTTTTAGTAAAGTGGGAGATTGAAAGTAGTATGCACACAAGCCAATCATGTTTGATGATAAAGCATATACTTTGTAACAATCTTATTCATTTATTAATAAAAAGTATTAATTTATTAAAGGCTTTTAATTATCTACACGATGTCATTTTTATAATATGTGATAAACCCATATTTTTAAGCAATGCTTTTAGAATAATGATGATGATCATTCTAATGAGATCTAAATTCTTAGAAAGCTTAAAACTAAAATAGTTCCCAATCGTTGGATTACTAAATTGGGGATTAGTGAATCCGGATAGATTGGTACATACGTTGCTTTCTCGATTGGATGAGGATGATTGATCTCACGATCATTTTTGTGTGGAGACACTAAAGCAAGTATGTAGGTGCTTATTAGAGAATAAGTTCACCGAACGTGGCTCACTAAGGAATACCTAATGGAGTTTTACTTGTCATCAATAGGAATTCCTCAGAAGTGATAGTAAAAGACAAGTAATCCTTGACTTGAGATCATCATAAGATCTCGTGTATGATGAGTTATACTTTGACTTATTCCTTAAGACCCTTAGGGTATATCAAAGGGTATGCTTGGGTATAATAAGTTGTATACTGGAGATAATGTATGATCAATAAAGAATCTACCACTTAATAAAAGAAGAGAAATGTCCTATGTGATTCGATAAATGACAACCCAAAGAGTTCTCGGGTTAAGGCGTAATGAAATTAGAAAGGAGTTTCTAATTTGCATTATTTGAGTTGTGCATTTAAGGATCGAAATACATATAATTAAATAAAATAAGACTCGACAAAAGAATTCCATGTCTTATATTTAATTGGGACATCAGATGGTGGAAGGATTGAATTGTCACGGTAACTATTTACTCAAAGGTTCTTTAATGATTAATGTTGAAATCTATATTATCCGGAAAGTCGTTGATCGCTTAGGAGGAGGCTTATCCCTATTGTAGAATAAATATTATTTATTTAAATAAATTAATTATTTAATTTATTTATTTAAATAAGATTAAATTGTTCTAATTGATTTATTCACAACCTAGGTTTAATATGGAGAACCTAAAGGGTCACACCATAAAAGGAAGAATAATTATTTAAGAAGTTAATGGCATAATCGTAATAATATAAGTTATGTATATTTAATTTAATCTATGGTGATAGAATAAATTAAATAAACTTAATATTTATTATTTAATATTTTAGAAATATTAAATATAAATTAATAAGAGGAGTCTTATTAATATTATTACAATTATTATTATTTTAATTTCTAAAGAGTTTAGGAATTAATTTAATATAAGTACTTTCATTTATTTCTAATAGATTAGGAGGAAAATTAATTAAAGGAGTTTAATTAATTATCCCTAATAAGATTAGGAGCCCATTTAATTAAAAAGAATTTAATTAAATAATACCTTATTTTTAAATAGGGTTACTTGATATCTTTATGAGATGAGTCTTATATCAGATATTAAGACAACGTAATAATTCCAATAGTTGGGAGAGTACGCCCCCTTTTTCTATACAGATAGGAAAAACTAGGGTTTGAGCCAATACCCCATCTTCTTGAATTTTCTTCTTCCTCGGTGGATCACCTCTGAGGCCAAACATTTGGGTGGCTAACGCCGATCAAAGGAAGGAACCAAACCCTGGTGGATTCAAGTTGAACGCGAAAAAGGATCGAGGTGAACTTGTACCGAGGAAGCTCGATCTTCAAGGGTATGATTCTTATTCGTTATCCTTTTCGCTTTAATTAATAATTGTGCATAAAGGGTGATCCGGGTATATGGTTTGTAAAATTTTAATCTCGATTTTTACATCGCTTCCGTACTTTTATGCAATTTGATTGCGTTTCTTGAATATTACAAAACCTAACATATCACCATCGAAGATATTTCGTCATCCAAGCCAAATACCAGTATGAGATGGTCCGACATGTGCTTCCTGACTCAAGGCCGGGTTTGAGCCTATAAAGAGATACAAATTCGATTACTAATAATAATTTATATAATGTGATAAATTCGGATAATTTCGTGAAACATAAAAAATATTACCTCCATGAAGTGTATATATTTGGTATCCTCGATAGACCCAACACTCGATATCTGCTAGCATCTTCGCTACTAGGGGGATCTCGAGAAAATATCGTAAAGAGGGGTGACAAAATCTAACTACCGTAACCCTCCTAATAGTCTCTAGCTTTCACCATACGCCGTCCCAAGCTTCAAATCGGTCTCAGAATGTATTCCAGATATCGTATGTTAATTATATCATTTTATTTACGATTGAATATTTTAAAAGCTAAATAGTATGATGAGTTTTACCCAGATAGCTAAAGTTGCTTTCGAGACAAAGCACGCTTCGTCTTAGGCGTGTGGGCTCGATCCCAAAACTCTAAAGATGGTAGGATCTCTACCCCAAGGTCCTCCCCAAAGGCCTAATAAAAAACATTCATAAAACAGTCTTAAGTATTTATGTGAGAACTTGACACATAAATAACTAAATACAACACACTTACCGCCTTCGCCTCCTCGAACGACTTAGAACCAAAGGTGTGTACTATCCGGAGTCGACCACGATTCTTCTTCTTTGCTTCGGACTTTTTTTTTCTTCGAAGTCATCACCATCCCAAGGCGCATATAGCCTAGCCTCCCCAAAGCAAATCGGAGACTACGCCGGGTCGATGATCTCGATGGTGGTCCCGGCCGGGTCCACAACCGCCGGGTCGCTTCGTCGATTTCATACAACCATCTAGAGTAATTCACAATGACGTGATGCTCAATCACAAAGATCGCCAAATGACCGAGAGATGTTCGGTCAAATCGATAATAAACTTATAACAAAAGATTATTTAAAATTAAGAACATTTGATTTCGCCATCCCAATACAACTATGTGGTGATAATATGCTTAACTTACGTGGAACTCCATGAAAGACGGTCTGCATAAAAGTGTCATCGCATCACAGATATCGACCGAACTGCATGCACCTTACTCGGAGATCGCGTCAAACAAATCGTATGTAGGCTGTGCTTAACACCAAGTCTCTAGTATACTACGGAAAAGTATAATAATATGTGTTATGTGAATTGTGTTTTGCAATAATTGATAGAAATAAGATTTAATATATTAACACTTCTTCACCGGGAAAAGACATCCACCGCAGATCGTAAGTGGCAATCGCCAAGACAGACAACCAAAGATACCGAGGTTCGTCCCTCGAATTAATCGCCGACGAGGTGCATCTGTAATAATTATATTTAACATAGTACTTCAATAATCATTGTAATTAATGCAACTTGAGATATATTTAAATCCTAGTTAAGATAACTTAATCGCTACCAAAAAAGCCTCCATCGTAAGGCTACCGCCTCCAAGATCTGATCGCCCACCACCCCTCTAACCTCCACCGCTATGTCTAGTCATGAATATCCTACTACGCAATAACAAAATTGGTAGATTACGAATATGTAAGGTTTAACAATATGTGGTAAGGACTAATATGAAAGCTCATTTTCAATTACGCACGCCATCAAACCCATCGTAATCAACGTGTATATCATTCTCTGATTCTAGATCTTACTCATCCTCGCCAGAGATCGGTTTCTTCATCGTTATCATCCTCAACGACTACATAATCATTCATGTGACGCCCCCCAAAAATAGGTATACATCACCCATCTTGGGTAGTCGATACATGGTACAAAATTTAAATACAACTTACTAATATAATCTGCATGGTATAATACGCGACATAAACCGTGAGTTTGAATACAATATTGTCTACTAGAGATCATACAAACTCAAAAGGAGTCCTCATTACAATTATTATCACACTATTTCACGTAATAATAGTGAGGACTACTAATGCTATCCTCCTCGTCCATTACTCCATTCCCCACTTCGTCCCAAATATATTCTCATTTCCAAGAGAACAAAGAAAGAAAAGGTGAGCTCAACTAGCTCAAGAAGAAATATTATGACTAAGATAATGCGTAATAAATTATCATTAGCCTCACAACAATGTTAAACCGATAAAATATAATGAATATCAAGTTTAACTACAAATGAACCAAAGAATCCATTAAAAGAGTCAAGTAAAAATAAAATCAACTATCTTTTATGATTTTAAAAGGTTTTTTCATCATCATTATAAATGAGACTCAACTTTTAATAAATATTCCACATCATCGAATCACCCCTCGCACTACTACCCAGGATATTCTTTAAGATCACGACCACAATTATTCATGCACTTCACGGGCCAAGAATATTTGTGTATTCATTAATGGTCATGATCATGCCAACAATCGTCCATCAATGCACTACTACCAATCGAGGATTTTTACCACATCATTTGTAACATTACTACCATGATTACACCGAATAGTCTCTCGTCATAATCATACCAAGTCCATCTATGCACTACTGCTACCATGATGACTTTCAACATAATATAAACATGAGGATGATGACAATGATATAAGAATTCAATAAAACAAGTTCAAGAATTAATTTATCTAGGAACCAATAACATCCAAACTGTCAACATGATACTGCTTTGTAGAGTAAAATTCAAGAATACTGAGAAGAATATTTCCATGAAAGGATACTGGATGAAGCGCAAATATCAAGGATATTCCACTAATTTCATGGAGTATAGAAGTCAAAGTTTTAACCAACTGGGTATAATAAAGAATGGAATAACAAAAGAAATCACCATGCATGCGATAAACCGCACAGGCAGGTTATTCCAACAGAATAATAAATAACGGAACCCGGCCCCTACAGAAACGCATGCATGTATGTGATATTCCAACAGTATAATAAAGAATGGAACCAGTCCAAATAGAAACACACGCATGTGATGTTCCAATGTAATAATAATAAAGATTTTAACTAGGTCCTGTAAAACACACGCATGTGATGTTCCAATAGAATAATAATAAAGATTTTAACCAGTCGGTGTAAAACACATGACAGTGATGTTCCAATGTAATAATAGAAGAATGTCACCAAGTATAGGGTAAACCACGATACAAAGTTATTCCAATGTAATAATAATAAGCAATGGAATAACAACAGCCTCTTCATGAATAAGAAGAATAACACCCCTTACGCATTACAACAAATAATATCCCTTACTTTTGGTAGGAGATTGAATACCGCAATAGTGTAGTAACAAAATACTCTTCTTCTTCTCTCTTATTCTCTCTATACTTTCTCTCTATAAGCTTGAATGAATTCGTGAAAAATAATGAAGCACTAGCCTCTATTTATAGAAGATTTCTAGCTTAAGACCGCCATGTGAAAAGGCAAGTGGCTCGACGACCGGTGATGTGAAAAGAAAAGTGGTTTAACGCTTGAATGTGAAACGACAAGTGGTTCGACGCTCAGAATGTGAAACGACAAGTGGTTCGACGCTGTAATGTGAAACGACAAGTGGTTTGGCGCTCGTAATATGAAACGGCAAGTGGTTTGACGTCTGGTAAAGGTAATTACTATCGACGAAGGTAATTACTATTCACAAAGATAATTACTATTGACGAAGGTAATTACTATCGACGAAGAGACTCTTAGATGATGACATATGGGCCCCCATAAAATAATCAAACTTACCACAAACGCCTCATAATGACTTTTTATATACATCAAGGATCAATAAATATTACCACAAATCATTTTATTTTTAATCAACACATATTTAATCTTTCAACAATTATTAATCATTTATAACTTGTCGTCTCAATTATTGATTTAATACTATAACATATTATACGATGATAATCTTGACAATAATCAAATCAATAATATAAGAGATATGATGCAAAGAATTATCAGAAGCAATAATTGAGCATAAATTTGAGTGACTTCTCACGTAAAGATCAATAATCAATATCGTGTATACTATACAACTACGCATATTATCGCATTTTTTACTACCGGGTAGTTCAACAGCTTTAACTGTAACACCTCTCGCCGTTATTTTTATAGAAAGATAATTTTGTCGCTTTTCTAACTACGACAATACTTTCGTTAATGGGGTCCACTTAATGATTGAGCCGTCGTATTTAATATTCCCCGACAAAAAGAATATTCTCCCACCAAAGGAATATTTTATAACAACTTGCTTACTTTGCAAAATTTATAAATATTACCCACAATTATAACATTATATCAAATTTATTCCATAATATTCAAAAATAATATTTATAGAAAAATTCATCTTTATTTATAAAAGTTGGGGTCTTACAATTACGTGTATGCGGTGGCCTTGCCATCCTCATCGTTAGTACGCCAATGACATCAAGATCTTCACCACATCTTCAAAGATGGAATACTACTACCAATGGGTTGCTTCACATCTTCTTTACAACGCCTCATCTATACCAAACATGTTATCGGCATTAAATGAGCGTGTTTTTTTAGTAGTGACTATCATGTGTCTTAGGGGCTTCAATATTTACGACATTAGGAGCGTAATACACTGAGTCACTTGACTTGCTAACACGTACACGTCATCAGAATTTAACACCGACTTGATATCCACGGTTGTGATTCTATTACGATCAACTTTAACCCCCTTTTCAGTATTAAACCAACTACCACTTAAATGTAACTACTTTTTTGCCACCGTGATAATTGAGCACAACTACATCATGTAAACCACCATAGTAATTGGACTCAGAATCTTGATAGCAGCTTCCTAACACCACACCCCCAGAATTGACTGATGTGAGTTCATACAAGTCATCGACTCTAAATCTATACCCATTCACGATGCAACCAGGAAAAGAACTAACAACTTTGTAAGGTCCTTGGATGACATCTATAAAACGCTCAGAAATACTCTTCGCTTCAACCCTTTTCTTAAACCACTGCAGTAAAAGTTGGGTTAGAAGCATACGATTCCTCTTCGAATGAACTGCGATATTAGTAAAATGTCTTTAACATATATAGAGGTGACTACACTTGTAAATTGTACTAACTGGAACAAATAAGCTTAGACTTACGTGATGTATGATGATAATTCGGGCATATTTAGAATCACGTATGTAGATACAATCTTCAATTCTTTGTCGCTTAAGTAAGTCAGAGTCTCAGGGCCAAATGGTTTAGCCGGATATATGAATACAGCTAACTCATCATCAGCATGAGTCATTGGAAGTACCCATCTACAAATCCATACGAAGTACCCATCTACAAATCCACAAGAAAATAAGTCAAATTTAATCTCGTCGACTTTTTTCCAAAACAGATTTTTACACTTGACACACGGGCATCGCATCTTCCCGTGCGGATCATCCGTATGTTCTAGTGCTTTGTTCAAGAAATCTAAAACCCCAACACGATAAGTCGAGACTAATCCTCCCATCACTGGGTATCTTACTAAGACATCCCACTGCCTGGTGACATTTTTAACTTCACGTAATGCACGCATTAAGTTATTTTGGATATTCATGCGTGAATTAGATTTACCTAAGATCTCTACGGAATGAGGTAAGCTTCTATCCCGTTATTGGATGTGTCTCATCACTAGTGCAAACACGCTGAGTACGCTTTACATGAGTTTCAAGAAAATTTTGGCAAAGACTCTCCTCATGGTCTCCAAGCACACAAAATAGACTAAGATAACTTAATCTAAGTATGCACTCGGAGAACATATAGAGATAACAGTCGATTAATCCTCAAAATAACAAAAAAATGTACCGTTTCGTATTTGTACTGGCCTAAGTGAGAAACATAACATCCAATAACAGTCCCAAACTGGGGACTATTCGACACTCACCCCTATTGAGTGTATGTCAAACGAGTTTATAAGTTTCAAAGTATAGTACATATTTAATTGAAAATGCTACTTAGTTTATTGAAAATTGTGGCAAACTACACAAATGTTACTTAGTTTATGAGAATTTATGTGGAATCTCTACTTGAGTCAAGAACGGGGGGTAAAAAGGGTCATAGTTCTGTTGTGTCTATACTCGAATAATAAAGTTAATTCATTCTCAAGCATTCATCATCATTCCATCATATGAGATGACAACATCCCGAAGGAGTTCCATTAAGCTATTGAACAAAGTTTCAACTTAAGCAACCCTCTGGATGAACAAACGATCACTTCTTCTTTAGGAATGAATCATCTCCCATATGGGTCCAATTCACGATATAGACACTTCTCACCAATTCCTCAAATGGATAGTTCTCATTCAAGAGGTGAGACGCCTCGCGAGAACTACCCATCCGAGGAATTTGAGTGGTGAGAAGTCGCTTATATCATGGATTGGACCCATATGGGGAGATGATTCATTCCTATCGAGAAGTGATCGTCGCTTTCATTTGTAGGGTTGCTTAACCTAGAACATTGTTCAACAACTTCATCGCACTCCTTCCTGATGTTGCCATCTCATATGATGGAACAAAGAGGAATGTCTGCAGTAATTCAATTACCTTTATTATTCGAGTATAGGACACAAACAGGAACTACGACCCCTTTTTTTTAATTGTTGCGGTTGCCTCTTTTTCAGTTCTGATAAAAGAGCTCTAACTCATGCAAGCATATATGTGTCAACAAGTAATACGGAGTAAGTAGAGTATCGATCCCACATAGAAAGTTGTTAAATTTAAACTATCATGCATCAATTAACTCACCGTATTTATATGCTTAGACTAATGACTAAAAGTGTTGAATTAAACTAATTGTGAATAACAACTAAAAATAAGAATACAAATAGAATAAATATAATCTGGAAATAATGGGACCCTAACTTCATTTAATATTTCATCTAATCGCCACAATTATGCAAGAAGTGTTCACATATCACAGGAAAATAGCCAAGAGCACAAATAGAGTTATAACCATTTTTCAATGCATTATAACCTACTTACACAGCATCTATAGATGTTAGACTCCATGTAATCACCAATACAACCAAAATCACTATATGTCTATGTGAAATTGCAATTATATTGATTTTAAGCACAAGCCCTTATTCTAGCTCATACAGTGAAACAATATATGTCTATCTGGTTCACAAAATACGCAAGCCATATACAACAGCCCAATATTCGCATGTTATCATGATTACAGTTGATACTTGCATGTTCATTGTCAATTCCATACAAATACTGAGACGAATGGTGATCAAACATTCATACATGTAAAACAATCATGATAAATATCCCATATGATATGCAAAACAACCTTAGCATTTAAGCGTGCAACCAAACTACATATTAAAATCCGTTAGAATCCAATAATGGAGTTTAGTTCATGACTGAACCAAAAGCCATTATGGGATCAACGCTAAACATGATCAATAAGCAACAATTGAAATAAGAAAGATAGAACGATCAAACCCAATCGTTGAATAAAAACCAAGGATAAACGCTTAAATCCTCATAGAAATCCAGTAGATAATAATGAAAATCCACAATGACAGAGAATCCCACGAAGAATTAGAGAAGAAGACGTTTTGGCTTCGTTCTACGTTGGAATCTCTCCCAAGGTGTAAACCCTAGTTACTATGATGAAAATACGCTCAAAATTATCAAGTGTACGTCTGACACCAGTCAGAATCGTTTTTAAAAACAATTACCCATCATTTAATTAAAATTAAAATTAAACAAAATCACAAAGACAAAGATCGCCAGCGTCGCCTCCTTCTAAGATATCACTCGCGCTGCCTTATTCCGTAAAGTTTGCCTCTGCGAACCTCGCCTCAAGCGGCGCCGCCTCGTTTGACTTCCGGCTTCGCCTCCTGCCATCAGAATCTGCGTAACTCATCATTGTTCAGCCGGGTACTTTCGCGCCGCCAACTCAAGTCGTACCAGCGCTGCTCAGCACTCGCAGTTTTGGTTACTGTTTTTGCTTCGTATATTCATTGCTTTGCTATTTGTTCTTTCATGCTTGATCCTCTTGCTCTATGCTTGGTCTCCATGCTTCATTGTACCTCCATGCCATGCACATCCTCGTTTGTGCCTCGCCTTCACGCATCTATTAGCAATGTGCCTTCTAATACCACCAAAATTAAGCCGATTCCTGCACTTATTCACCAAAAGGAGTTTTAAGTAAATGCAATACAAACTAACGTGAAATGCAACTAAAACACAATAAAATGTACTTGAGATGGGCACAATTCGCATGAATTGGTATTCAATAAGTAGGTAAAAATACCACTTATCACCGCTTAGAACCAGGTTGAGTACTATTTAGTCAAGAATCACTATGTCCGAAACCTCGCATCTACAAAAAAGTACATATATATATGTAGGGAGAGTATTATTGCATTTATATATTGAAAATTATGGCAAACTAAGCAAATGCTACTTAGTTTATTTTGCCAATGATAATAAACTAAGTAAGTGGTACTTAGTTTATGAGCATTGTTATTTGGAATCTATAGAGACTACTGTTCGACATTCACTTCTAGCTATACTTAGTTTATTTTGCCAATGATGGTAAACTAAGTAAGTGGTACTTAGTTTATGAGAATTGTTATTTGGAATCTATTGAGACTACTGTTCGACATTCACTTCTAGCTATACTTAGTTTATTTTGCCAAAGATGATAAACTAAGTAAGTGGTACTTAGTTTATGAAAATTTTTATTTGGAATCTATAGAGACTACTGTTCGACATTCACTCATACTTAGTTTATTATTATATTTTTTTTATTTTAATTTATAGTATATTATATAATTGGCTTATTTATTTATTAAATTTACTTTATTAAATTAAATTAAATTAAATTAAATCATTTTATTTTATTTATTTATTAAACTAAATTAAATTAATTTTTTAATACTTTTATTTTGTATTATATTATAAAAGTTCTAATTTAATTTAATTTAACTTGATTTCGTAATTAAAATTATTTTATTTTATTTTATCTTGTATTATATTATATAATTTTTAATGTTTTTTATTAAATTAAATTAAATTAAATAAATTTAATTTATTTTAAATTTAATTTAATTTAATTTAGATTATTTAAATTAAATTAAATTAAATTTATTTTATTATTTTTATTTAATTTTATTTTTTATTGAATTGTATTTTATTTATTAAATTAAATTAATTTTTTTATTCAAATTAATTTAATTTATTTTTTATTTTATTTTACATTATTTTGTATTATATTATGTTATTTATTTTAATTTTAAAATTAATTTTATTTAATAAACTAAATTAAATTAAATTTACTTTATTTTATTTTAGTAGTAAGAAACTAAGTAAATGGTACTTAGTTTATGATTTATTAATATTGGGAAGCTAATTACTAATACAATACATGCAAGGCCCACAAATATTCTGTAATTTCATAATTACGGCAATTTCACCATAAATTCATTAAATAAATAGCAAATATATCAAGATTAAAAACAGTCCTAAAATCAGTTACATTATGATAAGGAACCCAAATTTGATATCAATATTCTGCAATTTCCAAATTCTAAATAATATGCACTTAAATAATATGCAGTCCATAAACCCAAAATCAAAATTCCAATTTCAGCAATCAGCAATATAAACAAGAAGAATAGAACTCAAATTTCAAATTTCAGATAACTCCCAATTCCAACAAATGGACCCAAATTTTCAACCCACAAATTCACAGCAACAACATATTATCCAAATTGGTTTAATCTCATATTCAAACTCAAACTAAACCTAAAATAAATTAAGCCACAAATTTTACAATTTGCAACAAATTAACCCTAAAAATCTAATACTTGGCAGAAAACTAACCTTGAAATTGAATTAATCTGCAAACTAACCGACGGTAGTGCCTGATGGTGGCTGCTGGTGGTGTCAGTGATGGTGTGTGGTTCAACCGATGGTGTTGGTGGCGTCTACTGGTGGTGGAACCGATTGACAGTGATGGTGGTGGTGGCAGTATATACGTGATGGTGGTAGTGGCAGTACGTGGTGGTGGTAGAATCGAAGGTGGTGGTGGCAGTACGTGGTGGAACCGGTGGTGTACGTGGTGGAACCGGTGGTGGTGGTGGTGGCGGCGATGGTGGTGGCGTGAGAGCAGTGAAGTGAGAGAAGTGAGACTGATGGTGGTTCGTGTGAGAGATCTAGAGAAATGAGAGAGAGAGAAAGAGAGAAATGAGATTAATTAAGGTAGCTAGAGAAACGAGGGGGCCGGAAGACGTACCGATTAATTAGGTTTTAGGATTATGTTCAACGGAATGTCCGTCGTACATAAATTGATCGTACTTACGGTATCTTCGACTGAATAGTCCGTCGAAATACACACTAATAAGTCGAAAATAAGATTCGCGCTGGCGGGAACATTGACGCTAATGGGATACATATATGTTCGATGAACATCCGTCGAAATTAAAGTATTTTTGACTGATGTATCTTCGACTGAATAATCCGTCAGAATAGATATTATCTTCTAGGGAATGTGTCCGTCGAACATAGATCCGTCGGAATTAGCCGGCTTTCTTGTAATGAATTGTTTACAATTTACTAATTAATGCATTTAATCATCCTAAAATGTCAAACTCATAAAATTTCATCACCAATAACCAAAACTCTCATAAAAAACCTGCATATACCTTATATAGGATTTTCAAGCCATAAAATCCTATTTTCCAATTTTCTTACTTCACATAACATATTTAATTCATTTACTCATAACTAGTCCATTTTCATGAAAAATATCAAATAAGTATAAACAAATTTTCTTTTCTGGGATTTAGTAGAATATAGTCCCATATTGAACATATATTTTTCTCAAAATTTTTAAAATTCATTTACTATTTTTCATATGACTAAAACTATCGAATATTTAGGCATTTATCAAAAATTGTACTTTTGTCCAAAAATTCCGAAATTTACAGGGTATACTGCTGTTATATAGATGTACTTCCAATAAAAATTTCACCAATTTTGGAGTTAACCACAAGGAGTTATAAGGGTTTACTTTTAAAATAGTCTTTTCCCATAAAATTCATAACTCCTAATCTATACATCCAAAAATCGACATTTTTGGACACAATCTAGAAAACTCATCAAATTATCATTTTAAATTTTTCCAGAATTTTTGAGGGTCAGAAAAATTACGAAACTATCCCTGGCAGATACCCCTTACTTACAACGGTTGAACAAAAATAACATTCCTTACGAATATTGAACGAAAATAATATTCCTTACGAATATTAAATGAATATAATGAATATTGAACGATAATAATATTCATATGAATACGAAAAATAATATCTCTTCAGAATATAAAAATAATAACCCTTACCTCAGAAGAAGACTGGATACTGGAGTAGTGAAGTAGCAGACTACTCTTCTTCTTTCTCTCTATAGCTTCTATCTCTATAATTGCTCTTGTGAGAATTAGTGAATTGGTGAGAATGAAAGAAGAATGAGCTTCTATTTATAGGAAAATATATTTTCAATAATTGCACATTTTGGGGCTCGAAATATTACAGTATAATACCTTCCTCTTTTTCTTTATTTTTTAATTTAGTCATCTAAGTATTATCAAACTTGCACCACCTCACCTAATAGTAAATCATGTGAATCAATAGTTCTAGACATGTGAAAATAAGAATTACAGTATAGTACCTCCATCTATACCTCCATTTTTAACTTAGTCATGCAAGTATTATCAATCTTGCACCAACTTCCCTAATAGTAAATCATGTGAATCAATAGTACACACATGTGAACACATAGTTATAAGCATGTGAATTAATGCAATTAATTGCTCATTTATCCGCTGAATTATCCGATTGGTCAATATAACCTCCAGACATTAATTATTATCGAAATAAATGTCGATTTTCACTAACACTAATAATTTCCACACAATGGA
Source organism: Panax quinquefolius (assembly GCA_020205615.1). NCBI lineage: Eukaryota > Viridiplantae > Streptophyta > Magnoliopsida > Apiales > Araliaceae > Panax > Panax quinquefolius. Next base: position 23,764,915 of record CM035156.1, read on the forward strand.
ACTATCAATTTCATCTTTAATCAACACGAACTTATTCATCATTAATATTATAACTCTCAATATTTAACAACCATGTCGTTCCCAGGAAAGAGGGGGCTTTCCGATAAGAATTTCTCCTTATTGGCGCGCAATTAGGTGACCAAACCTCTCATTGACAGAACTTCTAAACATTGTCAATATTACAAATAATAATATGAATAATTGTGTCATCTCAATTATTGATTTAATAATATAAAATATTATGACAATAATTGAATAAAACTGAGTGACTTCTCACGTAAGCATCAATAATCAGTACCGTGTGCTACTATGCAACTACACGTATTACTATACTTTTATCACCGATTATTTTATGACAACTTGTTTACTTTTAAAAATTTTCACATATCACCCTTAACTTTAACCTTTTATCAATTTAACCATTTACTACATAGAATAATTATAAAAAAATTGAATACTTTTATTTCATAAAATTCGGAGTCTCACAGTGGGGGTGGGTGGGGGTGGGCGTGGGGGTGTAGGGCGTGGGGTTTGGGGATGGGGGGGGGGGGTAGGAGGTGGTGGTAGGTTTTTTCCGCTGATTATTGAATAATATAACCACTTATTTAAAAATTTCTAATTAATTGTTCATCATTTTTTAAAGTATAAATAAGTGTAAAATATGTTATTATTGGTAAGTGTATAATAGTCCAAAAAATATTTTTTAATCCAATCTTTTAATTAATTCAAGAAAAACAAACATAACATGAGATTATTTTAAGTTATCCCATGAATAATTTCATAAAAAAAACACGTGACTAAGACTATTTAATCCTTGAATTAATAGTCTTGAGATTATAATTGTGAGATTATAATCCTTGCAAATAAACTTCCTGCCTTAGAGACTAAAGTTGGGTGGAAAATTAAATTAAAATTATAAATATGATTTTTAAGTTAAAATTTATTATATGACTAAATAGCTAAGGGACTTTTATAAAAAATAGAATTAATGCAGAATAATAAGTTAATATTAAAATTTGGAGGAACATAAAGTAAATTTTAGTTATAGTTAAATTCATAATAACACTATATAAGAAAAGTATAAATAGTGTTTTACTTTGAATTAAATTATAAGCCTATACCAAAGACTAAAGATTAAGAACGAAGGGAAAAAAATAATTTTTGTCTAAATATAGATAGATATAAATTTATAATTTTTAAAATTAATTATACATAAAATATAAATTACACACATAATGCGTGTATTGTTGACCCTAATTTAAATAATTGTAAGTATTTTCAAACACGAGCAATTATCTCAAAGATTAAAATAAATGAGATTTTTGAGAAAATAAAATAAAATAATTGGCTTGAGTGTTCCACGTCCTATAACGGACTAGTAAAGCGGGGTAACAGTTAAACTTTAGTAGCTTTGCCTTTGGGTCTTCTTTGTAGCATGGTAATTAAATTCGGACCGGATCGTTGGTTTGATCGGTTGACACTTCGGTCCGGTTCAAATAAAAAAATTATTTTTTATCAAAACTTGGTCAAACCCGATGACCCTATGGTTAGAGCATCGACCTAGTGTTACGGTAACCGGGTCACCGATTTTACCAATTTCTTACCTTTTTGTGCGACTAATTTAAGCATTTGAATTTGATTGAATGTATCATTGATTGAGTTTTGAGTTATGATCATAATTTAATATTTTTTTTTCATATAGATTTAGTATTTATTTGAATTATATAGAATAAACATTGTACAGATATATATTAATTTTTTTTTATCAAATTTGATTGAATGTATCTTAGAGATTTTATTATTTGTGTTTGATTTTATCACATATAAATTTTGAGTTAAGATTATGATTTAATATATTCATTTTTATATAGATTTAATTTTTATTTGAATTGTATAAAGTAAATATTGTACACATAAATTTTTTTACAGATAAATTGATTAATTTTATATATTTACTAAATATTGTAATATATATTGTATATAATATATTTAATTATTTACTTAGTATAATTCACCTATAATTTTATGGATCGGATGACCGGTCGGCTCTGAAAACATTGCTTCGTAGTATATCCCCAAATTAGGGTTTTTTTCCTCCAACTCTCGAAAGCTCACTCTGCTGCGCGACAAATTAGGTTTATCAGTCGCAGAGAATTTGCATTAGGCAAAGATGACTACAGTTGTGCCAACATCCGAGGAAGATCCCGCTCTCTCCGTTGTCAGGTTCACTGCTGAAATTTCCTGGGCTGATGCTGGTCCCGAGGTATGAATCAGCAACTGTTTTTATTCTTCTTCCCCTATTGTAAGTATTATGAATCAATTGTAATTTATTATTGGGATTAAATATGGTTTTGAAATTTGTGTTATGTCCTTGTTAGATTTATGATTGTGAAGTTCATACCGTTTCAACTGCGTGCGATTTGATTTTAACTCGCCGGCTTTGATGGACTTTTCCTGTTACGCATTTATGTATACATTTTAAATTTAGACTTGATTGTTAGGTAGCCGAGCCACAAGTAAGTAGGTTGGGCTTGGAGGCGCAGGAATGCATGATAGCAAGCAGATGGTTGGATTTGGCGTCCCTAATGCTTACTTCCGCCGATTTGATATTTTCTAAAGCTTCTGAAAAAGGTTATTTTACACTACTTAATCATACATGTATGATTATGAGTCACATTACTTATAATTTAAATTGATTGTCTGCTTCAATATAATTAATTTTATATTGTTCATGCCATGTTTGATGGAAGACCAGTTTTTAAAGCTATAAAAGTTATATATTGCTCTTCACATGTTGTTTCTCCAATAGTTTCGATTATACTTACATGATAAGCTATCTGTAATCTGTTGACTTCTACCGCAGATCTTGAATGCATCTTCACTGTCATTTGCAATCTTGTTAAGAAATCTGGCAGTCCTGATGAAGCACTTGAGATGGCAAAGCTTATATCCACAAAAGTCACCCAACAACCAATTGATAAGCCTGCACTGCGACTGAAAATGTAACTGGTTTGGTAATGATTGTTTAAGCTCATGGAATTTTGTAGCCTTGTCTCATATCTTTTTCTCTATTGGCCTTTCTCTTCCAGCATGTTCAATCTGTACAACTTACTGGAGAACCCATACAGCCGATTCTTTGTTTATATGAAGGCCCTTAATTTGGCTGTCAATGGAAAGGTCATTGAACATATTGTTCCCTCTTTCAAGAAGATGGATAGTTTTCTGAAGGAATGGAATCTTGGGGTCCAGGATCAGAGGGAACTCTTTCTCACCATCTCTAATATTTTGAAGGAAAGCAAAAGGTATATCAGCCCAAGATGTCTCTGTCAAAAGATTTTATTCTATTCTATGTTTTCATCATGTTTATATTTATATCTCTTTGATAATAGTAATATATTTTTTGCCGTTTTCATTGGAATTTCAGCTCAGCTAAGGATTCTTTCAAATTTCTGACCAAATATCTAGCAACCTTTTCTGATGAGGATGCACACACAATGGGTGAAGCTAAGGAAGAAGCTGTGCGAACTATTATTGAATTTGTGAAAACACCTGACATGTTCCAGGTATCATCATTTTTGCTGCATTGAGAGATCAACTGTAAATTTTTTGTAGGTAGCAACTAGCAACATATATTAAATAGGAACAACTAATGATGCGGTTGTTGTGTATTAATATATCATTTGCATCTAATGCCAAAGTTTAACAAAACAATTTGAGCATTTTATAATCAATGTGATTGTGACAACACAATTTTTTTAAAAATTGAAATTACGTTCATTAGCACTATTATTTTCCTTGAGCTTATTTAGCGTTGCTTTTAGGTAAACCCTATGAAAACTAACGAGAGCTACCAGATGCTCCGGCGAAAAAGAAATAAACACCCCCAATTAGATAACAACATTAAGATAATAAAAAGGGGTTAAACATCAAATCAGACAAAATCGGAACAATCCCAAATCAAACAAAAAAGTAAATCGCAAATCCAATTAAATCGATCGAAAATGAGGAAGGAAAGACGAGATAACTTGGGGACGACGGATCGAGAAATGGCAGGGGCTGACCGAAAGAGCCACGAAGGGGGAAGGGTCCATGGGATGGAAAGGAAGATTAGGAGAGAGAGAGAGAGGGGTTGGGCTTGATTTTGTTCAATTGTTTTTTTTTTAAAAATTGTTCTGTTAACACTTTTGTTTAATTACTAATTTACTGTTGTATTATTATTTTGCCCATTTACTTCCATATACTGACAAAAGAAAAATTAAAAATGACGACTTAATTTTAATAGATAAGCATTAAAATGTCACGCATACAATTCATATCATCAAATTTATGACGTAATATTTTAATTGAACCGAATTGAAAAAATTGAGAGTTTAATTACTTAATATTTTAATGCCCGCTCACTAATTATGAGGTTTGAATTTATTATTGTGTCTTTTAATATTTTGTTGGGCTAAATGAATTTATTTAATACAAAACTTAATCATTGGAATAATTTAATAGTTAGGCTTGAAGTGCTCAAGTGGTCTCGTAGCTAAAATTTCAAACTTGAGGTTTTGAGTTCTAACCTTGGGAAGAATCGTGTTTTTGGAAATTAATTTGGCAAAATAAACGTCAGCGGTATCACGTAGGCAAGTCAATGCACATGTGGTACATGAGGGCTCAATATCCAAATTTTTGAATAGAAAGGGGCTTGATTTGCGTTAACAAAAAGAAAGGGGCTCAATACCCAAAAACACCTATAGTTCAGTGCCCACATTTACATTTTACTCTCAAAGTGACTAAGTGGTTATTTCATACCGAGCTCATAACAAAACAAAACCTTGCCACACTGACAAGTCAAAATAATGCCACGTAAGCAAATCACTCATCGGACCGCGAATCCAAATGCATGCAAATCGGAAGGTATGTCTAGCACAAACATCACTAATCTGCAAAACAGAACAAAAAATAGGGTCAACCCATACACATTTTGAACAAACATATCAAATGGCTAAAGCTCACGCCCATAGCAACATACAAAAAAATATGTCGTGCACTGATCACATCGTTATGAAAAGTGTCATGCCTCGGTGATAAGAGGGCATACCTGTGGTACTCCCACTGGTGGTTATAACTCAGTATACCCTATCGCTTATTCTACAAAGATATGATGTTACAATACGTGCGACATAATACCAACAAAATGATTCTAAACATACATGTTGAACTAGGATTGTGCATCGGTAAAAAATCAGCCCGAACCGGTTACCGAAAGTACTCGAATTTACGTACCGATACTGGTTAGACCAGTATCCCGAATCGGTTAGCCGGTTCGGTACCGGTTTTTGCCTATTATTGTACCGGTTGTATGCAAGCAACTAACAAAACAGAGCAAGAAATTGAGGTCCAACTAAAAACATTTCTTTCTGGCATTTTGTCAAACAGTTTACTTGCACAATCAATACAACCTAACTTACAGTACAACTCCAGTAGATGACTACCAAGAAATTCACATAATTCAACACCAGAAAGAACCATATGTGCATGAATTTGACCCATATATCATAATCTACTTTCTGTGTACACAAGCGACCCATATTTGGTCCAAAGAAGGGAATATGAACTCATGCAAACAGAGCATGGGCATATATATATATATATATATATATATATATATATATGCATTCATGCAAACAGAGCATGGGCAACATTTTAAAGGCTACCAATCAATTTAATTGCTTTGAAAAGGTAAGCAATTTGTTCCTCAACATCAACGAAACCAAAAACATCATCAATATTTGAAAGTTTGACATACCTCTCAAGCTAATGGATAAAAGTTTATTTGGGTCTATAAATATAAACGTGCAAAAAATTAATTAGGCTGCAAAAAAGATAAGACCATCGAGTGAGGGAGAATTAGAAAGAACGGAACTCTATATTAACTTTCGCTTGCCTACATAATACTACACATATAAACCAAATCGGTATTACCGGTACGATTTAGTATCTATCGAAGAGCCCTAACCATGCACCAGTCCTGTACCTATTCAATTGGTATTTATCGGTTTCTTTTACCGGTACCAAACCGGGTTTAAATTATACCGTACCGATCGGGCCGAACCGGTCCGGTTTGGTAATTTACCAAAAATTTTGAACAACCTTATGTTGAACCATAGACAAGATACTTCCAAAGTAATGTAACAAAATAAGAATTTGATTAGAAACGAAATAATTAAGCGAGTGCCCAAATTCTGAACAATTAGTAGTACAAACAAATCAATATAATGATAGTATCGTTGAAGAAATATGGACTATGTTCAAACTTATAATAGAAGGAAAAGCGTTCAAATTACAGAATAAAGTCAATATATCAAAGATCATTCTTTTCAAGTGCCAACAAAAATATACGAAAAAACGAGATATCACGAGATACATAGAATACAATAATAATCAAAGGAGTGGAGTACAAAATCCATACCTCATGATCAAATCCACTTATAGCAGCATCCACAAAATCTTACCCTCAAATATCAATGATATCAAATACAAAATGTTATTCATCACCTAAACATATTCACCTCGAATTAAATATAATCAAAACTAAAAATTCCATAATTCGTAATCCATTCAAAGCGTCTTTAATTATTACCTTAAATCACTATTAATACTCCAAAACTTGAAAGTCAATAACAAAACTTGAGAAAATTTAAAACCCTAATATGACAATTTATTTTTTAGACCTCTGTCCATTGTATCTTTCATATCTCTCTAATTTTATAATAATTTCTCAATTTAATTAATTTTAACAGAAATTAAACTTCTAACCCTCCAATTTAGTCTCAAGAATGACCCAAATTGGATTTAAAATCTTTAAGTTATACATTTTTAAGTATTAAAACTTGGTGAAAATTTTGCTAAAAAAATTCTAGACCAGCCACATCCTAACATTCATAAAAAATCATACATCTTTTAACGGTTCAAACTTGGTTAAAATATTCTCATCTTATATAAGTATAACATATTCGAAATCTAGAACGATCCAACAGTCGGATTAGGATATATAACCTATGCAATAGACATTAAAATATAGAAACTGATTTTTAAATTTTAATGTTTACATTCAATCAAATTATATTTCTTTATATAAATTTATCACATCTTTTCGATTATCATGACTTCTAATTCCTTGTCTCTATTTTGATTAAAAATAATCTCTAATTTAAAAACCCTCATAACTAAACTTAAATACAAAATATAAAATAATATTTAGAATCTTCAAAATCTCTTTATGTCTTCACGGAAATTGTAGGTCTTGAAACGATACATGAAATAAGCTCAAGAATCACTCGATTATGAGTTAATATGACTGAGTTATGAATTTTCAAAATTAGGGCTAAAAATAGTGACAAAAATCAAGATAGTCTGCGGTTTTCAGCAATTTAAGGCATGAGATGACGTCAAATAACTTTTCTCCCTTCATAATTGTAGAGGACCAAAAACTAAAGAAACAAGCTTTGGATTCACTCAATATCGATATCAAATGAATTGTTTATGATTTTTTAATGGACTGTAGTGCACATGAGAATTTTACTAACCAAATTAGAATAGGATTAGGTTTCATCTTCACTCTTTAAATATAAGAAGGAAACAATAGGAGCTACCAAAACTCTGACGGACTCTTTAATTTTTATAAAATCAATTTTAATTATCTACTAAAAGAATTTAACTTTACAAACAACATAAAAAAACAATAAATTACCTTTTTCCAATTCAATTATGTTTTTACGTAAAATCAAATTAATATTTAATTATTAACAGAATTTCGGGTTAGTACACGCTGTCTTTCCACTTTGCCTCTGACAAGGGAAAGGAAAACAATTTACTCTTTTGTAACGGAAATATATTATATATACGTAAAGCTTATTTATTTTTGAACCATGGTTCTATAGTGTTCTCTAGCAGATTCCTTTCAGATTATTTATTTAATATCCTCTCAAGCTAGATTATGCTCTGGTTTATCGGTGATGAATTTAATAATCCTTCTGTGTGTAACAGTGCGATTTGCTTGATATGCCTGCGGTGTTGCAATTGGAGAAAGATGCTAAATATGAGTTGGTATATCAGCTTCTGAAGATCTTTCTGACTCAGAAGCTGGATGCTTACTTGGAATTTCATTCAGCAAATTCTTCTTTGCTGAAGAGCTATGGTAACTACTCCTTGTGCCATTAGGTTTTAGGTTGTTTTGTGAGTAGAAATTCACGTCATTACTGCTTATTTGATTTGTTGCTTTTCATTCCTTCTGGAATGGTGTAGGTCTTGTTCATGAAGACTGTGTAGCAAAGATGAGATTGTTGTCATTGGTTGATCTTGGTGCTAATGAATCTGGCTACATTCCTTATGATCTAATCAAGGACACTCTGCAGGTAATCTGGTTCATCTTTTCATTTCCCCTATGGGCAGCTTTTGGATTCTCTTGTAAATTCTAATTGTGCTTTGTTTTTTACAGATCAGTGACGACGAGGTTGAAGTATGGGTTGTTAAGGCAATTACGGCCAAACTATTGGATTGTAAGATTGATCAGATGAATCAAGTCATCATTGTGAGGTGCGTTACACCTCTCTTTCTCAATCTCTCTCCGTCGCTCTTCTGCGGACACCTGGTGATGTGTTTGCAATTTGCTTGAGTCCATTGTTGACTAGTTTTATTATACCATGTTTGTGTAGTCGCTGCACCGAGCGAATGTTTGGGTTGCATCAGTGGCAGTCCCTCCGAACAAAGCTGGCAACTTGGAGGGTAAATAATCTCTACTCTAATTTGTCACTTTATGACTGCTTTTCGCCTCATTTATCTGATATTATGTGTGCATAATCTGGGCCTAGTTACCAATAAAACTAGTAATAATGTTAACAATTTTTTCTTATCATAGTAGAGGAACACTTGGTCAGTAGTGGAGTGGTATGGTTTGAATACTTCTACTAAATTGGCACTTGGCAACATGGGATAAAATACTTTATATTAGTCTCTTCGTCTCAGGATAAAAGTACTTATTACTATTTTAGGTAGTCCCAAGTTAAATGTCTACTTACCTTAAATATTTTTTACAATAATTTACTTATAATACCCTTGATATTAATTTTCATATTTCTATTTTCTATACATATTTATGGAGTATCACTAGCCATGTGCAGAAAACTATGCAAGTAGATGAAAATTTAAATATGGACAATTTTGTCATTTGATCATCTTTCTTAATATGCACAAAAAGTCAAACATGACTTTTATCCTAGAACGGAGGGAGTAACAAATAAAACTAACAAAAGTTAAAGAAATAAAAGAAGAAAAAGGTATGCACTCCTAAAAAATAAATTATATTATGTGTTTTAGACGGTTATATTTTAACATTGTCAATAATTTGACACCTGATGATATATGTGTGAAAAACTTAATATTTTCAAAAAGAAATGAAACAAAACGGTAACTTTTCAAACTAAAGAAGTAATCCTCTGGATTTCAGAGTGTGCAAACTAGTTCACACACTTGTAGTAAAAGTGATAGTAATAGCTTTTGTAGTAGTGCCACTAACAATAATTATGATGATGGAAGTCCAGCAGTCCCCTTTCGGTAGGGGTGCCTTCTGAAAGAAAAGGCTCATTGACATAAACCTGAGTGTACACTTGAAGCTTTTGGTTCTGCAATTGCTGGCATCTTTCATATGGATGGATGTGCTGTTATCTGATATCAATGTTAGTGATGATAGATTAATGTATTCACTTAGTAACATGTATTGAGAAACTGCTTATTGAGATTATGTTTGTTGCACCAAATATATTGCTGCTTAATTCTAGTTAATTTGAATTTCTAGTTTTTCTCACCAATTTACTTTCAGGGAAACATTGCAAATGTTATCAGCACCATTCAAGCTAACAAGGTAGCAGAAGATGGCGCACAGGGGGTGCAAGGCTTGATGATACGTTAAGACCGTCCTCTCAGATACTGACGGGCCGCCATAATGTAGTTGTTCCTTTTCTTTAGTTGGGACTTAATTTTATGTACTTTTACACTTTTGATGGAGACTAGTTATTTTGAGTGAGTTTGTTTTTTCCAATCTTGCCCTGAATTTTCTTATTACACGTCTGAGTTTTGATGGAGGTCAAAATTTATACTCCCTCCGTCCTAAATTATCTGCTGTTTTAGCAGAAAAATTTTGTTCCACAATATCTGTTTTTTCAAGATTTCAATGTATTTTTTCCCTTTGTTTTTCAAGTTTGCCCCTTTACCTTAATTGTTGATAAAACATTTTTTTATATTCCCACTAATAAGAATGTGATTGCCAAAGTTATGCTTCTTAAAAGACCCATAGACAATCTCCTTTTACTAAAGCCTTAATTGCATAAAACAAAAAATTAGCACATAAGGATATTTTATTATTTTTATCACACATATTGGTATGTGTGTATAATTTTAGAACAACAGATAATTTGGGACGGAGGGAGTAATTTTTATCCAAATATTGGGGTCCACATGCCATTTCATTAATATGGCCCACGTCTTTTTGTCAACTGTTTGACACAAGCTTTGCTGGTAATAATGTGAACGGAAAATTAGAAAATCACTGAATTGAAATATTAAGAATGGAAGGAAAAAAGATTTAGTAATTAAAAATAAAATTTTGGTCTTGTTTGTAACTAAAGTAATAACTAAACCTAGAATTATAATAGTGGTGACATAAACTTAGAGATATCTTTTTTCTAATTCGGTATAGACCAAAGAAAATCTATCAACAATTTTATTAGGCTCGACAACTTTCCCTGATCTCGGACGTCTGATTCTGTCCCTAATGTGATCCAAATTTATACTTTGTAGGGTTTAGTGTTGGGCATAAAATATACTCTCGCCCCGGTCTAGTTATATGTATATACATAATTTGGTATGTGTTTTAGACACACCATCTTTAAGTCACTCAGCCATACCTCCAAGTTTGTATGTATCATTATTTTAAGAGACTAGCCAAGTGCCTGAGTTGTTTTTTAAATAAAATTATTTTTAAATTTTAATTTATTTGATATAGTGAGTATAATATATATATATATATATATATATATATATATTTAATTTCAAATTGACTTACTACTATTATTAGAATGACTATAAATTTTGGCTAAAAATGAAATCACTAATTTAGTGCTACTAATGCGATTCTTTTGTTATTTTTAATTTAATATTAGGTTTTATATAGTTTCAAAATTTAATATTTAGTTTTTATAATCAATCCTTCGTATTTATATATACATTTTAATTAGTTCAAAGTTGAGTGAAACCTAGAAGCCATAACGTAATGTTAAAGTCATACTTTATTTTATAATTAATTAACTAAATAAATTTTATAAAAAAAAATTGTTGTAAAATAATAAGTTACGATCATGATTTTAGTTTTAAACCGGGTGTTACATATAGAGTTAAAGATTTTAATCATAGGGTTCAGGTTTTCATTTTTAGAGTTTGGGGGGTTTTAATAGTATAATATACTACGTTTAGATTGAAGTAATGAAATGAGTGAATAAATAGAATAGATGAGAGAATAGAATGGAGAATAGAATAATTCATTTTATTCTAGCTGAAATGAGTTATGGGGTGTTTGTTTAGAGCTGAATGGCTAAATCGGTCAATCATTTAGTGTGTTTGTTTTGAATAAAAATCGTCTGAAGGGTTGAATCGGTCAGATTTTTGGGTTGAATGGCCAATGTAATTTTTTTGGCTGAATGACTGCTAAATGAAGTATTTTATATTTAATTTTTATATTTACAATATTAACTATTATATTAAGTAATATTAAATAATTTGACAATAATTTTGAATTTTTTCAAAGGGGTAAAATAATAAAAATCTCTTATTCAGATGTTTTAAACATGTCAATTATCAAATAACTTTTTTCATTCAGTATTCAGAATTCTGCTTCATTCAACTCATTCAAATTACTTAATCATTCAGAACTATTTCATTCAATTTTATCAAATAACCCCTTATTCCATACCCTTCCCCAAAGAATAAAATTCATATCGCAATCAAACACAATTTTTTTATTTTATCATTTCATTCCTAGCTTCATCCCTCCTAACCAAACTTTTCAGTTTTCAATATAGAGAAGCGATATAAGTCTTGAATACATCCTCCATTTTTTTGGGGGTTGCTGTATTTTTTGGGTGTTTTCATTGTTTAAATTTTTGTACGCTGGCTACCTGAGCCGCGTTGTACCTCTCATGATCTCAACTTTAACACTAATTAAAAGAAATTGAAAAATTAAATAAAAAAAGAATAGGGTAAACAAGACGAGTATGGGGTATTTGTTTTCGGGTTTGATCTCAGTGGAAACAGACACCTGAAAAATTTACTCCATCATCTCAATGCCAAGACGGATCTTATCAGCATCATCTCTATTTGCAATAATAAACCCCTCATCGTGGGTCAAGAGGAACGTGTTAGGGCTCATTTTTAGGGAGAGGGTTTAGTTTAGAAATTCAGGTTTAGAGTTCAGATTTTAGTTTGGGGACGACAGAGTATTAGTTTTGGGGACAAGATTGAAATTTTCATTGTTTAAAAGGAACGTTGTACGATCTGGCTATATGAGCCGCGTTGTACCTCCACCGCCGATCTGATCTCAACTGTGTAAAATAATATAAAAGAAATTGAAGAAATTTAATTTGGGAAAAATGGAAGAATAGGGTAAACAAGACGAGTATGGGGTATTTGTTTTCCGGTTCTGATCAGGTTATAATATATGTTTGTAAAAATTAGTAGTACTTCACCGTACCAGCCTGACCAGGCAACTCAAAAGAAGAATTTTTCTTTATCAAGACTATATTACTTGGAAGAAAGAAAAAAAAAAAAAAAAAAGACTTGGACGACTAGGAGCAAAGTCAAGTTTCCAGGCATTGTAGCATATATTTCCTCCAATTTTCCTATACAAGAACCTTCCTGCTACTGAAAAGTGGAAGACGCGTATTGGGGTTATCTGAGTTCACATTGCATATAGGTCTTTCGAGTAATAATTATGGGGTACTGAGGAAGCATGTTCCTTTCTCAATTGTCCATTCTCACCTTTCTTTGCTTCTTCATTCTTCATGATCATAATCTTTTTACTTTAGCCAGTAACAAACCCACTCCTTATTCCTTTGACCATTTCACTTCTTATAGATCTGGTTACTGTAATAATAATCTAGCCCCTCCTACACTTCAATTTCAAAGCTACGGACTAAAGCTTTTGGGCCGAAGAACACAATTACCACTTATGTAATAATTGTAATCACTCTGTTAAATATCTTTGTGTATAAGCTGAGGCAGCATCATGAAGAAGACTTTGTCGATAAAAGCATTCACTCATCTTACTTGGGACACGGGTGTCGTCTGTTTTCAATTGGTGAGATTCAATCCGCCACCCACAACTTTGATGATGCACTGGTCCTCGGCAAGGGTGGATTTGGAAAGGTGTACAGAGGCCTCATCGACGGAGGGACTAACACTGTTGCTGTGAAGCGGTTGAATTCAAATTCTAAGCAAGGTGCCCATGAGTTTTGGACTGAAATTGAGATGCTTTCCGAATTTCGACATAGTCATCTCGTATCCCTAATCGGTTACTGCAGTAACGAAGACGAGATGATCCTTGTATACGAGTATATGCGCCATGGTACTCTCTCTGATCATTTATACAAAAATGGCAGAAGAAATGGTACTACTGTTTCTAATCCTCTATCTTGGGAGCAACGCCTTAAGATATGTATTGGTGCGGCGCGTGGACTAGAGCACCTTCACACCGGAACAAGTGTCCATGACAGAGTGATACACCGCGATGTGAAGTGCTCAAACATCTTGTTGGATGAGAATTGGGAAGCTAAGATTTCCGATTTTGGTTTGTCCAAAATAGGCCCTGCAATCAGGCAGTCACTCATGTGAGCACCAAAGTCAAAGGCTCGTTTGGGTATTTGGATCCTGACTATTTCTTTACTCACAGGCTAACGAGGAAATCTGATGTGTATGCCTTCGGGGTGGTATTGTTTGCAGTGCTGTGTGGGAGACCGGCAATGGATTTCAGCCTCGACGAGGATCAACGAGCTCTAGCCTGTTGTGCCCCACTACGCATTAAAGAAGGAACACTTGATCAGATCATTGATCCTAGGATAAGGGGCCAAATATCGCCAGATTGCCTGAAGGTGTTTACCGAAATTGCAGAGAAATGCTTGCATAATCGTCCAGATAAGCGCCCTACGATGCCTGATGTGGTGGCCAGACTTGAGTTTGCATTGGTATCACAAGAGAGCACAGAGTCTTCTATAGACTACTATGGGCGGCTTCTTGATATGTGTGGAGAGAATGAGAATCAAGGTAATTCCCATTCTTCAACAGAACTCAAGAATGGATTTGAGGTCCATAACAATAGTCATCATAATAATCCAGTAAATGTCATTATTCCAAAGAATACGCTCAAGTCTATCGGAATCGTAAATAAAGGCAAAAATATTTGGAGGAAGATGAAGGCTTCACGGGCACAGCTGAAAGAGGAAGAAGATATGACCTCCATGGTCATATTAGGGCTGCCAATCCGTTTCAGTTTTAAACAGCTTGAAGTTGTCACCAACAAGTTCTTTGTCAAACTTGGGAGCTCAACTTACAATGGGTTTTTACCAGATGGATCTCAAGTGGCTGTGACCAAATTTTATGACATCGGTCAAGGAAATAAAGAATTTCTAGCTACAATTAGTATCGCGGGCAGCATTCGTCATCTCCACTTGGTGAGACTTCGAGGCTTCTGTGTAGAATGTACTAATTACCGGCTCCTTGTTTATGAGTTTATGGCTAATGCTTCTTTGGATAGATGGATCTTCAATACAAACACAAAGTATAGATTAGATTGGGACACAAGGTACAAAATCGCTGTTGGCACAGCCAAGGGATTGTCTTATCTCCATGAAGATTGTGATGTAAAAATTGTTCATGGTGACATAAAGCCTGAAAATGTGTTCCTGGATCATAATTTCCTTCCAAAATTCTCCAATTTCTATCTTGCTATACTAATGAGCAGAGAGCAGAGCTATGCTTCAACAACAATAAGGGGCACTCGGGGGTACCTTGCGCCAGAGTGGTTCTACGGCCATATTTCAGAAAAGATTGATGTTTATAGCTACGGAATGATGTTGCTTGAGATCATTGGTGGTAGAAGAAACTTAGACCAATCAGAAACTTCAGAGAAAGTACATTTTGCATGCTATGCTTTTAAGATGATGGAGGATGGTAAATTAAGAGACATTCTTGACTCAAAGGTAGATGCAGATGAAGATGATATTGGGAGAGTTTCCATAGCAATTAAGGTTGCATTCTGGTGCATACAGGATGACCCAACCCGTAGACCACTAATGACAAAAGTAGTCCAAATGCTTGAATGTCTCTCTCCTGTTCTTCCACCACCAAAACCTTTCCCATGGAACTATTCTAGTTTGTCCGAATCAATCAGTGAGGACGGTACATTTCTGGGGCCGTGAGAACGCAATAGAGCTAGGGATGCTTATCCATTAAAGGTAAGGTTTTCAGGGCCAATAAGATAGCTGCGCTGGAGAAGATGAAGGGGTTATTATTCAAGTTTAGGGCATGTCTGATAATCTTTTGTCTATGTATATTAGACAGATTACTCAAATGTTTTGTACCATGTCGTGTAGCCTTTATTTATCTTAAATATTGATATGGATGAAGTTCAGGTGGTGGTTTGTCCACTTTGGTCAAAAGTTGTGTTGGAACTCAGGAAACCATGTTCCTTTCTCGACTTCCCATTCTCACCTTTTTTAGCTTCTTCAATCTTTAATATCATAATCTTTTTACTTCAGCCAGTAACTTTCCCACTCCTTATTCCCCATTTGATACCACAGCTATTTATAGATGTGGTTACTTTGATAATAATCTAGCTGCATCTTCAACTTCAAAGTTCAAAGCTAGAAAACTGGTTAAAGTTTGTCTAAAATAGGCCCTGCAAATCAGTCTTGCACTCATGTGAGCACCCATGTGAAAGGAACGTTTGGATATTTGGACATATGCCTTTGGGCGTGGTATTATTTGAAGTGCTGTGTGGGATTTAAGACTCGATGAGGATCAACAAACAAGCTCTAGCCCGATTTGCTCAACGATGCATCAAAGAAGGAACACTTCATCAGATCATTGATCCTAGTCTGAGGGGCCAAATCTCGAGAGATTGTCTGAAGGCGTTTGCAGATATTGCAGAGAAATGCTTGCATAATAATCCAGATAAACGCCCTACGATGGCTGATGTGGGGGCTAAACTTGAGTTTGCATTGGCATAGCAAGAGAGCAAGGAGTCTTCTTCTATGGACTTTGAGTTTCTTATTAATACCGGCATGGTTATTGAAGACAATGCACAAGATTCAGAATCTTCAACAGAAGACAATGAGGTTTCCGTTGGCAACAATAATAGGCATCAAAACAATCCAGTTAATGAGAGTATGGCAGGTGGCAACGCAAGCGGCTTGGCTGGTTAATCTGGTAATGGTATGCTAACACATATGGCAAGAAAGATGTTTAAGGCTATTGCAATAAAAACTAAAGGTAAAAATATATGGAGGAATAAAAAGGATCATGGTACTGGACCATATCCCAATTCCCAGCTGAAGTCAATTAGTTATGGAGGGAGATTATCCACCAATACGACTAAATCTGGTTTTATCTTCCTGAAATTGAAGCTGCGACGAACTTCTTTGATGTAGGCCTCATCCTAGCATACAGTCGCCTTAGTATATGGTATTGGTAGTGGCGTACAGAGGTAGCTATCAAAGAGTTGATATTAACATCGCATAAAAGTGGGTGGGTATTAATCTTTCTGCAATCAGATTATACTTCCCAGGATCAATCACCTCCACATGCTGCCATTGCTCGAGTTTTGTTATGATGATGTTGATAAACTGTTTTTTGGTATCCTAGACATGTCCAATGGATAATTATAACATAAAGATAACTAATACTAATTGTGATATTCATCTTTTTGAATTTGAAAAGGATTATTATCGTAACAACTAGTTAAGACAAATTAAAAAAAAATGATAAGAAAAAGAGTTACTGTTATAATTATAATAAATAAGACAACACAATTAGAATGTAAAAAAAATTAAAATTACCCGAGACTAACTACGTTGAGAGAAGGAAGAAGAGAGAATAAAGAAAGATAGGTGGATAAATTTTGAAGATGGAAACTTGAAATTTGGTAACATCTTTTCATCTTTTTTTTTAATTTTGATTTTAAATGGTAAATATTGATTTGGTATTTTAGATATTTGGAGATTCTTTTTTGGGAGATTTGAAATTGAAAATCAATGGAAATCAATTTTGGATATGTTGTAGTTATATAAGTTGGGAACCAATTTTGAACATTAAGTATTTTATTGTTATGGAATTTAGGAGATTGCTTATCTGAATTTTTCGCAGCAATTTTTTTTTGCAATTTATACTAATATTCAAAATTTGATAATTTGGTGGTTTTATGTTCGATTTGGGTGATTCTTTAGGCTAAATTGGAGACCTTAAAGTTTATTAAAACTTTGCACAAGTGCTACGAGGTAAAGTGGAAATTGATTTTTTGGTTGAGACGATGTTTTGTATCACGAGATTAATCTTTTGGGTACTTGTAATGTAAGTGATTTTTTGAACTATTTAGTATTTTGAAATTATGTATTGTAAGTTGCTCTCTGAACTATTTACTACTAGTATTTTGAAATTATGTATTGTAAATGACTTTCGAACTATCTAGTATTTTTTAAATTATCGCTTACTTTTATGTATGTTTTACTCCCTCCGTCCCATGATAAAAATCCTTATTACTATTTTGGGTAGTCCCATGTTAAATGTCTACTTTCCTTTAATAACCAAACTTTTACATATTTTTTCCTATTATACCCGTAACATTAAATATCTCATACTTTTCTTATTCTAATTCTCTCTCCATAATTAATGACATATTATTATGGGCAATTTTGTCATTTCATTCCTCTTCTTAATATGCGTGAAAAGTCCACCAGGACTTTTATCCTGGGACGGAGGGAGTAGTAATTACTCGGATACCTAAATATACTATTTCAAAATTTGTTCTGTCTTATTTAAGGCTTCCATTTAAATGAAAATATTATTATTTTTATTATAAAACTCGGATCAAGTATCAAAATAGAATTTTGATTTAGAAAATAAAATTATATGATCTTGAACTGTGAAAAATAGTAATTGTGACGGCCCCAAAATAGGTATACATCACCCATCTTGAGTCGCCAATACATGGTACAAAATTCAAATACAACTTAATTATACAACAGTCGTGTAAAGTACGACAAAATATATGCTGTGAGTTTTAATACAAATATTGCCTTCTGCATAATATCCACTCTCGAAATAAGTCCTCAATACATTTATTGTCACACTATTTAACGTAATAGTGAGGACTACTAGCCAACACTATCATCCGAACATCACTCCGCTTCCCAGGCTGCGTCCCAAATTCGTTCTCATTTCTGAAGAGAACAAAGAAAGAAAGGGTGAGCTCAATCTAGCCCAAAGAAGAAATATTATGACTAAGATAATGCGAGAATAAATTATCATTAGTCCTCAACAATGTTAAACGATAAAATACAATAGACATCAAGTTTAATCAACTGCGGTGAACAAACAATCCATTAAAAGAGTCAACTAGAGAATAAAATCTACTATCTTTTATGTTTTAAAGGTTTTTCATCACTTTTATCAATGAGACTCGAACAATAAATAATCCACATCATCCCCGCACTACTGACCAAGGATATTCATTAGGGTCACGATCACAAATTCCATGCACTTCTGGGCCAGGATATTTGTGTATTCATCAATGATCATGATCATGCCAACAACTGTCCATCAATGCACTACGGGCCAATGAGGACTTTTATCACATCATTTGTAACATTGCGGTCATGATTACACCGAATAATCCCTGGTCATAATCATACCAAGTCCATCTATGCACTACAGGCCATAGATGACTTTCAAAAAATATAAACATGAGGATGATGACAATGATATAAGAATTCAATAAAACAAGTTCAAGAATTAGTTTATCCAGGAACTAATAACGTCCAAATTGTCAACATGATCTTGCTTTTTAGAGTAAAATTCAAAAATGCTCGGAAGAATATTTCCATGAAAAATCTTTGGATGAAGTCTGAATATCGAGGATATTCCACTAATTTCATGGAGTATAGAAGTCAAAATTTTAACCAACCGAGAATAATAAGGAATGGAATAACAACGAAATCACCGTACGTGCGCAGATTGCAGATGACAAGTTATTCCAACGTAATAATAATAACGGAACCAAGTCGGTGAAAATCACATCGACGGGATGTTCCAATGTAATAATAAAGAATGGAATAACAACGAAATCACCATGCATGCGGTACTTGGCATGGCGAGTTATTCCAATGTAATAATAAATACGAGAATAATAAAGATTTTAACCAGTCCGGTGTAAAACACATGAAGACGAGGATATTCCAAATGAATAATAAAGATGAGAATAATAAAGAGCGGAACGTGTCCTAAAGCGTAAATGTAACGCCCCAAAATAGGTATACATCACCCATTCTCGTTGTCGATACGTGGTACGAAACAACTACAACTTTATTATTACAACAGAAAAAAGCTGTGAGTTTGAATACAAATATTATCTTCTGCACAATATCTATACTCAAATAAATCCTCATCACATTTATTTATACATTATTTTACAAAAATGGTGAGGATTACTAAACAATTCTTTTAAAACCTTCATTCCATACCCCAGGCTTCGTACTTTTATTATATTCTCGCCTCACGAGAAGAAAAATGGAACAAAAAGGAAAAGGTGAGCTCAACTAGCTCAAGAAGAATATTATGACTAAGATAATATACAACAAATTATCGTTAGTCTTCAATGAGGAAAATCTAATAGAATACAATAGACAACAAATTTTAAATCAATATTCGCAATGAAATAATAATTCATTAGAAGAGTTAAGTAGAGAATGCAAACTACTATCTTCTATGTATGAATTTAAAAGTTCATCGTCTATCTTTTATCCCCGTAACATCAATCAATATACATCCGAATCAAATATTCATCTTTGCACTATAGGCCAAAGATATTCATCGATTAATCATGTTCATCTAAACACACATGTTCATCTTCTTTGCACTACTGACAAAGATATTCTTCAAATCATTCATCTTTGCACTCTGGTGCCAAAGATATTCAATAATATCATCATTTAAGGCCGAGGATGATGAAAAATATTTTTAAAGAAACGAATCCAAAGAAACAAAATGACAAGATTAAGGATTAAGAATTGTACTTTGTTTTATCCATGTTCAAAAATACCTCAAAAATAATCATAGTGGTGTAAAATTCAAGAATGATCAAAACATGGATACAATCAAAACTAGTATCCGAATAGATATTTTGAACAAAAAGAAGAAATTTTATTTTTCTATTGAATAGTCTTAGATCGTGAATAGTCTTGGTATTAAGTGAATAGTAACTCAAACACCAAAAGATAGAAATTTCCCAAAAAACATCTTCACGCTTAATGAATAGTACTTTCGTGAATAGTAACTCGTGAATAAGAACTCATGAATAAGAACTCATGAATAGTAACCCCGACATGGAAAAGTTCTAAATTTGATAAAAATTTCAACCAATATTTCAATATAATGATATTGAAGAAATAATATCATTTGAGAAGAAAATAACATCTCTTACCTCGAAAGATTAAGTACTTACAATTTGGAATCTAAGGTATAGTCTTTGAAGGAACTTACGCGAATCTAACAATACTCAAAGTATACTCAAAATACTCACAAGAATACGCTCGATAATATAGAGAGAAAAAACTTGGTTTACGGTGTGTTTTTCAATTCTACCTAAGCACCCTATTTATAGGAAAATCTTTAGAAACAACCAAAAGTAGAAAATTAAATATAATATTAATATATTTTTCACATTTTCTTTAGCCCACCTTAGACAACTGATCTCAGCCCATTTGAATCACATGTGAGGCCAACTTAGTTGCAAAAAAACGTTTTTCTCAAAATAATTAACTAAAACTCCCAAAAATTAATTATTTCGGAACTTTGGAACTTCAATAATTCATAATAAATAGCCCTTTTATCAGAAAATTCAAATCTCGCGAGTTTTTATAGGAAATTCAATTCTCTACAACTTTACAGAAGAAAGTTTTTCCGAATTCCAAACAGAAATTGACCAAAATCTATAAGCGGGCGATTTTACAAAGCTATAATCAAATTTCATCAATAAATGGGGTCCATAGAGCATGTTTAACATGTTTTAAATATTTATTGCAACAAAAATACTCTTCCTCCTCGTATACTCATATATCCCACATTCGTTTTAAAAATATCACAATTATTATATTATTATAATATAATAATATATTTAAATAAATTATTTTATCGAAAAAGATAAAATTTCAATTTTAACAATTGTCACATTAAAATTTTCTCCATCTATATCCACATAAAATCAATATTTTCCTTATCATATGAATCAATAATTAATTATTCACAAATAATATTACAAAATCACAATATTAATGACCAGTGCGGTTCAGGAAAGAGGGGCTTTCCATAAAAATTTCTCCTTCTTGGTGGCGCGTGATTAGGTGACCAAACCTCTCCTTAGACGTAATTTTCTAGACATTGCCAATAATGTTATCTAATAATATTATTCGGATAATATGAATTATTGCTTCGATAATGAAAAATCTTGTGTAATGACAATTATTGAAACAACAATGAATATAAAAATATCAACGCAACAATTATTAAATCAATAAAATCTTGAGCAGTAATTCATCAGAACCATTATTGAGTAGTGCCTTCTTACGTAAGAATCAATAATTGGTGCAATACTGGTGTCTTCTTGTGTTTTAAACACCGGAGTATTTTAACAAAGATTAATCAGAATAACTACTGCGTTATTTTTAAACAACTTATATTTATGCTGCTTTCTTCATCCAATCGCTTTCGTTATGGGGCCCACACATGGGGTCACTGTACGTCGTCATTTAATATTCCCAAATGATCTGAATATTCCACGACCAAACGAATATTCCCTAAATGACAATGAATATTTTATAACCACTTTAGCTTATTTTGAAATATTTATGTATTTTACCCCTAATTATCCACATTAATCAAATCAACCCTTACTATTTCAAAATAATAAATAGAAAAATTAAATTTCATTAATAATAAGTTGGGGTCTTACAAGAAAAATGCATGAGGATGTTCCAACGAATAATAAAGACGAATAATAAAAGAATGTCACCAAGTATAGGGTATTCAGCGTATACATGTTATTCCAATGAATAATAAAGAAATGGAATAATGAAGTTCTCTTCTTGAATACAAAAGAATAATATCCTTACTTAGTAAAAAAGAAATCGGATAAAGGAAAAGAAAGTTAGCGAGACTTCTCTTATTTCTCTCTATAACTTTCTCTCTGAGAGTTTAGTGAATTCGTAAGAAAATAATGAAGGAATAAGCTTCTATTTATAGAAGAATGAATCGCATAAGAACTAATTCATGAATGGTCCAGATTGATTTACTTTTAATCTGATTCATCATATTTAAAGTAAAATCTTTTAAATAAAATATATTATATATATATATATATATATATATATATAATAATACTCCTCCAATATAAACCAAATATTCCCCCCACCCACCCACCCACCCACCCACCCAAAATTACAACTTTGAAAAAAAACTTTTAACCATTCAATTTTCAATACCGTGGGCCCCACATGTTCCCCTCCCCCCAACATGTCTTAATCACAGGGTCCCATGATATTTAAATAACTTTCTACTAATAATGTTAAAAAATAGGTAAATGGGGGTCTAAATAATACGCCAAATTTACAACAACTACCTCATAAAAATCCTTTCAATATTTTTAACAACATTTATCATTATTATTATAATTCACAATATTAATCGACCAGGTCGTTCCCAGGAAAGAGGGGGCTTTCCAATAAGGATTTCTCTCTATTGGCGCGCAATTAGGTGACCAAACCTCTCCTTGGCGGAACTTCTAGTCATCGTTAATATTGCAATTTATAATATTAATAACTCTGTCATTTCAATTATTGATTTAATAATATATAAAATATTGACAATAATTGAATCAAATAACGTGAGATCTTATATGCAACAATTACTACGGCAAATAATTGAACAAAACCGAGTGACTTCTCACGTAAGCATTAATAATCAATCTGGTGTCTTTCTTTATGCGACCACGCCAGACATTCTTTTCTTTTACTACCGAAGTAGTTCAACAAGATAATGATAAAACTTCCGCCGTTATTTTCATAAAATATTTTTGTCGTTTTCTCGATCCGAATGATAATTCCGTTCCAATAGGGTCCACCAATGATTGTGCAATCGTCTTTAATATTCCCCGACACAAAGAATATTCCCTGACTAATCGAATATAATATAACAACTTGCATACTTTGCAAAATTTATAAATATTACCCACAACTATAACATTATATCAAATTCACACCATAATATAAAAAAATATTTCGAGAAAATTAAATATTTATTTATAAAATCTGGGGTCTTACAGTAATAATTTAGAATATCGATAATATTGAGAAACGTTTTTGAAATTCTCCGTCCAACTATGTATAGAACTTGTTAGTGTTTACACTTAGTTTAGGAACTAATATAAAATCTACTAAGGCACACACATTTTAGATGCTCTACTAGGGTGTGTGATGATTGATATTATCATACTTTTGGACCTTGTTACAGGACTATTGTAACCTTAGTGGCTTAGGTTGTAGATTTAAAGATATATTGAATACACTGAAATCATTTTTGAATATGAATTCGCTTTGTTATTATTTGTTTTAATTTTGAAAGTATACCTACTATTCTTATTGAACAAAAGTTACTTCGAAAAATTATTTTACAAATTATACTTCATCCGCTTAAAGAGTAAAGATTGTCTCTGAGCTTTATCGTCAATATTACAGGATACCTTGTTTCGAGAACTGGGACAGTATGCAGATAAATATGAGATGATTAATTTAAATTTCGGTATAGTATTGTAATGTTGATTTTTGTTAGACTTTGATTTAAAGGAGTTGAACCTCCGTTGGTATTGTTTTAAGATTAATACTTTTATTTATTCGATGAAAATTTTATTGGGAATTTTTGATAGTTACATGATGTGATAAAATATGTACTGCAAGTGCACAATGTTGAATTGAAGAACTGGCAAGTACAGGTCGAACCCACAGAGACTAGAGTAATTCTTTAATATATCCTTAATTAATATTTTAGGCAAATTAGAAGCAAAACTGGTGGAGAAGATTTATTAACTAAATTATGCGAACTATTAATTAAAAACGAAAACTATTAATGAGCAAAGATACCTAGGAATCAGAATCCACCAAATATTAACATAATAAATAATTTCTTATTTCTTAAATCAATTCCCAAATTATTTTCCCTTCCCTTTAAAAATAATGATTCATATAATTAATATGGGCAAGCATAAGTTATGAAAAATTCACAGATTAACTATAACTTATCAAAACCTCACAATCAATATAAAAATCATATGCAATTTATGCGGAGGAAAATATGAAGGTGAAAATAATTAGGCATTAATTTAGGAACGGAAAAAAATTATTGTTATGAAATACTTAGCTTCATCATAATCCTAGGTATTAGAAATTTAGCTAGCCATGAAATTAAAAATAAAAACAAATAATATTAGTACTACTATTCGCATGAAATAAGAACAATAATTAAAAAGAGAATTTCTATTATGTAAATAAAAGAAAGACACAAATATTCCCTGACAATAGTACCACATGTGACTGAAATAAGAGAAAGGACAAACTCTCAATATCTTACTCCCTCCTACACTAGTGAAAAACTGAGAAAAAGAAAATAACAAGTGGTGCCTTTCTCTCCAAAACAAGAGGCCTATTTATAGGGAAAATAACTTTGAACCCTAATTTAGATTCATTGAACTTAGACACTTTTGTTCCCTTTCCATGTAGGATTCAATTTTCTAGTAGCAATAAACTTCTCAAAAAGATCTTCTAGATAGACTTTTCTTTCTCTTGTTGGATTTAACTTGCACACTAAGATTGTTCCACCTCTTTCCTTCTCCTTGTAGGATTCTTCTTGGACATTCCTTATATGAATAAGAGCATTAAATATCGCTTGATCACCAAGATTTTGACTTTATTGCAACAAATATTAAACCCTACAAAATAAAATAAAATATATTAATTTAATAAACTAATATAATTAAAAGGACAAAATTAAGGATAATAAAATGTATGAATTACGTGTCTATCAAATACCCCCATACCTAGCTTTTGCTCGTCCTCGAGTAAAATAAATAAATATAAAACAAAAATTACACTACCCCATTTTCATAGGAAACATGATTGCACTTAGCATGTGCAACAAGCCTTTAAACCCCAAGGTTACCCCAACTGGACGAGTTGTGTCTCGTGAGGATTTGCAGTGAATATACCCACAAAATTCAAAAATAATTTTGGATTCAACAAATTATGAAATTGAAAGAAAACTTCTAAATATCTATGAGCATTATACCTAAGCAATATTAAATTCAAAATCACACTTTCACCTTATCAAAAATACTTGATCTTCATTTTATACACCATCCTTCATTAAATCAATTTCATGTGATACATGCATGTGTATGTGATGTAACTCTTAATAGGGATTTTTACCATAAAAATCAAACAAACTCTTTTTTTTCTTTGTCTTTTTTTTTTCTTTTTTTTTTTTTTTTTTTAATTTTAGATTCTTGACTTGTGCAATGTCTTATTTTCTTAGGCTTTTCAGAGTTACCCATGTAGAGCGAGCGTTGGACCAATGACTCCCAAACCAGATGGCTTTAGGGCACTAGGTGTAGAAACACCCCTAAGGATTTACTAACTCGAGTAACAAAGGCAACAAAATTGGACTAGTCAAGCTGCTTTTATCCATCACACTTTTCAGCGTGAATATCGATGCTTCCCGAGGCTTGGATACCCAGTTATTTCGTTTAATGGGCATTGAAGCAGTTATTTATTCCTTTTCTTCTTTTTTTTTCAACTTTTCTCAACTTCATTTTTTTTCCATTCTTTCTTCTTTTTTTCTTTTTTTTTTTTTTTTTCTTCTTCTTTTTTTTTTGAAATTACTCGAATCATGGTTTATATCCCACAACTAAGAATAAGTGCAAATGTGAAGTGCAAAAATGCTTGTGAAATCAATTTTAAATCCTGATAGTGTTTTGAACTAAAATTTCGTATCTTATCAAAAATTCAAGAGTTCTAAATCTTTCAATCTCACTCATGAGTTTTGCTCCACAAACACTTATCAGAATTAATTCAATTCATAAAAAGTCAAACAAAATTTTTAATTTTTTTGTGTTTTTTTTAAAAAAAAAATCTAATACAAACAAACTCCCCCCATACCTAAATCATGCATTGTCCTCAATGTATGCAAATGAAGAAAAGAGAACAAAGATGTGAAAAAAATTATACCTTGAATGCGGGAAATTTGTTCTGCAAAAAAATGTGGTGAGAAAGAAAACAAATATACATATCTACAAATTTTATGCATCCTAAAAACTATGTGACTGTAAATGATCAGTGATACAAACAGACAACCTAAAGTGGATTTCGTATGATTTTCAGGAGGTCTAGGTAATTGGAAATAGTTAGAATTTGCAACAGAAGAACAATTGTGAGCATACCCGACTGATTCTTTTAAAATTGAGTCAAGGAAGGATAGCGAAGAATGATAGTTCCTTTTAAAAAATTCTAACTTCATAAAAGCTATCCAAACTTGACATCCATATTCGTTACCAAGGGGCACTAAAACATTTTTATCATTTTGAATAATTGTTAGACCAAGATGTTTAGGCACCACTGGATTAACACATGCATTATCTGAAATGGGAGATATGATCTCATTATCTAAACATGGAAGATTGTCATTGTCCACAACCTTTGGTTCATTTGTTAAATCACATTTAGGGTTTCTGGAAGACGCGTTGGATGGACCCAAGGTAGACTTAAAATGATGATAAGAGAATTTAAGGTCAATTTGATTCTCTTGAAAATGCTCAAAATGTGTCAAACTTGATTCAATTATAGGTTCCAATCTAGAGTAAGATTTTTGGGCTGTGGAGTCCAACATCTCATTGACCTCATTTAAGTATTCAGTTTCATCCCAATTTTGACCAAAATGATTTAGACAAAAGTTAATAATTTCATCTTCCCCCGTAAGTTCATTTCCCGACATTTTCTGAATCATGTTCACTTCAACAGACTGGTCAAACAAATCACTAGTTTGTTCACCCACATTAAACACATTTAAGTCAATTGTCATGTTTCCAAATGTCAATTTTATTAGTCCATTTCTACAATTGATTAACGCATTAGAAGTTGCTAGAAATGGTCTACCTAAAATTACAGGAATTTGACCATTAGGATTGAAAACAGGTTGTGTTTCAAGGACAACTGTAAGACCCCAAAATTTTTAAATAAAAAGAAATTTCCTTTATTTATTATTTTGAAATAGTAAGGGTTGATTTGATTAATGTGGATAGTTAAGGGTTAAATATGCAAATATTTCAAAATAAGCAAGTGGTTATAAAATATTCATTATCGTCGGGAATATTCGTTTGGTGCGTGGAATATTAAATGCTTTGTCGGGGAATATTAAATGCGACGCCTAGCGACCATGTGTGGGCCCCATAACGAAAGCGATTGGATGAAGAAAACGACAAATATAAGTTGTTTTTAAATAACGGCGTAGTTATTCTGAAGATATCTCTTGTTGGAATACCGTTGGTTAAAACACACTAATACTGCGTTGTTGAGCGATGGCACGGTATTGCACCAATTATTGATTCTTACGTGAAGGCACTACTCTCGATAATGGTTACGATAATTCTTTGATTCGATATTTTATTGAGTTAATAATTGTTGTGTTGATATTTTATATTCTTTTTGTTTGATAATTGTCATTACAAAGATTTTTCATTATCGAAGCAATAATTCATATTATCTGAATAATATTATTAGATAACATTGTTGGCAATGTCTAGAAAGTTACATCTAAGGAGAGGTTTGGTCACCTAATTTTGGCAAGATGAAAGAAATTCTTATTGAAAGCCCCTCTTCCTGAGGAACCTGCACGGTTGTCGATATTGTGATTACGTAATATTATTTGTGAATAATTAATTATTGATTCATATGATGAGAAAAATATTGATTTTATGTGGATATAGATGGAGAAAATTTTTAAATGACAATTGTTGAAAATTAATATTTTATCTTTTTTCCGATAAAATAATTCGTTTAAATATATTATTTTAATAATATATTAACGGTGATATTTTTACAACGAATGTGAGATATATGAGTATACGAGGAGGAAGAGTATTTTGTTGTAATAAATGTTTAAAACATGTTAAACATGTCGGTGGACCCCATTTATTGGTGAAATTTGATTATAGTATAAAAATCGACCGTTTGTGGATTTCGGTCAATTTCTATTTGGAATTTGGAAAAACTTTCTTCTGTAAAGTTGTAGAAATTGAAATTCCTATAAAAACTCATGAGATTCGAATTTTCTGATGAAAGGGCTATTTATTATGAATTATTGAAGTTCAAAACAAAAAATAATTGATTTTTGGAAGTTTTAATTGTTTTATTTAAGAAAAACGTTTTTTTCAATCCCACATGTGATATAAATGTGCTGAATTCAGTTGGTCTAAGGTGGGCTTGAATTTGTATAATTATATTATTATTTTATTAAATTTTACTGCTTTGGTGTTACAAGCGATTTCTATAAATAGGGTCTTGGGTTAGAATTGAAAATCACACCGAAGCTGAAGTTTTCTCTCTCTATATTATCGGCGTATTCTTGTGAGTATTTTGAGTATACTTTGAGTATTGCTAGGCGGTCTGAGTTCCTTCAAAGATTATACCCTATTCTAAATAGAAGTCTTGATCTTTCGAGGTAAGGGATATTATTTTTTTTAATAATGATATTATTTCTTGATATCATTATCTTTGAAATGTTGATCTGAAGTTTTTATCAAATTTGGAATTTTTTCATGTCGGGGTTCTTATTCACGAGTTCTTATTCATAAGTTCTTATTCACGATTCTTATTAAGCGAGTTCTTATTCACGATTCTTATTCACGAGTACTATTCAAGAAGCGTGAAGATGTTTTTGTGGAATTTCTATCTTTTGGTGTCGAGATTACTTATTCACGTGTCTGGCCTTATTCACGTATCTGACACTATTCAATAGAAAAATAAAATTTCTTCTTTTTTTATCCAAAATATCTATTACGGATACTAACTCTCTGATTGTATCCATGTTTTGATCATTCTTGAATTTTACACCACTATGATTATTTTTGAGGTATTTTTGGATGTGGATAAAACCAAGTCTGAATCCTTAATCCTTAATCCTTGTCATTTTGTTTCCTTTGGATTCGTTTCTTTAAAAATATTTTTCATCATCCTCGGTCTTAAATGATGATATTATTGAATATCTTTGGCACATGGTGCAAAGATGAATGATTTCTGAATAATATCTTTGGCTTTGTAGTGCAAAGATGAGCAGTGTGTTGAGATGAACATGATTGAGATTGATTAATATCTTTGGCACAGTAGTGCAAAGATGAGCAGTGTTTAAATGAACATGACCATCGATGAATATCTTTGGCTGTAGTGCAAAGATGAATATTTGATTCGGATGTATATTGATTGATGTTACGAGGATAAAATATTGATGATGGACCGTATTAAATTCATAGATTATAGTAGATTTCATTCTCTACGTAACTCTTACATGAATTATTATTTCATTGCGAATATTGATCTGAAAACTTGTTGTCTATTGTATTCTATCGATTTTTCCTGTTGAAGACTAACGATAATTTGTTGTATATTATCTTAGTCATAATATTCTTCTTGGGCTAGTTGAGCTCACCCTTTTCCTTGTTGTTCCATTTTCTTTCTCGGGAGGCGAGAATGTAGCGAGTCTTAGTCGGGGTATGGGAATGAAGATTCTAGAGAGAGTTGTTTAGTAGTCCTCACCATTTTGTAAAATAATGAATCAATAATGTGATGAGGATTTATTTGAGTATAGATATTGTCTAGAAGATAATATTTGTATTCAAACTCACGATTTCTTGTTGTAATAATAAAGTTGTAGTTGTTTACATACCATGTATTTGGCGACTTTCGAAATGGGTGTTGTGTATACTATTTTGGGGGCGTCACGGTTAATATCGGAGCTTAGGGATATGATCTCTGGCGGAGATCGGGGAATAGAACTAGGAGGGAGAGCGAGTAAATCCTTATTGAGTGTGTCTACTAAGCTTATTTGTTAGTTGGTCGATATATATAGGGATATTATGTGATATATTGATTTCCTTAATTAACCCTTGTTTTATGGCGGTGTTTGAGAATGTCGTTGAGAATATTAACGATGGAGTAAATGAGGCCGTGGAGATGCATGTCTTTACCAACGAGGAGAGCGTCTGTGGTGGCAATGTTCCTCTGTGAAACAACCTGCCAGCTGGCGAGATGATGAGCGAGGGGATGTTTAGAAGCTTTATGCGATTCATGCAAAATCGACGAGGAGACTTCGTGTTCAAAATACGAGGAGAAATGATAGCAATTCACGGTGGTCACGACCCAGCGATTCAAAGTTGGGACCACCGAAGTGCAGGGAAAGCGGGATCCGATTAAAGGCGGAGGCGTGGGTCAAACAAATTACCAAGATATTCGATGTCTTGGGATGCGGGAGGAACGAAAGTTCCATTCGCCACCTTTATGTTAAAAGTGGCGAAGCGATTCTTGGTGGGAATCACGTGGCGTACCCATCCATTTTCGGCGTGTCGTGGGAGCGTTTGAAAATAATTCAATGACAAATACTTCCACGAAAGTATTAAATCGTATGAAGGAAGTGGAGTTTATTAGACTAGAAAGCGAGAATAACATGGCGGTGTCCCGATCTGGCGAAGTTCAGCGGAGTTATCCGAGTTGCACCTCATTTGGTGGAGAATGAGGGACGTGTGGCGGATATTTACGAGAGGTTTGAAACTTGACATACGTCGATATCTCATTTCTCATAAATTTTCTCTCTGATTCCGAGATGTTGTCAGCGAGGCTCGGTTGTTAGGCGAGATAACGAGATCGTTCAACCGAGGGACCATAACCGAGGATCATCAAGAAGATAGCGATCATCGAATAACGATAACCAACGGAGAAAGAAGAATACGAGACAAAGCGGTAACCACTCTGGTGGTAATCGTGGCCATGAAAATAGAAGAAGCGAGTCGGGAGGAGATTTTAAAAGAGGAGATTCAACAACGACCATGTGAAGGCGTCGGCGCCGATGAGCAACTAGTTTTAAGGAGGAGAAACGACCACCGGTCATATCTTTCAAAATCACGAAAAAGAGGGACATATCGGTCAAACCGCCTACAACAGTTCAAGGTATGCTATAATTGTGGAAAGGAAGGACATATCGCTCGAGATTATGCGATGGCGAAAACCCTAGTTCGTGAGGGCGGTGACTCAAAAAATCATCCCGAGAAAAGTCAAAGTCAACGATTAGGGAAGAAGCGTTTGTTGTGGTAGTCAAAATCGAGAACCCGACGAAGTTAGCACGGGTTAGTTAATTATAAATTCTTGCATAAGTATATACCTTACTAGATATTGGTTCTACCCATTCTTTTATCTCTTTAATTGCGCTTCAGCGTTTGAACTTGACTACGGAGAAATTAAACTTTGACCTATCTGTGGAGACTCCATTAGGAGAAACTTTCATTACATCCGTTGTTTAAAAATCTTGCTTGATTCAAGTTGGCACTTATCACATTACTGTTAACCTTATTTCTATAGAGATATTTGCTTTTGATGTGATTTTAAGGTTAACTACTCATCATGCCAAATTGATTGCTTTTGTAAGGTTGTTAGTTTTCATATTCCTAAGCAACTTTGTTATTCAATTCAAGCAATCAAACCATTGTAGTCAAACATTTTCATATCAAGCCATGAAGTCGTTTCGTTTATTACGGATGTCAAGTTTTCTTAGTCCATGTTATGGATTTGAATAAAGACACGTCGATTTGAATAATATTCACATTGTTATTGATTTTTCTGACGTATTTTCTCGAAGAATTTCTTGGCTTACTCCCAAAGCTTTGATATTAAATTTTGTATCGACTTTGAACCCAGACAAAACTCATTTCTAAAATCTCATGTCGAATGGCTCTATTGAACTTGAGAGTTAAAAATTCAACTATAAATTTGGTACTGAGCCTTTATCTTGTGACTTCCTTTGTGGAATTCACCTAAGCGAGACTCTCTGTGGGGGCGTCATATTAGATGCGATAGTAAAGCGATAGGTGTCATTGTGACGTCTTATCCAAGATTGGGATATGAGTCACGATTGAGAAGCAACCTAAGTCGATTATCGAAAGGCGTAGCTTTAGAGCTTAGTTGGTTATTATCGGAGATTCGTTGAAGGATATTCTCGAATCGCTATTCCATTAACGCAATGGTGACTCGTAGAGATACAAAATACGAATGGAGCGAGGAATGTGGGAAGATTTGAAGAACTCGAGAGAGACTCATTTCGATTACGTGTTACGATCGTATCATCTGGAAAAGCGAGCGTGGTAGGTAGCGACGCGATGAGTAGAAGATTATATCTTGGAGGAGCGAGTGCGATGATGTCAAATATCGCATAGAGCCAACTTTAATAGAAAAAGTTAAGGTTGCTCAAGCCACCAGGCCCGGAGGCGATCGTTATGAAGAAGAAAGTCAAGAAGGAGCTATTAGGAGCGAGAATTGATGAAGAAGGAATACTTGAGTCCACTCTAGACTTTGTGTTCTAACGACTCGATTTGAAGTACAAGATTATGATGGAGGCACCAATCGCCATTTGCAATCCATCCTGGAAGTACTAAAATGTATCGTGATCTTGACATATATTTTGGTGGAACAATATGAAGAGAGAGATTGCAAAGTTTATCTCGATGTGTTTAACTTACCCAGCGTGTAAAGGCGGAGCATCTTGTACCTAAAGATTCCGTTGCAACCACTTGAGATTAGGAATGGAAGTGGGAACACATTACTATGGATTTCGTTCGGGTCTTCCTACGGTTTCTCAAGGCATCAATGCTATTTGGGTTATTGTTGATAGATTAACCAAGTCTGCTCATTTCTTGCCGTCTGGGAGACTTATTCCTTGAGCGTCTTTCTCGTATATGCGTAAATGCGATTGTGAGATTGCATGGCATGCCGATATCCATAGTTTTAGATCGTGACCCAAGATTCACTTCATGATTTTGGGTTAGAAAGCTATGGGCGCAATTTCTGATTCGATTTGGCATACCATCCTCAAAGCGGATGGGCAATCGAAAGGACTACTCAAACTCTTGAAGATATATTAAAACTCGTGTCCTAGATTTCAAAGGAAGTTGGGATAAGTACTTGCCATTGGTGGAATTCTCATCACAACAATAGTTATTAAACAAATATAGGCATGGTTCTATTGAAGCATTATATGGACGAAAATGTCGATCTCGATATGTTGGGATGAGGTGGGTGAAGTAACATTGTTGGGACCCGAGAGTTAAGTGCGTATGACTCCGAAAAGATCCAAATAATTCGACAAGCGTATACAAAGCGGCACAAGATCGACAAAAGAGTTATGCGGATCTTCATCGAAAGGGCGTGGAATTTAATGTGAGGGGATCATGTATTGTTGCGAGTTGCTCCGTGGAAGGGGAGTTACAAGATTTGGGAAGAGAGGAAAGCTCGATCCACGATTTATCGGTCCATTTCAAATTCATGACCGAGTAGGAAATGTAGCCTATAGACTTGCGTTACCTCAAGAGTATGTCTACGTGTTCATAATGTGTTTCACGTATCTCATGCTTATAAATATGTGAAAGACCCGAACCACGTTATAGGGTTAGAACCAGGACTAGATAGTAGAAGACTTAACGTATGAGGAGGTACTGTCAAGATTTTGGATAGGAAGGAGCATGTCCTACTGCAAGAAAGGTTATACCACAAGTTAAAATTTTGTGGAGGAATCATCTTTATAGAGAAATGACACAGGAATTGGAAAGCGGAAATGAAAGCGAGGTATCCTCACCTTTTAAAACACACCGAATCGTCGTCGATTTCGAGGACGAAATTTCATAAGGAGGGAGGTTGTAAGACCAAAAATTTTTATAAAAAAGGAATTTCCTTTATTTATTATTTTGAAATAGTAAGGGTTGATTTGATTAATGTGGATAGTTAAGGGTTAAATATGCAAATATTTCAAAATAAGCATGGTTATAAAATATTCATTATCGTCGGGAATATTAGTTTGGTGGTGGAATATTAAATCTTTGTCGAGAATATTAAATGCAATGACGGCGCGACCATGTGTGGGCCCATGTGAAAGCGATTGGATGAAGAAAGCGACAAATATAAGTTGTTTTTAAATAACGGCGTAGTTATTCTGCAGATTATCTTGTTGGAATACCCGTGGTTAAAACACACTAATCTGGCGTTGTTGAGCAGTAGCACGGTATTGCACCAATTATTGATTCTTACGTGAAGGCACTACTCGATAATGGTTACGATAATTCTTGTTTCGATATTTTATTGAGTTAATAATTGTTGTGTTGATATTTTATATTCTTTGTTGTTTGATAATTGTCATTACACGTATTTTTCATTATCGAAGCAATAATTCATATTATCTGAATAATATTATTAGATAACATTGTTGGCAATGTCTAGAAAGTTCTGTCTAAGGAGGTTTGGTCACCTAATTGCGGCGCCAAGAAGAAGAAATTCTTATTGGAAAGCCCTCTTTCTGAGGAACCTGCACGGTTGTCGATATTGTGATTACATAATATTATTTGTGAATAATTAATTATTGATTCATATGATGAGAAAAATATTGATTTTATGTGGATATAGATGGAGAAAAATTTTTAAATGACAATTGTTGAAAATTAATATTTTATCTTTTTCTGATAAAATAATTCATTTAAATATATTATTTTAATAATATATTAACGGTGATATTTTTACAACGAATGTGAGATATATGAGTATACGAGGAGGAAGAGTATTTTTGTTGTAATAAATGTTTAAAACATGTTAAACATGTCGGTGGACCCCATTTATTGACTGAAATTTGATTATAGACTGTAAAATCGACCGTTTGTGGATTTCGGTCAATTTCTATTTGGAATTTGGAAAAACTTTCTTCTGTAAAGTTGTAGAGAATTGAAATTCCTATAAAAACTCGCGAGATTCGAATTTTCTGATGAAAGGGCTATTTATTATGAATTATTGAAGTTCCGAAGCTCCGAAATAATTGATTTTTGGAAGTTTTAATTGTTTTATTTAAGAAAAACGTTTTTTTCAATCCCACATGTGATATAAATGTGCTGAATTCAGTTGGTCTAAGGTGGGCTTGAATTTGTATAATTATATTATTATTTTATTAAATTTTACTGCTTTGGTGTTACAAGCGATTTCTATAAATAGGGTCTTGGGTTAGAATTGAAAATCACACCGAAAAATCAAGTTTTCTCTCTATATTATCGGCGTATTCTTGTGAGTATTTTGAGTATACTTTGAGTTATTGCTAGGCGGTGCAAGTTCCTTCAAAGACCTTATATACCGTGTTTCTAGCTAAAGTCTTGATCTTTTCGAGGTAAGGGATATTATTTTTTTTTCGTAATGATATTATTTCTTGATATCATTATCTTTGAAATGTTGATCTGAAGTTTTATCAAATTTGGAATTTTTTCATGTGGGGTTACTATTCACGAGTTCTTATTCATAAGTTCTTATTCACGAGTTCTTATTAATGAGTTCTTATTCACGAGTTCTTATTCACGAGTACTATTAAGCAGAAGCGTGAAGATGTTTTTGTGGAATTTCTATCTTTTGGTGTCGAGATTACTATTCACGATCTGCCTTTATTCACGTATCTGATCTTTACTATTCATAGAAAATAAAATTTCTTCTTTTTGTCCAAAATATCTATTACGGATACTAACTTTCGATTGTATCCATGTTTTGATCATTCTTGAATTTTACACCACTATGATTATTTTTGAGGTATTTTTGGATGTGGATAAAACCAAATCTGAATCCTTAATCCTTAATCCTTGTCATTTTGTTTCACTTTGGATTCGTTTCTTTAAAATATTTTCATCATCCTCGATCTTAAATGATGATATTATTGAATATCTTTGGCACAGAGTGCAAAGATGAATGATTTCTGAAGAATATCTTTGGCTTTGTAGTACAAAGATGAGCAGTGTTGAGATGAACATGGCCAGATTGATTAATATCTTTGGCACATGTAGTGCAAAGATGAGCAGTGTTTAAATGAACATGACCAGTGATGAATATCTTTGGCACAGTAGTGCAAAGATGAATATTTGATTCGGATGTATATTGATTGATGTTACGAGGATAAAATATTGATGATGGGTTATTAAATTCATAGATTATAGTAGATTTCATTCTCTACATAACTCTTCTATGAATTATTATTTCATTGCGAATATTGATCTGAAACTTGTTGTCTTTGTTGTATTCTATCGAGTTTTTCCTGTTGAAGACTAACGATAATTTGTTGTATATTATCTTAGTCATAATATTCTTTTTTGGGCTAGTTGAGCTCACCCTTTTCCTTGTTGTTCCATTTTTCTTCTCGGGAGGCGAGAATGTAGCGAAATCTTAGTCGGGGTATGGAATGAAGATTCTAGAGAGAGTTGTTTAGTAGTCCTCACCATTTTGTAAAATAATGAATCAATAATGTGATGAGGATTTATTTGAGTATAGATATTGTCTAGAAGATAATATTTGTATTCAAACTCACAGTTTCTTGTTGTAATAATAAAGTTGTAGTTGTTTACATACCATGTATTTGGCGACTCAGAATGGGTGTTGTGTATACCTATTTTGGGGGCGTCACAACAACAAAGTCAACAGGGAAGACAAAATCACCAATCTTAATGAGTACATCCTCAACTATTCCTTTTGGCACTTTAATAGAATCAATTGACTAGTTGGGCGTGACGATTGTCTTTTTAACTCCCCAAGCCTGAAGGTTTGGTACACGAAAAATGGTAACAGGTTCACACTAGATCCTAAATCAAGCAAAGCTTTTTCAATTAACGTGTCACCTATGATGCATGAAATTTTAGGACAACCGGGGTCCTTATACTTCACAGGGACTTGACATGACAAGATAAAACTAACATGGGGTGTTAGAAAAGCTTTCTTAGGAACATGAGTGGTTCTTTTATGTGTGCACAAATCTTTTAGACATTTAGCATATGAGGGAACTTGTTGAATGGCATCTAGAAGGGGAATATTAATTTTCACTTGTTTGAACACTAATTTTGTCCAACTGGGATGACTGCTTGTTTGAAATAAGTCTTTGAGGGAATGGAGCTTTTGGTTTAAAGACTTTGTCATTTGATTCAAAAGATGTGGTTTGATCATTTTTTTGACCTGGTGAGTAGATGAACCTATTGACTCAGAGTTTGTGGGCTTTTCAGGTTGGGCTGACTTTGAAGATGGATTATTAGATTCAACATTTAAATTTTTCTCTTCTTCATTATCAATTCCAGCATGATTGTTAAAATAATTTTCAGACCCTAAAGAGATTACAAAATTCACATGATTGACTTGGTTGTTTTCAAGTGAATTAACATGATAAGGTTTTTGAGTAGGGATTAAAAATTTTGGATTGGTCTCGGGTTGACTGGGAAGCTTACCCTTCTCTCTTTCACTAACTGTGGTGGCCAATTGACTTATTTGGATCTCTAGGCGAGATAAGGTTTGGCTAGTGCTTTGCATGAAATTATTATGAGATTTCATTAAAGTTTTCATGCTCTTCTCTAAAATGTTAAGTCTCTTCTCACTTTCATTAGAAAAACCTGGTGGATATTGGGTTGTTGAACTTGAATTTTGGTACGAACCAGGGTTTGGCTTTTGGTAAGGTTGAAAGGATTGATTTAGAGACTGATTGACCTGATTTGAAGAGTTATTCGGGTGGGGTCCTCGGTTCTATGCAAAATTAGGATGATTTCTCCAACTTGGATTATAAGTGGGTCCAAATGGGTCATTCCCAGGTCTTTGAAACATTGCATTGAATTGTTCATATTCTTCAAATTGGGGCACGACTCTAGGACATTCCTCAATCACATGGCTTGGTGAATTACACCTTAGACACAAAGGTGTTGGTGTTGAGACTTGGTTCACGTGTGATTGTCCCCTAGTTTCTAAATCTTCAAGTCTTTTAAGTACACTAGCCAACTTAACTTTGGTAGCAATTGAATTGTCAATTGTATGAACACCCCTAGATGAACTAGGTTTATCTGTCTCTCGGGTGGTTTCCCATTGCATAGTTTTTTCTGCTAAGTCTTCTAAAAACTCCCAAGCCTTCTCCTCATCATTATTCAGAAAATCCCCTTGACACATTGACTCTACACAATCTCCATTTCTCAATTCCATGGTGTGGGCACTGGGATAACAAAATTTTAAATCTATCAAAATATTTCCAAAAGGACTCTTTTTCAAGTTGGCAAAATTGATGAATTGCAGTCCTAATTTTAGCAGTAAAATATAACGACAAATCCCTCCCAGGTTGATATGGAATTGTTTGGTAGGCTATATAACCATTTTTTAGCATTATCTTTTAAAGCAAATGTTATAAATCTTAGCCTAATTGAGTCATCAGACAGTTGTCGAATTATCATTAAGGCACAAACTTCCTCAAATTCCTGAATAAATAAATATGCATCTTCTATCCCCGTAAACCTAGGTAACATATTTATAAAATGTGGCTTGAGTTCAAAATTGTTACCAGTTACCGGTGGTAGACTAATACATGAAGGTTGGGCAGAGCGGGAGGATAACATCGATCCCTTAAAGAAACAGTTTGGGCTCCCTCCATTTTTGTTAAAGTGAGATCTTTTAAAGTGAAATCCGAAAAATCAAATTTTCTCACTAATCGGGATGTTTCGTCCCTAATCCACAGTTTTTGAGTACACTAATTAACAAATAATCAGATAAGCACAAAAAAAACAAAAAGAAAAAATAAATAAATTTACTTCTAAGGTCAACCTAAATAAAATCTAGACAGCTCCTAACTGTTCTAAGTTACACCGCAAGGTCCACCAAATTCGAAATTAATCACACCACTAGCCACGTAAGTGTAAGAAAGGTGGGATTCTCTCCGTAGAAACGGTGATTAATTGAATAACCACACAATCTTTAGGCGTATACCTTTTGAACCACTTGCCTAGACACCAGTAGTTTGATTAATTTAAAATTCACCTCTTGGGGTTTCTTATCCTAATTGAGCTCGAGAGTCCTAGGGGCCAACGTCTACTTGATTTTATTAGGTCATGGTTATGCAAAATGCAAATTGAGTTGTTTGTGGGCCAAGGAAGGGTGATGAAATTCCTACCTTATCTTGTTACAGGTTGTGCCCTTAATGCTAAATTAAAGATGAAAATGCACAAATAAAAAAAACTATAAATAAATAAAATGTCCTAAAACTATGTAAATTACGAAAGAATGAGAAATTTTGGCGTATTCAAATCCTCCAAAGAATCACCACAGCTTTATATTTGACAAACAATAAAAATAAAAATAAAAATAAAAATAAAAATAAAAATAAAAATAAAAAATAAAACCTAACGGGATGTATGTGCTCTACGTGAGTGAATGCATGAATCGACAAATAAAAAAAATATATATATAAAAAACTAAACTACTATTTTTTATTTTAAAAAAAATATGGAATCACAATCTTAGAAAGAAAGCGACAACAAAATTTTTATCTTTTAAGCTTCTTCGATCCGCTTTAATAATCCTGAAAAAAAAATGAGTAAAAACTAATTTGAATAAATAAAAATTAATTCTAGTCCCCGGCAACGGCGCCAATAACTTGATGTGATAAAATATATACTTGCAAAGTGCACGATTAAATTGAATTGAAGAACTAATGCAATTCGAACCCACGGAGACTAGATTAATTGTTTAATATATCCTTAATTAATATTTTAGGCAAATTAGAAGCAAAAATGGTGGAGAAGATTTATTAACTAAATTATGCGAACTATTAATTAAAAACGAAAACTTTTAATGAGCAAAGATACCTAGGAATCAGAATCCACCAAATATTAACATAATAAATAATTTCTTATTTCCTAAATCAATCCCAAATTATTTTTCCTTCCCTTTAAAAATAATGATTCATATAATTAATATGGGCAATCATAAGTTATGAAAATTCACAGATTAACTATAACTTATCAAAACCTCGCAATCAATATAAAAATCATATGCAATTTATGCGGAGGAAAATATGAAGGTGAGAATAATTAGGCATTAATTTAGGAACAGAAAGAAAATATTGTTATGAAATACTTAGCTTCATCATAATCCTAGGTATTAGAAATTTAGCTAGCCATGGAATTAAAAATAAAAACAAATAATATTAGTACTACTATTACATGAAATAAAACAATAATTAAAAAGAGAATTTCTATTATGTAAATAAAAGAAAGATACAAATACTCCCGCACAAGAATCTACGCGATTGAAATAAGAGAAAGGACAAACTTTCAATATCTTACTCCTCCTAAACTAGTGAAAAAAGCGAGAAAAAGAAATAACAAGTGGTGCTTTTCTCTCCAATACAAGAGGCTTATTTATAGGAAAATAACTTTGAACCCT
Organism: Panax quinquefolius; assembly: GCA_020205615.1. Classification (NCBI taxonomy): domain Eukaryota; kingdom Viridiplantae; phylum Streptophyta; class Magnoliopsida; order Apiales; family Araliaceae; genus Panax; species Panax quinquefolius. Next base: position 23,805,828 of record CM035156.1, read on the forward strand.
AATTTAGATTCATCAACTTGACACTTTTTTGCTCCCTTTTCATGTAGGATTCAATTTTACAGTGATCAACTTCTCAAAAGATCTTTTAGATGAGACTTTTCTTTCTCTTGTTGGATTTAACTTTGCACACTAAGATTGTTTCACCTCTTTCCTTCTCATTGTAGGATTCTTCTTGGACATTCCTTATATGAATAAGAGCATTAAATATCGCTTGATCACCAAGATTTTGACTTTATTGCAACAAATATTAAACCCTACAAAATAAAATAAAATATATTAATTTAATAAACTAATATAATTAAAAGGACAAAATTAGAGATAATAAAATGTATAAATTACGTGTCTATTATTACATTATTTATTTAGTTTTATAATTATTTCGAGCTGTAAAATTAAATTTTAGCCGTTAAACTCGCGAGATGTAAACTGTTGGGATGCTACAACGTCTCTAACCTTACTACCTCTTTCTCCCAACTAGGCTAATACCTCCCATTATCATTAGATTACATTCACTCTATTGTGTAATTAAACACCCAGCCAGGCGCCAGCCTCATGGTAAATAGGATCCGGTTAGTATGAAGTTATTTTATTGATAAGTTGGTCAATTAACTAACAGTATATTGACGTACATACAACCTCGCCTGCGTGTCAATATTTTATTGGTCAAATGACCAACTTAACCCAAAATAAATTTTATACTAACCACTTCCTGATAAATATGAGGGGCATACAGTACTGTATCACTGGGACAAAGTCCATTAACAAAATAGTAGTAGTATCTCTCTTGTTGGTGACGAAGGATAAATAAATTATCAGAAATATTTTTTCCCTTTTTCTTTCATATTAAAAGGAAAGGCAAAACAGTTAATAATCATTAAAATGATTTTTTTAATGTAATTTTAACATATTTAGTGTGTACAATGACCAGGAAATGGCTCATCAAAGTGAAATTATATGAATTATAGAGTAAAATAATACTTTATTTGAATATTAATGACACTTCTCATATATGATAGTATATGTTAGTGACAACTCATTCAATCCAAAAAATTGAATCATCCCAAAAAAAATGATTAGAAATAATAAAAAAATAAATCAAAATAATAATCAGGAGAAAATCATAATAAGAAGGAAGAGCAAAAAACCAAAACACAACTTAGGTCAAAATTGAAAATACAACATACATACAACAGCACAGATAGCGGTTGCTGCAGCGAAAAAAGAGGAGTTGGGAAAGTGAAGATGGGCAGCAAGCAAGGTCCGCCCAAGCACCAGAACAAGTTCGCCTGGAAACCCAAATCCGGCGTCAAGATCAACGAAACCGTCCGTACTCTCTCTTCCTCTCTCGCCACCTTTCTCTTTCTAAAGTCATCGGATTGACATTAATCCTCTCTCTCTCTATTTATATGTATACATATTCATACAGGAAGTAGGAGGGAAATTTAGGCCATACTCGGAGGTAACGGGAGTTTGCCCTCGCTGTAAAGACCAAATTGAATGGAAGCGCAAATACGGCAAATACAAACCTCTCTCTGAACCCGCCAAATGGTCCCTTTCTCTCTCTCTCTCTCTCTCTTTCTATATATATATATATATATATATACATATACATATATATGTTTTTAATGTTAGTGATTGTTATGAAAATTGATTCAACTCAATTGACAATTTTTGTTTTCATATATCTTGAATAAAAATTATAGTCAAAATGTTCCAAACGTGCCGTTCGTCAAGCTTACCACAATCTCTGTACTGGTTAGTTTTTCCGCATCGATAATTTGTCCTTGTTTATGCTTCTGGTAAATTGATTTTTTTTTAATTTTCTTATTTTGGTGATAACAAATTGTTTCTGTAATTTTGTTTTTGTGATAAATATTCCAGCTTGTGCTAAGGAGCATAATGTATGCGCCAAGTGCTCCTGTCATGTTAATCGTATAGTTGGAAGGTTTCCATTTTGTTAAAGCTATCATCTTTTGGTTTTTGTTTCTTAAACTTGAATAAATGGGAATGCATTTATTTGAATCTATCCAAGTCTGTTGGATGCTTATTCAACTTTTGTTTGAATTTTTTATGTGTTACTTTCTTGCAGAGACTCTTCAGAAGTGGAAGCTGAGCAGAAGATGCTTGAAGAGGTTGGTTTTCAACATTATATTTGTTGACTTTGTTTTCGGTTTCTAAGGTAAGTTTTAGAAGGTTAAAATTGAGGCTAATTGACTAATTTTTTTAACTATTTTTTTTGTTACAGGCCATTAACAATGCTAGAGAAAGGGAGAAGAGATCGCTGCTTCGTGCTGTAAGACTTCATTATTGATTCTTCATAATTTATTAAAAGATAAAGTTTTAAGATTTGGCTTGTTTTTGTGTGTTAAGCAATGTTCTAAAAGGCGCTTGACGGGCGGTCGGGGCCTAGCGCCAAGGGACCTGGGCGGGGCTTAGGGGAGATTTTTTATTTTAAGTCAATTTTAATATTTTATCTTACATTTATCCAAACGAAATAATAATATAAAACAAAACAATCTATAATAAAATTAATAAAGGCATTTGCTTAAAGTTTAAACACATATCCATATTGCCAATGTCAAAGTTCAAACACAAACATGCAATTGTTAAAAATTCAAACATATCTTTAACGTATTAGTTTTATTCATAAACAAGATTGCTAATAAATAATAAAATTTAAAATTTTAAGAATTCAATTCAATATTAAAACTTAAGAAACTAAACATAAATTTAAGAATTATATTGAATTAAACTAAATATTACAAATGTATCAACATTTATATAATTTGAAGTTGGTACAAGTTTAAAAAATTATAGCTATAATAAAATTATCCATTTTGACTTTATATTGTTCACTTGTTGTGATTTGATATGCTACAACCAACATTATGAATATGGTAAATCATTAGAAAAATAAATATATCAAGATCTGGTTTGGGTAGTTATTAAAATAATAATAAAAAATCCTCTTCGCCTAGACCCCGCGTAGCCCACCTAGGCCTTTCCTAATTTTCTTGAAGGATTTTTTTGCCGCCTTCGGCCTAGGCTGCCAGGGGGCCTAGCGCCTAGGCGGGATTTTTAGAACACTGAAGTTAAGAAGGTAACCATACCTTGTAGAGCAGCGTTTTAGTCTTTGGGACCTTGTAGTTTCCTCATCCCTTCACAAGCATCAAACAACTACTGGGAGTTCTTTTTTATTTGGTTGTCCATTACTTATAGTGGAAAAGGAAAGTTATGTCAAAATTAAGATAAAAGAGGATATTTATTTTTTTACTTTTTACATTTAGAATTGTTTTTCATCATAGAAACTTTGATCATTTTGAACTATGTTCTTGGATCATTTTAACTATGTTTTGGTTCAAAAGCTATCTGACTTAGCTCAGATGTTTTAAAATGTTTTGACTTTCAAAGAACTTAGAGCTGTATGGGAACGGATGCTTCATTCTGTATTTTGGTGTTTTAAACTTGCTTTAGTCACATGAGCCATTCAACATTCCTAGTTCTACTGCATTGTTTTCGCTAGACGTTGCTCTTCATCTCCTGGAAAACGATCTTCTTTAAATTTGAACGAAGTATTTTTTTGGTGGCGGGGTGGGAGGGGGGGGGGGGGGTCTAAAGGACTATTAACCCATTTTAGTGTCTCATTCGTAAATATTGTACCTCTCCATGATTTTCCCTTGTGTGCTTTGAGCCTTTAAAGTCGGTGTTTCTCTGTTTGTAACATTACGTCTGGTAATTGGGTTCACACTCTAATATTAGTAGGTGGGTAACAGAATTATGCATATGATGCTTGTTAAATTGAAAACCAAGTTGACAGTTTTTGGGACATTATAAGGAGAGGTTGACAACCAATTTGGAACGAGGGGAGTATAATTTATGAAATATTGATTGTTGCAGTTGTTTAATCGTTAAATTTGAAACATTAGTTTTTTAGTCAAAAAACTTGAAACGTTACATTTTAGTCAAAAATTTGAAACATAATTGAGATGGCCACGTAATAGGTTTGAGAAACACTAATTTTCTTTAGCTTACCAATAGAGGGATATTGAGAAATGGAAACCAGTAAATTGACAGTTAAACTTGTTAAGGACAATAGGGAGTTCCTCTTATGTTTCTGCCAGAAATGGGTTTCATGGTGCAGCAAGATCCATGCTTTTTCCGGTCAAATTCCAGCTTCTAGTATTGGTGAGACCACCATTGCAAAACAATCCTCCTAGAGTTCATCTAGTGACCAAAAAAGTTTCCTAGTATGTTTTTTAATGTAGGACTGACTGTTGTAGTTTCTACATTGTTTTTCTGATAACTATTCTGGTTATTTAGCCTAGTTAGCCGACACTGGTTGACCATGAAATCTATGCATTAATGGCTGCTTATATTATATGATTATTTAACTAAATAAATGAAGTTGTGTGGTTTGGTGTGTTGTCTATAACATTGGCTTTGTTGATAATTGTTATAGCTAGACATCAATTACTCTGAGACTGACAAATAACAATCATGATTCATGAGTTGTGATTCCACATTTACATTGTTGACATATGGAACAAGTGTGTTATGTCAAGAGTTAAGTGACTAATTTTGGGATAGCGAATATAAGATAATAAGAAGCTGCACTGTTTTTCATGCTTGAAATGAGGTTTTGATCTTGAATTAAGTCCTTTAGTTGGAGGTGGTATATAGACGGCATTTATTATATTTACTCCTATGTAGCATTTTCTAGGTCATTTCTGGGCTTTCAAGCCGTCTCTTAATGGAAACAACTTGGGCTTCTTTTTTCCCTTGACCTGTCTGGCTATGCGTATATAATATTTATACTGATTTGACTAAGCAAATATAGTTTGGTTTTTTGCATGAATAGTCGAATCTAATTTTATTTTTGCTCGAGAATTTCTAACTATTTTATGATTTTATGAACCTTAAACATTCTATGCTCACTATTCTTTAAGAGGAAAAAGTAAAATTAGCAATATTGGTTAGTATAGTGGACTGCTCATCTTGCTTATGATTCAACAGATGAACAAAGGAAAATCTCAGACTTCTCCGGCAAAGACCCCAAGCAATAATGAAAGTAAGGTTGGGGACTTATTTAAAGATGCATCACTGGATGAATATGCAGAGAATAGCAGAGAGGATGATAACAGTAATGATGAAGGCCAAATTCTTGAATGAGAAGGTTGGAAAACTTTTCATATGGGGATCCTTCAAACACATTGTATTCATATAGCATAGAAAGGGAAATTCTCTCGTATGTTCCACATCCTTGTGGAAAAAAAGGGCCATCTGTTCCTTTTGGTGACCAAAACTAGATATGTTTTTATTTTATTTTTCTATTTGAAGAGCAGCTGTATCATTTCCACCCAGGATGAAGAATGTGGAGTAAAATTGAGTAGGCTTGATTTTTTATTTCGTCTATATCTTAGTTTTAGCTTCTCTATATGATGAGAGATTCCCTTCTGCCCTATTTTACGTCTCTCGCCCTCTTTTAGGACACAATTTTGTAATACAATTATTGGTTTCTTGTTGAGTGAAGTTTATGAGTATGGGTTTGGCTACACTAGTGGAGATCTGATTGCTGTTGAAATTCAATTCCTCATTGGTTAATGCAGGAGTACTCTTTACATTGGATAAAATTGAATGCTATGATGTTATATTTTGTGTGATTAACCCCCAAGAGGAATTTGGTGGAACTAGGGGGTGGCCCTTTGTCTACTAAGAATAGGCTTTCAGCCAAAACTTCTCAGGCGGAAATATGGCTAGTTTAGGATCTTTTAGACGCTTGAATATGGCATCCGATATGGAGGTGACACCGAACCAGCATTTGCGTTCATGTAACTAGACTTTGGGTACGAAGCTGATCTGCCCAGTAGTAATGTCCTATATTCCTATTCCGGGTCCTTTACATAAGTATACAACAAATAGAAAGTAATTACAAGAATAGTGCATCAATCAAATAATTAAAAAAAGAGTGTAATTAGGACCTATATTATAAAAATAGAACAATTCACATTAATAAAGAAACCTAAAATCAAAGAAAATAACTGACATAATTAATAATTCAAATTCAAAGATTTGGGATCTAACAACAAAAATAAATTCAAATTCAAAATAATAACAGTCACAACTATTTTTCAAAACCCAAAAACTACAACTATTTTGTAACAACAGTGGACATCCATTATCATTTTCTCTCTCTTCCTCCTCTAGTACCTTCTCTGCTTCAACCTCATTTCTCTACTACAACCTCATTTCTCTACTACAACCATGTCCACGTTTATACCAAGGTAACCAATAAAAAATAGAACACTGCATAGAGAAGAGAGAGATAAGAGACTGATGTGAAATGTAATATTGATAACCAAACTTTCGTACCAAGGTAACCAAATATTTATACCAAGGTAACCAAACCTTTATACCAAGGTAACAAAATCTACCTTCACACATGCAGTATGAATTTGTTACCTTGGTCTAAAAGTTTGGCAACCAATTTCATGAAGGTAAATAAAAAATAGAACACTGCATAGGAAAGAGAGAGATAAGAGAGTGATGTGTAATGTAATATTGATAACCATCCTTTTGTACTAAGGTAACCAAACATTTATACCAAGGTAACCAAACCTTTATACCAAGGTAACCTTTTTTTTATGAATATTTGGTTATCCACAAAAACTAAAATGGTTACCTTTGTATGAAGGTTTGGCTACCAACTGCACCATATTCAAAATAATTTTATTTTTAAAAGGTAATTATGAATATGTTGCAGTTGGTAGCCAAACCTTCGTACAAAAATAATAATTTTAATTTTTGTGGGTAACCAAATATTCATAAAAAATAAATTACAAAGCCATAAATTGCAATAGAAAACATAACATGATAAGCCCTTACCTGGGCACAACTCTAATCAATGTTCTAAAAGAGGTGGCGTGAATTTGATGGAGGCATAGAATAAAAAATGTTAACTGCAAGAAGTTGAATTCATTCTTTACTTTTTCGGTTTAAAGCCCAACATTCTCTCTCTCACAAAAATACTCAAAAAGCAGAGGGCTTCGCCTTCGTATATCGCCGGAGAAGACGACGAAGAAATTTACAGTATTTTGAAACTATAAGAGAGAGAAACTGTTGTATGTTTGTCACTTCACGATCTCTATTTGTTGATAAGAGAGAGAACAAACTGTGATAACACAACCATGTCCTTTGATCAACATTTTGTGAAGGAATGGAAATTCATCTCTGGTGCTACGATAGCAGACTCTAAAAAGGTTTCTCTTGAACTTTGCCCATGATCGTGTAGTTACTTTGTGCGGCCATTTTTTAGAGAGAGAGAGAAGAGTATGACAAGCCAATTAAGGAACAATAACAAAAGACTAGATTGGCGGAAATAATTATTAAATTGCAACCTATTAAAACACTCAACTAAATTAAAGGGATAAGAATGCACTAATTTTGTAAATAAAATATTGCATATGCATTAATTTGTAAATATTTTATGAGTGCACTATTGATGTAATTATTTTTAAAAATGTATTAGGAAATGTAATTGTTCCTATTCCTATTATGTTTCATCGAAAGATCAAAATCAACCTCTAACTAGAGTTTTAATTCTTTTTTAGAATTATATATATATTTTTAATAATATATTTTTCTTTTATGTTTATCTCAAAATATAAAGAGCGTTAGTTTAGTAGTGAGGTTATGATCTTTAAACTTAAGACTGTTATTTTATGTCATTATTATTAATAAAAGGAGGACTATTTTTGTGCAATAAAATTTTTCCCTTTTTTTTTGCAAATGATACTATTTGTGGGGCAGATGGAGTCCTTTTTTCCTTTTCCCTCTTCATTATGATAGCAACCAAACACAATTTTCTTTATGTCAACTCAAATAAACTTAAATTTTCATCATCGTTGGAAAAAGTAAAAAGAAAGGTAGAAACATTTTCCACTATTTTCAAACCTCAAACTAATATTCATAATTTGGGAAACAAAGCAAATTCAATGTAGTACTTTATAATCAAATTAAAATTCCATTAATCGAAAATCATGAAGTCGTTGTAGTATAGTGGTAAGTATTCCCGCCTGTCACGCGGGTGACCCGGGTTCGATCCCCGGCAACGGCGTTCTATTTTTTTTTATACGTTTGTTTTTTATAACTAAACTTGATAGAATACGCATTGCCTAAGCTCCATCCCAAAGTCAACCAACAGTAGTAATTCTAAAGACAACCCATCATAATATAAAAAAATTCACTCAAAATAAAGACTAGAAAAACCACACCCAAGTAGCCACCATTGAAATGCAGAAATCAATCACCTCTAAATCATCAAAATGTCTTCCAGGAGGCCTTCAATTTCCCCTTCTCTTCATTTCTCTCCTAACACTAGTTATAATATTCACTTCCACCGTATTCTATCCTCAATTAATATCTAACCATAACCAAATTCTTTTACCTTATTCCCTTCACCATCACATCCCTAATTTGCAAGCCCAAATTGGAGCTTTATTAGATCAGCTACATAACCAAACTTCAGACTCAAAAGCAGTGTCTAAATTCTCAGATCAAGTTCTTCGTATCGCGTTCTCACTAGACAAGCTAGCAGAAAGTCTGTCATGCTATTACAGCAATGCTGCTGCTGATGATGATGATGGGAATGAAATGAGCAATGTGGAACAAGATTTCAGTGAGCCAGAAGAACAAGAACAAGAACTCGAAGAAGGATCATCATTATCCGCTAACAGAGCTTAGAACTATACTTCACCAAAACCAAACAGGCTAAGTGGGAAAAAGAACTTTTTTGGGCTGGAAGCAGTTAATCCATCTATTGGACTAACTTGCACCGCAATGTCAGTGAATTTAGATCGATACACGAATTACAAATCTATGGTATGTGCGCTGATGTTTGGGATCTAACTCAAAAGCTTATTGTTGGTGGATGTGACCCTTTACCAAGAAGAAGGTGCTTCTCAAGAACACCTCCAAATTACATTAAACCCTTTCCTTTAAACTCCTCTGTTTGGTCTCAGCCTAGTGATGCTAACATTTTGTGGAACCATTACAAATGCAAAAACTATAAGTGTCTTGTATCGAATGAGACAATTGATAAAAGGGGCTTCTACAAGTGCAGTGATTGCTTCAATCTTTTAAAGAAAGGATGGGAAGCTGCAAGCAATGAGTCTGTTTATGCTGAGTTCACTATTGATGAAGTTCTAAGCTTAAAGCCAGGGGAGATTCTTATCTGTCTGGATTTTAGTCCAACTACCGGAACTTTTGCTGCCGTGATGAGAGATAAAAATGTTACCATCACTCAACTTAGGGGCTCCTTTTAGTGAGGTGATTGCATTAAGCTTCTTCCTCTTTACATTTCTATTGGCTCGAGATTGCCTTTCTTTGATAACACACTAGATATTGTTCATACTACTCTCTTCTTAGATGGGTGGACCATCTTTTCATTCATATGTTTAATCTAAAAAACGAACTTTTTTTTAAATCAAACTCTTCCTGCATAGGTTCAAATGGCTCAACACTATTTTAAAAATAAAGCACTTAATTAAGCACTTTTTCAGAGCAAAAAAATATCAAAAGATTTTCTCACACACACTTTTCATGTTTAGGGAATTAAAAAGGCATGATTGGCAGGTGCCTAACACATTCCCCTCGCATAAACAAGCCCCCAAACTCTATAAATCTTGGATTCTAGAAAAATTCTACGGAGCCACATATTCGGCCATATTGCGATAACCTCAAAAAATCGGATGAGTTGGTATATCTTTTTGAACTCATACCAACTAGCGATTTTGTCTAATTCGGCCCAATCATTAAATCAATATTTTTAAAATCACATTTATGTCGGTTCTTTCCTAAACTCACCCTTAAATAACCAACAAATAAAAATATAAAATCAACAAGGGTAGACAAACACTAGGAAAAATGAGTTTTCTTCGACAGCTTGATTTGGGTTTCCTACCAAGTTTGTTAGGACTTGGTATGAGCTAAAGTTGGGCCTAAATAATCCCTCTTTTGGGCTTCCCGAGATAGAGATTATGTATAAATATGACTTAACTCTCTCCAACATAGTCGTCACCTATCGACGCGGGGAAAACTCATTTTTTCAGTGTTTGTCTACTCTTGTTGATTTTATATTTTTATTTGTTGGTTATTTAAGGGTGAGTTTTAGGGAAGTACCGACATAAATATCGATAATTTTAAAAAGATTAATTTAATGATTGAACATGCTTATTTTTTCCCGATGAAATGGTGCGAGAACCTTAGTGTGATGTAGACGCAGCGAAGATGGCCAGCCCACGAGCCTACTACATGCCACTAGTTGAAACTTTGGACTACATTTTTTAAATTTCACTTTAAAAATCTGGGCCTTTTTACCAGAGTAGTTAATGTAAGTAATTAGAATTATTGTTTATTATAAATTATTTTATTATTTTTAATATTTATTATTATTACTATTTTTAGTATAGCGAGATTTTATAAATAAAAAAAAATAGAGGAAGAAGCCCGCAGGCCGAGCCGGGCCACCCAACCCGAGACACGGGTCTCACTTTAACAGCCCGCTAAAATCCAAATTATTTTAACCCGGCCCGTCGTTGACCCGGCCCGCCCCGTCCCATTTGCCACCTCTAGACTGTGATGGACTAAAAATATAATTTAGAACACATTTTACAAAAATGTTTTTCCGCCCAACAAACAAGCGAGTCATTTCCAAGGGTAAACCTCCGCTAAAACACGACCAAGAACAATAAACTTTTAATAGCATATAGAAGCACTTTTTAATGGACTCGATTAAAATGGTCAATAAACTTTAACAAAATGGAGATCATCACATCACCATACTCAAACTCGGCTATACATTACTATCATCTAAATTCCTCTACGAAAAATCAAATTCGCTGCAAAATGAAAACCACTTTTAATTTAAACAACCATATTACTTCTTCCAAGATCCCAGTTCAAATTCAGTTGGCACTTCCAAAACCTAAACACAAACAACTCCAAAAACCCAATAATTCAACCTCAGATGTGTTGCGCTTGATGGACAGCCTTTGCCTTCCTATACCCATTGATATCTACACTTCTCTCGTCAAAGAATGCACTGAAACTCGGGATATAGACCGAGCCATTGAGCTGCACGAGCATATGGTCCGAAGGGGAATTCGTTTTGGTTTGCCATTGCATAATCGTCTGTTGTTAATGTATGGTTCTTGTGGGTTTATGGAATCTGCCCGCCAAGTGTTTGATAAAATGCTCGTGAAAGATTCTAATTCATGGGCAGCAATGATAGCTGGTTACATGAACAATGGTGAATATAGTGAAGCTGTAAATTTGTTTGTAGAAATGCAAAAGCGCCATTATGCTAACAAGAATATGCTTTTGTTTCCTTATTCGTGGATAGTGGTGTCCATTCTTAAGGCATGTGTTCACACTTTGGATTTTGAAATGGGGAGACAAATTCATGGATTGTTAACAAAGCTGGGTTATGGGACTGATTTGTTTATTAGTAGCTCTCTGGTAAACTTTTATGGCAAAAGTGGATGCTTAGAAGGTGCTGATTTTGTCTTTGATCAAGTCTCTTGTCGCAATACTGTTGTTTGGACTGCTAGAATTGTTAACAAATGTAGGGAGGAACGTTATGATGAAGTTTTTAATGTTTATAGGGAGATGGGGAGGGAGGGAGTAAAGAGAAACAGTTTTACATTTTCTAGTGTTCTCAAAGCATGTGGCAGAATAGGTGATGGAGGACGTTGTGGTGGACAAGTTCATGCAAATGTTATAAAATATGGATTAGTCTCAAAAAGTTATGTGCAATGCGGGTTGGTTGACATGTATGGAAAAGTTGGGTCGATAAAAAATGCAAAGAGAGTTTTTGAGATGAACAGAGACGGGAGAAACAGTGCCTGTTGGAATGCTATGCTTAGAGGTTACATAAAACATGGGTGTTATGTTGATGCCATTAAGGTTCTTTATGAGATGAAGGCAGCTGATCAACAGCCGCAAGAATCCTTGCTCAATGAAGTGAGGTCTGCTTGTGGGAATGGAGGTTTGAAGAACAAGAATATTGGAATTTACACATAGTTTTACAATGTCCTGTTAAAAACGATTATTACTGCTGCTAATTATTTCTCATTGCCTGCCAGTAATACAAATCTAGTCACAGAGACTTCAAAGATCAGAAACAGACATAATGGATTTGATACAGCCATTTTTTTGGCTTGGAGATCCAGTTTTGGATTAAGCAACTAAGGATTTATTGTTATACATCGGCTTGAATAGCCTTGCTCTGACACAGAAGAGAAAATTCTACAGTTGTTACACGTGGAAAGGGTCTTTCCTTCTTTTCTCTTTGCTTTTGCAGTAATATTTATGCTGCTTCTGGTGATAACTTTGATGAAGGGGATTGATATAGTTAATTGTTTATGAAACTGTACACACCCATGCCTTGGATAGGAGAATTATGTTTTCTCTGGCCTCAAGTGGATGCAAGTAAACTTGTGTGGTTGCATTTTCCATGCCTGACTAATTTTTCTTTAAAATTATTCTAAGAAAAACATTGGATTCAGGTTACAACATTGATCTCCAGTGGAAATTCTTAGGAGCCGTTATTAAGAAACTCTCCTTTGAAATAGCATTCCCAGGATCATAAGTCTGCTGTAGATTATGGTTGATGTTCATAAGTTCATTAGGACATTACTAAAGTTGTCCCAATTTGATGACTGAGGGTGCTTCTTGATCTACTGTATTTCTGTAATTGTGGCACCAAATGTCATAAATGTAATTAATGCATATATTGTCTTCAAGTAGTCATACTTTCCTTCTGTCTCTGTTAAAAATTAAGCTTGTTTTAAATAGGAATGGTAATGCATGGTTTGATTTCTTTATAATGGCTTCTCTGTTGTTGAAAAACGTCATAAGAGTGAAGAAAAAGAAGAAGAGAAGGATAGAAAAGAAAATAAAAGTGTAGGGACTTTGGGTGGATCGATTCTTCTGTAAGAAGGAAGATATGAAGCTCTATATAGGTGCATTTGATCAATTAGTATACAGAAAGCTGCTGTGGAGGGTTGTTCCTAAGACAGACAAGCTTGATGATAAGCTTTTTTTTCCTGCAGTTCTGGAAAAGCCTACCAGAGGTTAGATTTAACGCCCAGAGTCTCACACTGAATAAATTGCCACTTTTGAACAACAGTCCTAAAATTACAAGGAATTCATTCTCCACATCTGTTTTGGTAACTATGTATACCCAATAAGTTCTATGGAGTGATTTCAATAGGAATAAACTCCATTATCACAAATTCTGTTTGATAATACAGATTTTGACGAAATAACAACTCATTGAAAGCCTACATGCACAACAGTAATTGTAGATGAGTTTCTCCACTCAACTTTCTGTCTTTCGCAATGGAATGACCCTTTGCTGATCTTATTGCAATAACAAACTCGCTCTTATGTTATTGGATTCTGCGTGTTGGGGATTAGTCGAGTCATTTGTGAGTTTGTGCGTGAGAGAGAGAGAAGAGAAATCCAAATTCACTGATCCAATGCTATTACTCATTACAGCTTGGACTAATCCTATTACATTAAAAGGTAAATTTGTGAATCCAACAAAAAGAATGATAACTGATTTGCTTAAACTTTTAACAGATCGGTACGTAACCAAGTTATAGTTACCAGGACAGCCCTTGAGAAAATAACAGCTGCATTGTCACCGATTCTGATTCTATATAAGAATTGAGACCAAAAAAATAAAAATCCTGTACATACTGATACAGGCATCTTTAATATCCTATTCATTTTTTCTTTCCAGCTAACCATGGACCAAAAAAATAATTACCCATGAGCACAGGGTTCAGAATGGTTGTTTGTTGGTGATGAATTTGTTAATCTTTCGCACATGACCACAAGGTTCAGAATGGCTATTTGTTGGTGATGAATTCATTAATCTTTCACACATGAGCACAAGGTTCGGAATGGCTGTTTGTTGGTGATGAATTCATCAATCTTTCGCACATGAGCGCTCTGCACATAGAATGAAAATGGTTTTAAAAAGTTGCTGAGGATGAACTAGATTATTTTTTATTTTTTCTAACAGAAAGGATAAGCTTGATAATTACAATGGTAGGTGGGGTACAAAAATCAACTATAGAGCAATGACTTATAATTAGCCGACTACATATATAAATATCCCCACTGCATAAGTAAACAACAACAAACTGCCGCAAGTAAATAGATACCTAGCCAGATAGGGAACTGTAATTATGTAAGAAGGATAAAGGTCACCACACTGACTAATCTGTACCAAAAAGTCTTACTTTCAGTGAAGAATCACTAGATTAAACGTGCACCTTTAGAGTCTTTACACTTGCAAAACTACATGAGTTCCACGCACTGTATTCAGCCAACCAACCCATTTTCTAATAAACTTCACCAAATAGCTATATTATATCCATACGCATGCAAGTATGTATAATGTGTGTGTCCTGGACATAGTTCGCTCTCAACTGAATGAGCATAGAATAAAAACTTAAGGGCACGGAACCAAATAAATTTAATTCCAAAGATATCATGCGGTACGAAGTTCACATGAAACAAAGATGAGTGAAAAGGACTCCTCACATGAATGACAGTTGTGATAGAGTTCATTAATAGAATCAGAAGATTACCATGAGTTGATCCATAATCACCAACTCAGGTGGTAATGTATAAAAATAGTAGTCACTTAATAGGCTAAACTATGAGAAAACGTCAACGTTTGGATTAAGGAAATTGAATAGAGGAATGAATGAAATAAAAATAATGTATTTGATGATCATTTTGGAGGATAAACCACATCCCTTTGTTTTTTTATTCCATGTGGAGAAGGTGGAATAAAATCCATTCCAATGGAATGGATATATGTGATAATTTTGTCATTATATGACAACACCCACCACCACCAACAACCATACATACACTTAAAATACCTTAAATTCATTCAATTCCGTCCACCATTCCATTCCTTCAAACCAAACGCAACATAAACTAAATGCCAACAAACATATTAAAAAGCAAGCACAAAATTAGGATTTTTTCTGTAGAGAACACTAAAATTTTCAAATGGAATCAAAATTCAAAATAACTATGACTAATCCAGCTAATAATAGATTTGACCAGGACCTATCTAAGGACTAGCTTGACCTTCAGATGGGTTAGGTCAGACTTTCTAAGAGCTTGACATGGTATTGGCTTAAGAACCACAGCAATTGGAGTTTTCAGGCTTAATCCAAACAATATGCTCTATGCACGGTGTAATTACATGTCTGTCATATACATTAATCTTTCAATAGAAATAATTCGTGCTCTAGCAAAGGATGCAACACATACAAATTACTAACAAAGAGTACTACATATCGAACTTCCCACCTCCAATCAGACTCAGCCCCACTTGCAACTTTTGTCAACCAGAATAACCACTCCGCCTAACTATTTCCCCCTTTAATTTATCTCCAGTTGGAGTTGAGTGAAGAAGAATATGCTCTATATCACCTCTCTCTCTCAACCAACAGCATAGAGGTTTCTGATTGCTCTGAATTCTCAACGAACAACTAACAAAGAGTTTCATTGGCTTCTAAATCACCATTTACACTTGCATACAAGAGATGTTCATGCAATTTTACTTTTCTTATTGTGAATGAGAAAGATTTAACATTAAAACTCCTTTTATTTCATTACATAACAATTTATATAGGTATTATTTAGTGTTGAAGATAGAAACTCTAGCATGAGAATGGTGCAAACAGAAAACAACCAGAAAGTTTACATGTAACGGAAAGCCGCAAACCCAACTTGTTCTGCCCCAACCATTTAAAACTTGGTTAATTCTGGTAACTTCATTCCAAGCACAAAGAGCTAGACATTGTTAGAAGGGTCTAGAGTTTGAGCATTGGTTGTCACAACTCAGATTGTGCAAGGTTGATCTCCAAACCACCCAAGCCAATCCTAAATTAATAAGAGGCTTTTCAGATTGGGATCCACTAATCATTAACAATGCGAACCATGTTTAGGGATGCGTGATAAGGATCGATCCGTGAGATGTTGTCGTCGTAGATGATTCACTATTTAGTTATTTATTTATCAATTGTCTATTTATTTAGTTTGTTGGACTTCTTATTTATTGGTTTATTTCAGTATTGGGTTATTTATTTAGAGACTCAATTGTTACTGAGTTTATGGTTATTAGAGTTTATTTTTTTATAAATATACTTGCAAGTCATGTCAGACTTTTAACACTTTATATTAAAATTATCCTAATTATTGGTTACAATCAATACTTTTCCTTCTTACTGCGATTGGGAAACCCTACGGGTACTGTTGGATCACCCTAGTTTTCTTAATTTTCTTTGTTGAGTTACCACTTCCAATTAATTATCTGTTGAACAATTTTCGTCCTACATCATATTGGCATCAGAGCTTTAAGGTTTCCCCATCAATTTCTTAATTTTCATGAGATCTAGGGTTTTCAAAAAAATAAATAATAATAAGTTACTATTAATCCGAGTTACTGTTCATCGCGGTTCATTGTTCACAAAAAGCAAAACCCTGATGCAGCTTTGTTTTGGAGATAAAGGAGGTAACCCCAACTTTCCTAATTTAAATTAAAAAGTCTTGCAAATTACCTTTTATTACCCCAAACTTCTGCTCTCCATTTAAATATTGCCCCACAGTTTATTAGTTTACATTTTCACCCATGTTTCTTGCATAAAGAGCCCTAAACTTTTAACTTAATACTTTTCACCCCAGTCTCGTATTTTCTGATTAGTTATGTCCATAAAGTAAAAGTAAATATTTCATTTTGACTATTCGGATTTTCAATATTTAATCACTTGCATTTCCTTCGTTCATTAGTTCTAAATTTTTTGAAAGTTTGTTTTGCATTTTTTCTTTTAAAATTGCCTAGTATTCCATCTAGTTGCATATTATTCAGTTATTATCAGTAGCTTTTGAGATTGCGATTGCATAGGCTTGTAATTTTAATTTGCTTCAATTAAATTTATGTATTGTCTCAACTTTGCACTTGCATTTGCATCATGACTATATGTACCCAAACGGCTTAAGAAGAAATTCAGGACCATTTAATTGTCATAGTTGCACAACTAGGTCAAATGAACTATAGGATCACACACATTGAACAAAGACAACCTGTAGTGGAACCTCAGGAGAATAATGAGAATGGGCATGTCGAAAACCCACATGTTAGGCACCATAAACATCCTAGGCATGATCATTATGATAATGATTATAGGAAAATCAAGGTAGATGCATCCGAGTTTGACGGTAGATTTGATCCTAATGCATTCCTTGATTGATTATCTAGCATGGAGAAGTATTTTAACTGGTATGAAATGTCTGAGGATAGAAAGGTGCGATTCGCCAAAATGAAATTGGTGAAATTGACCAATTTATTCTAGTCAGGGGTTGAGAGAGACTTAGAATGTCTAGGTGAGCCACTTATCAGGCATTAGGGGGAGATGAAAACTCGCTTAAAGCTGTATTATTTACCCGTAAGACATACCGATAGGTTAATGGAGTAGTATGATAACTTTCGTTAAGGTAATAATATGTCTGTTATTGATTACATCTGCAAATTTAGAGAGTTGACTCAAAGATGTAGGATTAGTGAGAGTGATAAATTGACCATTAGGAAATTCAAGAATGGGTTACGACCTGAACTTCAATCACACATCCTGACCAATGGCATCACTACACTAGATGACCTTTTCCAATCACTCTGAACAATGAGTATAAGTTGGAGGTGGTATCGCTAGAGGGTCCTTCTTACTCGGTCACCCATAAATGAAATTTCTCATAGTAGACATTTCCCCACTTCTCAGGCGTCCTCTAGGGATAGTAACATTGTAGTTGGGTTATCTCATGATAAAGGGAAGGGTGTAGTTGCACCCAACTCTCAATCTGCTACCCAGGAAAGGTGCTTTACGTGAAAGGGGTTAGGGAACAAGTTTTTTTAGTGCCCAAATCGCAATCGTCATCGGGTAACAATAGTAGAGGGAACTTCAAAAGAGGAAGGGATATTGTTGGGGATGAAGTCGAAGGTGAGTATGACTCACAGGATGAGGAGGTTGATGAGTACCTAGAGGAGATAGGTAATAAGATAGGTGTCGTGAGGTGAGTTTTCACGAGTCATAGGAGAGGATGATTGGAGGAGAACCATCATATTTCAGACCTATAACAAAGTAGATGGTGTCTCTTCTAAATTGATCGATAGGAGTAGTTGCTTAAATGTGGTTATTGAGACCGCCTTACCACGGATGAAGCTAAAAGCAAAACTACATCCCCAGCCTTTTAGCGTCGCCTAGGTCAACAAGACATCCATTCTTGTGCCAAAGAGATGTCTAGTGTCGATCCACCTTCAGGGCTATGACTTATGAGGTGGTGTGGTGTCCTTCCTATGGAAGTTGCACATATTCTACTAGGGTGACCTTGGCTATATGACCATGATGTGACTCATTATGGGAGGACGAACACATGTGTTTACACACAAGGGTAGAAAATATCATTAGCATCTATGAGACCCCGAGTGTCGTCTAAGAGTGAACCAAAGGAGACTAGTTTATCTACCCAACAAACCAAATCACTCTATATTCTTAATAGAAAGGAGTTTGAGCAAAGTGTGTTGGATGAGAAGGTTGTGTATACGGTGGTAGCTAGAGAGGTGAGAGATGTTCTTGAGGAGAGTACTAGAGAGATTCCTAGTGATGTTAGGCACATTCTACATGAGTTTACCGATGTTATGCCTAATGAGTTGTCTGATAGGTTACCACCTCTTAGGGACATCCAACATGCCATTGACCTTGTTCTGGGGTCTTCTTTACCTAACCTACTACATTATAAAATGCATCCCACAGAGCAGACTGAGATGAGACGACAGGTTGGCGAGTTGTTGAGGAAGGGCTTCGTTAGAGAAAGTCTTAGCTCTTGTGTCATTCCAGCTTTATTCACTGGCTGATGGGAGTTTGAGGATGTGTTTCGATAGTCGAGCCATAAATACAATCATCATCAAGTATAGGTTTCTCATAGCCTTGATGACATGCTAGATATGATGGTTGGGGCTCATGTTTTCACCAAAATTGACATGCGAAGTGGATACCACCAAATCCGCATCCGAGAGAGAGATGAGTGGAAGACTGCCTTTAAAACAGAAGACGGACTTTATGAATAGTTAGTTTTAGTGTTTTACCTTTTGGCTTAACCAATGCAATACATTTGTGAGATTTATGAATCAGGTGTTACGTCCTTTCATAGGCAAGTTTGTAGTGGTCTATTTTGATGACCCTCATTTATGACGTCCTTTCAATTTTTGTTGTAGTGGACCGTTTCAATAAGATGACACATTTTATTCCTTGTAGCAAAACTAATAATGTCTCGCATATTGTCATGATTTTCTTTAGTGAGATAGTGAGATTGTGTGGGTTAGCATTGACTATAGTTTTCGATAAAAATGTTAAATTTATGAGTTATTTTTTAAAAACTCTGTAAGAAATTTAACAACACGCTTAAGTTTTCTCATCCCTAGACTGAGGTTGTTAATAGGAGTCTAGGTGATTTGATACATTGTCTTGTGGGTGATCATGCGTCTACATGAGATAAGGTTTTACCTATGGTTGAGTTAGCATATAATAGCTTTCGAGTTAATCGTTCAATCCATCTAGCATTTTCAAGCTTTCCATTATCGCATATAAAACTAATTTAGCTCCCTTTCCATCGAATAAAGCTTTTGAGTCTGCAGAATCTTTATTCACATTCATGATTTGTATGTTGAGATAAGAAACAATATTAATTTGAGCAATGAAAATTATAAGTCTAATGCAGATGTTCATCGAAGGTATCAAGAGTTTAATGAGAATGATCGAGTGATGTTGTGACATCGTACTGAGAGATTACCTCTTGGCACATGGAAGAAAGTGCATGTTAAGAGGATGGGTCCATTTCAAGTTCGAAAGAAGGTTAGCGTTAATGCATACGAGTTGAATCTTCCCAGTGTGGAAGACCTTACTCCTTATCATGGGCCTTCTGATGAATCCTCACCCTCTTCCACTTCTTCTCCTACCTACTACTTACTAACCCTAATGAGTCTATACTTGTTCTTCCATTATCTATTCCACCTGCACCTCATACTGTTCCTACACAGCGTCAATAGAGGTTATTGAAGATGTTTTTAATGAGAAGATTGTGTCGACTAGGCAGGATGTTTACCGATAGTTTTTAGTGGAGTGGCGCAACAGGCCACTGAATGATTGTACATGGATTGGTGCTGAAGAGTTCCGTCGGCTTGATCCAGGCCTTTTGGAGACATATGAGGCTTTCATTTCGCCAGAGGCTTCGTTTTCGCAGCCGAAAAAAGTTGATAGGGATCGATCCGTAAGACGTCGTCATCGTTGAAGATTCGTTATTTAGTTATTTATTTATCAATTGTATATTTATTTAGTTTGTTGGACTTCTTATTTATTGATTTATTTTAGTATTGAGTTATTTATTTAGAGGCCCAATTGTTACTGGGCTTAGGGTTATTAGAATTTATTTTTTTATAAATATGCTTGTAAATCATGTCAGACTTTTAACGCTTTGATATTGAAATTATTCTAATTATTGGTTGCGATCAAATTTTTTTTCCCTCCTGCAGTTGAGAAACCCTAGGGGTAGTGGTTCTTCTGCAGTTGGATCACCCTAATTCTCTTAATTTCCTTTATTGATTTATCACTTCTAATTAATTATTTGTTCAACAATTTCCGTCCTAGATCAATGCATGGCACCTGATAATACCAAAGATCAACCAATTTTTAGAAATTTACTCTGATAGGGCACACAGCATAGCATGATTATTGCTTCTGCAATTGGCAAGATGAATTAGCAAAAAAAAATACTTTGTCCTGCATACGGAGAGATATGACCCATCCCACAACTTAGGTACTTGGTATTATTTATTGGGTCTGAAGGGAGTAATAGTGACCCTAACGTGTCTTCATATGAGTTGTTGATGAAAAATATTATGATAATAAAATACACTAGAAGACCTTGACTAAAAGAATTATATTAAAAGGCAAGTCTCAAGAGAAAACTAGAAAAAAACACTAGCTAACAAAGCACGATATGATCATATATTGGTTTACTCACGCTGTAAACTGCCATGCAGACCTTCCAAGACAGTTCACATTAACCATGAGCTATTCGACAAAGTAAAAGTGCGGAAAGTAAAGAGAAGAAAGAGTCTGTACTTAGAAATTCATAAGCCAATATCATTGAGGTTCCCCATGCTGACATGCTAAAAAACCTTGGACCTAATCCTCTGTACAATCCTTGCCAACCATCATCCGCAATCAATTGTTTAACTACTTGTTTTGCAGTGGGTCTCTTTTCGTGCCCAACCTACAATGTGTAAACAACAAATTAAACAGCATGAACATCACTAGTTATGAGGATGTGTAGAACAGAAACCAGAAAACTATAAACTTAAGTTTGCAAAAATAAACGATGCTCCAATATGTTACACTTGGCAATATTTTTTTCTCCATTTTGAAGGGAGGCAGATTTCTGCCACGATTCAGCAAGACGCTGCTTACATTAATGCAAAAATATTTGGGATGAGACAACAGTTTCTAAAAGTAATAGTTCATTCTTTCTACCATGCAACTGAAACACTCCATGTTAAGATTCTACCGTCTTCAATTACGAATAATGGCAGGCAAAGGAGAGAAACAGTGGAAGTAAAACAACATAGGATGCTGAAAGGAATTCTAGAGCGCTGAGGCACTCCAAGGAATTTTCAGTAATATGGATTCTAGAGGTATATTAACCATCCAGCAGCCAAGCTCAATACACCTGTGGAAGGCACTGTCGCCACCCATCTGTCAAGCTGAACGCGCTGGTGGCTTATTCTATATATTGAATAAGAGAAACACAATTAAGAAGCTGTCATAGTAGAAGGTATAGAGGTATCAGGTATGACACGAGTTTCTAGCCATCTAGGAATGTTTTTGGCACAATACTCTTAAACGTAATATCGCATAGACTTATATTCATAAGTACACTCGTATAGCTTCACACAAAAAAGAATTGTATAAACTACCAAGTACCAAAAGGTCCAAAAGCATTAACAGGTTAGCAGTGTGATTCCCCAGTTGTGCGGAAGCACTAGAATCACATAAAAAGATTAAACTCAGATGACAATTAAGCATACCTGCAAGCGAGTCTTAATGGTATCCAGTGGAGTTGTGATGAAAGATGCTGTAGCACCAGCAATTATCCCTCCAGCCCCTTGGACTGAAATTATTGTCGACTGGCTGGGAGCAGGTTCATCACTCTCAGTGCCATGACCTAAAAACCTGCCCAAAAACAAATAAATAGTTGTGTGAAAAATTATATAGTTTATCAACTGAAGGAGCCACAACAGTTGAAATGAAAAATGAACCCTGCAACCCAGTAAATCATCCAGTAGAGAATGATCACAAAAGGAAGCATCATCAACTTCTCTATTTATACTTATCAAGTATGTGTACGAGGCTTCATTAAAAATTTGCAGAAACTCAAATCAATAGACTTCTCAAACACTGACTGAGGGCATGAGACATGTTATTAATCGAGGATAGCTGAAACTCAGATTATTACTTGAGGTATTCAAACTACAACAGCAAGTCTAAAAATCTAAAAAATGTCTTCTCAGTGCAAAGTACTATAATGAAGGAACAACCACTTAATTGTTGCAGAACGGATCTCAAAACACTGTTAGAATTGGTCTGGGAGAAGGGCTGTCAACAAGTTTATTTGAAATAATCTCCTTGGCAGCCCTTCAACTGATATGAAAGGCAACTGAAGCTCCAGTACAACCTGCTGATATGACTAGGACGTATTCGATATTTTGATGGAGCCCCAACAAGTATAGTCTAGGATATATTTGATATTTCAATGGAGTCTCATAAAGTGTGCGGATCATTTATAAAAGCTAGTTTGAATGGTCCTAGAGTTTTATGTGTTCTTAGATACCCCTGCCGTCTCTGTTCTAAAAATCCCCGCCTAGGTCCGCCTAGGCCCCGCCTAGGCGCTAGGCCCCCTCTTGGCGCCCCGCCTAGGACCTAGGCCCCCCCTTGGCACCTCTAAGCCCCAGTATCACCTAGGCCCAAGGCGACAAAAAAAATTCCTCTAGAAAATTAGGCGGGTTCTAGGTGGAGATTTTTTTTATTTTAATAATTACCCAAACCAAATCTTGATATATTTATTTTTCTAATGATTACCATATTCATAATACTGAGGTTGTAGCATATCAAATCACAACAAAGTGAACAATACCAAGTCAAATGAATAATTTTATTATAGTTGTAATTTTTTGAACTTGTACCAACTTCAAATTATATAAATGAGGATACATTTGTAATATTTAGTTTAATTCTATTTTATAATTCTTAAATTTATGTTTAGTTTCGAAGTTTTATTATTGAATTAAATTCTTGAAATTTTAAAATTTATTATTTAACAAAATCTCTTATTTATAAATAAAACTAATACGTTAAAAATATGTTTATACTTTGAACAATTGCATGTTTGTGTTTGAACTTTGACATTAGCAATATGGATATGTGTTTAAACTTTAAGAAAAGACCTTTATTATCTTTATTATAGATTGTTATGCTTTATATTATTATTTTGTTTGGATAAATGTAAGATAAAATATTAAAATTATCTTAAAATAAAAAATCCCGCCTAGGCCCCGCCTAGGCCCCCTAGGCGCTAGGCCCCCCTCGGCCGCCCGCCTCCCGCCTAGCGCCTTTTAGAACATTGCCTGCCGCAATGGATAACCTGTTATGATGTCACCAGATTCACTAGTCCACATATAATTTTTTGTAGTTTGTATGGGCCTTTTTGGTCCTCCAA
The DNA here is from genome assembly GCA_020205615.1 of Panax quinquefolius. Taxonomy (NCBI): domain Eukaryota; kingdom Viridiplantae; phylum Streptophyta; class Magnoliopsida; order Apiales; family Araliaceae; genus Panax; species Panax quinquefolius. The sequence goes on from CM035156.1 coordinate 23,829,744, forward strand.
TGCACAAAATGAGCAAAAGTAAACACTCAATTTTACCAATGTTTCAATACAAACAAGTTCCTTCAACACATTCAGCATAACTGAAAGTAAACCAGTATGTCTCACCTCCATATGACACGTTGACTTGAACCATAGCTTGCCCACCATACAGCACTAGATGGGGAATAAGTCATAACAGATAGACCAAACCCTCTATATAATCCTCGAATGCCATCTGACTTCAGAACTTTACGAGCAACATCCAGACCTCCATTATAGCTTGCATGGCCTGCATATCCTTGGACCATCAACCTTTGGCTAACCTGTAGAAAAACTAAAACTAAAACTATGCAAGAATAATTCAAGATTGAGAAAGAAAAAATACGAATATTGTCAAATATTTTAAAAAGCCTTGGGTTGAAACTCAAGAAGACTTCAAGAGAAGAAAATGAGAATCAATGAAACAGTAAAACACTCTTGCTTCAAAACAGAAAATGAAAGAAACACAACGATCCGCATTTCAATTCTAACATATCCTCAATTGCATGTTAAGGTGAACACGAACAGAAGACCCACTTACCCCACCCCCACTCCCAAAAAATAAAAAATAAAAAAAGTTAACAGACTCTCTCCAGTTAGAATAAGGACAGCATACCACATCAATTGGAACAAACACAGCCTGAGCAAAAAGTGATGCTGTCATGCCAGCAATTCCATTTGCAATGGCTGCCTGGGTAGGTTCTGATACTTTGAATGGTTCAACCATCCTGAACGCAGCCGCTTTGGTGGTCTCCAATGCAGAAAGAAATACAATCCTGGCAGGAACTGCTCCAGTAATAACTGTGCCAAAACCTCTGTATAAACCAGGAATACCTTCTGCTTTCAATAGGCCTCTGATAACAGAAAACACATTCCTCTCAACAGATTCCTTTGAAGCAATCTGCATCCTGGTCTTTACAACAGAAATAGGGTATAGTGCAACCGTAAGCCCAGAAAATATCCCAGCTCCTAAGACATAAAACTTAGTTTTATCAAGCCTGCAAGATAGGTGGAAGACATACAAGAACTTAGAGATTGAAAGATCACAAAGCAAGTTACAATGTTTAGAAGTGCTCAGGAAGGTTGCAAAAGCAAATGGAAAATGAGAAGTCAACAACAAACATAAGAAACACTCCCAAATTAAATGATTCATGTTGCATCTTACTTTACCATCTCTGTTTATGGCTGATTTATTTATATTAATGATACAAACAAGTTTGCAAGTCATAGTTAACTTCCAATTCAACTAGATAAGAAACTAGAGTCAAGAAGTGGGTGGCAATGATCTGAATAGCAGCTAAATTCTCTCTTCGGCTAATTGAAATCACAATTTGGAAGAGACCAGTGTTAGAACAGGAGTGTTAACGCTCGAATTCGTCTGCACGTCCAACCACCGGCTTTTACTTGACCACTTGGGCCGTCGAGGAAGTATGACAGTAAAAACAGGTTTCAAGAGAGGTTAACAATGGAGGAGTTGGTATTTAATAGGCTAGAATGTGTGTGTATACCTCTATTGTTCACCTGTATTTATAGTTTAGCTACACTATCTCAATAGTGTTACAATTCCTAATTGAAATTATATGGAGAGATCCTATTGAAAAGGGTAAGTATCATACAAGAATTAGTATTGGATATGGTAACTACATGGTGCCTTGGTTTGCAAGATAATGACCCAAGCCTATTGAACTTAGGAGTTTATCATGGGCGCTTAGGAGATAACGGCCTGGAATCGGGCCCAATTTGAACAATCCGTTGTATAAAATATGCAGCCCAACAAGGAGTATAGAAGATGTAAAGTGATTTGGTTTGAGGCGTGTAAACACTTTCTTTAATGTGATAGTAGCCTCCACACAATTTGAGTTTGCTACCGGGTTACAAACAATCCACTTTCAGGATATAACAAAACCTACAAAATCTGCAGATAGCAAATCTGAAGATTTTCCTTTAGAATTTACTATCAGACTTAATAACTTGGTATATAGAAAATGAAGGGAAAAGGAATGAATAAATTTCCTAGCAAAAGTCTATTTATGGTATCTAAGAAAATATTTATTGCAATGCGCCACAGGCCCGCAAGTCGTATCATGCATGCCGGGGTACTATCCATACCTTTCCCTTTGTCGTGTGTATGTTGCACTTGATAATATCCATACCTTCCCCTTTGTCTTTTAGTGTTAGAAGAGATCTTTTATTTCTCTCCGATGTGGGATGTTGGTGGTTTATTCCAATAACTCTAAACATACATATTTTCAATTTAATTACAACAAACGGGACTTCAACTCCAATTGATGTTGTTGATTAGTATGGTAAGCCAGATAGTGCTACAACACATCCATTATTTGATGGGTATAAATCTTTAAGCACTTACAAGCTAATATGACACACCTATAGATTACGCAACCCCAGTTTGAAAGTCATACTTTGTTGAGTTCAGTTCAGTTGAGTTCTATAGCAGAACCATATATCTTTCTGGAATGGGAAAAGGAATGTGTACAGCACTGCCTCTGAAGAATGTCAAATTTCGCCCATGAAAACGGGTATTACAGGATTCAAGAATAATTATGTAAAAAACTGAAAGATGGTAACTTGGATGCTTTTCCACATTTAAGAGTCATCCTAATTCAAAATGTACGTCACTAGCAGACATAGAGATATTAAGATTATCATGGTTTATTACAAAGAAGGAATATCTTTTCCAGCAATACATGCCTTAGAACATTCAACACGCAGGGCATGTTTACACATGTGTTACCATTGAAGATCTGATTTCAAGTGCACTGTCTAGAACTCGGGAGGGGGATACTAACTGATATGGCTTTATATGAAATCGAAATTAATAGTTTTTTCATCAAAAACAAACTCACTCTATTCCAAAAATAGAAATACAATTTCATTTTTGGTATGTCCCAAAGAAAAATACATTCTTATTTTAGTATTATAAAGTAGAATGATATACCTAATTCGGGAACATAAATTATCATTAAGGGTACATTTGAGAACATAAAATTATCAATCGAATGGAGGGTGTATCTAATAACCCTCATCAATTTTAAATTTTAAGATTCAAAATGAATAGGAAAAAAAATGAGACTATTTTCTTGAGACAGAATCAATAATTAATATACTTAATATTTTTATCATACAGAGAGAACCTGTTAAAAAAGATTCATGATAATAGGCAGACAAAGTATAAAGGATAATGGAGGTAATTAAAGCCTTGCATATAGGGGTATAACCGTACACCCAGCTCTGGATTGGAAACGCCAGCGCCGTTTTCCTTGATGCAATTAGATAAAACTCGTTGATATGAAAACTCTAATCAATAATAGAAACTTAAAATGTAATGACAGAATTATCAACTGCACAAGTTAACCGTACAATTTACCGTATATGTCAATAACAGAAAAATACGAAATTGAGCTGAAAAAGCTTTAAGCAAAAGAATAATAATTATAGTCATTCGATATGGATGAGGGTAATTACTTATCCCAATCAATTTCGGTTTGATTGAACGACGGCCTTGTTTGAGAACGAACAGTTTCCATTTTCAATTTTGGCAGCAAAACCACGATTTCGATCCGAAAAATTTAAAAGCCTCAACTCAAATCTGCAAGGAAAGGGCAGTTCAAGCATCCAATCTGTCCATTTAAGTTTCCAAACACACAAACAGAAACTAATGCTTTGCGATTGCGAAGATTTGTGAAACAAATATTTTTGGTGGGAATGATTAGATATCTGCTATTCCAAATATAGTTTCGGAAAGGAAATGCCCTCTGAATGTATGTCTGAAAGAATAAATAAGGAAAGTTGCCGGGCGGAAGTTAGGTCAATGGTTGGCTATGGAATTGGAATTGTCCAATGCCAAAAAAATAAAACTTCAATCATGCCACATTGTAAATTGTACACAAGGGAATTATACTTTTAACACTTACAATGGCAACCCATATTTCTCGCTCATTTCGATAGTTTTAAAATGAAAAAAAAAAAAATCATAATAAATGTTTTATTTATAATTATTAATTAAACTCCATATACAAATAACCTGTACAAAGTACGAGTAAACTTACAAACGAATTAACAAGGTAAATTTTATATATGATATTTGCTTTGTTATATATTTTGTATGGTATAGATGGAATAAATTATCATTAGTCTTCAATAATGTTAAACTGATAAAATACAATAGACAACAAGTATAATTGCAGCGGAATAAACAATCCATTAAAAGAGTGAAGTAGAGAATAAAATTTACTATCTTTTATGATTTAAAAAAATTCATCACTTTTATCGCTTAGGACTCAAAACAATAAATAATCTACATCATCCTCAGACTACTACCAATGATATTCATTAAGGTCACGACCACAAATTATCCAAATGCACACCACGGGCCAAGATATTCGTGTATTCATCAATGGTCACGATCATGCCAACAATCATCCATCAATGCACTACGGCCAACGAGAACTTTTATCACATCATTTGTAACATTACGGTCAATACGATTATACCGAATAATTCTCAATTATAATCATACCAAGTCCATCTATCGCACTACAAGCCACATATGACTTTCAAAAATATAAACACGAGGATGATGACAATGATATAAGAATTCAATAAAACAAGTTCACAAATTAATTTATCCAGAACTAATAACGCCTAAATTGTCAACACGATACTTTTTTGTAGAAAAATTCAAGAATGCTCAAAAAAATATTTTCATGAAAAGATCTTTGGATGAAGCGCAAATATCAATGATATTTATGACGCCCCCAAAATTAGGTATATATCATCACCCATCTTTGGTAGTCGATATCGTATATGTAATTTAAATACAACTTACTAATATAACTGCGTAGGTAATAATCTGACATAAACCGTGAGTTTGAATACAAATATTATCTACTAGATATTATACAAACTCAAAAGGAGTCCTCATTACAATTATTATCACACTATTTCACGTAATAAATGAGGACTACTAATGCTATCCTCCGGACCATTACTCCGCTCCCCGACTCGTCCCAAATTTATATTCTCATTTCAAGAGAGAACGATGGAAAAAGAAAGGGTGAGCTCAACTAACCCAAGAAGAAATATTATGACTAAGATAATGCGTAATAAATTATCATTAGCCTTCAACAATGTTAAACCGATAAAATATAATAAACATCAAGTTTAATCTACAAGAATGAACAAGCAATCCATTAAAAGAGTCAAGTAGAAAATAAAATCTACTATCTTTTATGATTTAAAAGGTTTTTTATCATCGTTATAAATGAGACTCAACTTTAATAAATAATCCACATCATCGAATCACCCCGCACTACGGCCAAGGATATTCTTTAGTATCACGACCACAATTATTCACGCACCACGCCAATAATAGTCAGGTATTCATTAATGGTCATGATCATGCCAACAATCGTCCATCAATGCACTACTACTGCCATCGAGGATTTTTACCACATCATTTGTAACATTACTACTATGATTACAATCAATAGTCTTTGTCATAATCATACCAAGTCCATCTATGCACTACAAGGTGCCATGATGACTTTAAAAAATATAAATACGAGGATGATGACAATGATATAAGAATTCAATAAAACAAGTTCAAGAATTATTTTATCCAGAATTATTAACGTCCAAATTGTCAATATGATACTTGTTTTGTAGAGTAAAATTCAAGAATGATCGTAAGAATATTTCCATGAAAAGATATCGGATGAAACGCAAATATCAAGGATATTCTACTAATTTCATGGAGTATAGAAGTCAAAGTTTTAACCAACCGGGTATAATAAAGAATGGAATAACAAAAGAAATTACCATGCATGCATTGATTGCATGTATGACATGTTATTCCAATGTAATAATAATAACGGAACCAAAGTCGTGAAATTCACAATCGGCAGGATGTTCCAATGTAAATAATAAAGATGGAACCGGATCCTAAAAACACACGATGAGATATTCCAACGTAATAATAAAGATTTTAACCAGTCCTGTAAAACACACGCATGTGATGTTCCAACAAAAATAATAATAAAGATTTTAACCAGTCCGGTGTAAAACACACGCATGTGGATGTTCCAATGAGAATAATAGAAGAATGTCACCAAGTATAGGTAAACCACGATACAAAGTTATTCCAATGTAATAATAAGCAATGGAATAACAACAGATTCTCTTCATGAATAAGAAAGAATAACACCCCTTACTTTTGGTAGGAGATTGAATACTGCAAGAAGTGTAGTAACAAAATACTCTTCTTCTTTCTCTCTTATTCTCTATATACTTTCTCTATATCTTGAATGAATTCGTGAAAATAATGAAGCACTAGGCCTCTATTTATAGAAGATTTCTAGCTTAAGCACCCGCCATGTGAAAAGGCAAAGGGCTTGACGACCGGTGATGTGAAAAGAAAAGTGGTTTGACGCTTGTAATGTGAAACGACAAGTGGTTCGGCGCTCAGAATGTGAAACGACAAGTGGTTCGACGTCTCCGTAAAGGTAATTACTATTGACAAAGGTAATTACTATTCACAAGTAATAATTACTATCGACGAAGGTAATTACTATCGATTTAAGGTAAATACTATCGACGAAGGTAATTACTATTCACAAAGGTAATTACTATCGACGAAGAGACTCTTAGATGATGACATATGGGTCCCCCATAAAATAATCAAACTTACCACAAACGTCTCATAATGTACTTTTATATACATTAAGGATTGAATAAATATTACCACAAATTATTTTATTTTTAATCAACACATTTTAATCTTTCAACAATTATTAATCATTTATAACTTGTCGTCTCAATTAATAATATAACATATTATACGTATGATAATCTTGTGACAATAATCAATCAATAATATAAGAAATATGATGCAAAGAATTATCAGTAATAATTGAAAGCATAGTGGTGACTTCTCACGTAAGCATCAATAATCAATACCGCAGTGCTACTATACAACTACGCCAGACATCGCATTTTTTTTACTACCGGGTAGTTCAACAGCTTTTAATTTGTAACACCTCCGCCGTTATTTTTATAAAATATTTTTGTCGCTTTCTCGATCCGATAATAATTATTGTTGCTGGGGTCCACTAATGATTGAGCCATTGTATTTAATATTCCCTAACAAAAGAATATTCTCCTAACCAAACGAATATTTTATAACAACTTGCATACTTTGCAAAATTTATAAATATTACCCACAACTATAACATTATATCAAATTTATTCCATAATATTCAAAAATAATATTTATAGAAAAATCATCTTTATTTATAATAGTCGGGGTCTTACAACCTCCCATTCTTATGAAATTTTCGCCGAAATTAGAATTAGGGGCACGACTGGTATGTCAAGAGGTAAGGATACCTTGATTTCATTTCAGATTCTAACTACCAAGTCATTTCTTCAACATCGTGGTTCCTCCACAAAACTTTGACTTGAGGTATAACCTCGGAGCGTAGAATATGTTCCTTCTTATCCAAAATTTGAACAGAACCTCTTCATACGCCAAATCTTCCGCTATTTCGTCCGGTTCTAACTCAATAATATGGTTCGGGTCTTTCACATATTTACGTAACATGGATATGTGAAAAACGTTATGAACACGAGACATATTTGGCGCAGTAGAAATGAGTCTATAGGCCACGCTTCCTACTCGATCGAGGATTAAAATGGACCGATGAATCGAGGATTAAGTTTTCCTCTCTTTCCAAATCTTGTAACTCCTTTCCATGGAGCAACTCTTAACAACACACGATCTCCTATATCGAATTCCACGTCCTTTCGATGAAGATCAAGATAACTCTTTTCATCGATTTTGTGAGGTTTTTATACGTTGTTTGATCGTTTGAATCTTTTTCCGTAGTCATACGCATTCAACTCCGGGCCCAACAACGTTGTTTCACCCACCTCATCCCAAAGATACCGAGAAACGACACTTTCTTCCATACAACGCTCGAATGGAGCCATACCAATACTTCGCTGATAATCGTTGTTGTAGGAAAACTCCACCAATGGTAAGAACTTGTCCCAACTCCCTTGAAATCAAGGACACGAGTCTTAATAGATCTTCAAGAGTTTGAATAGTCCTCTCCGATCGTCTCGTCCGTCTCGAGGATGATATGCCGAGCTAAATCGTAAGTCCGCGCCCATAGCTTTTTGCAAACCAACCCAAAATCGTGAAGTGAATCTTGGGTCTCGATCGAAACTATGGATACCGCAGATACCATTCATCTTACAATCTCGCTTTATGTACATACGAGCAAGACGTTCAAGTGTATAAGTTTCTCGATTTCGGTAGAAAATGAGCGGAGACTTGGTCAATCTATCAACAATGACCCAAATCGCATCAACGCCTTGAGAAACCTTAGGAAGACCCGTTTAAACGAAATCTATGGTAATGTGCTCCCGCCCATTCTCGAATTTCAAGTGGTTGCAATGGACCTTTTGGTACTTGATGCTCCGCTTTTAACTCGTTGACAAGTTGTACACCTTGAGATAAACAAATGCTTATCTCTCTCTTCATATTGCTTCCACCAAAATGTATGATTTAATATCACGATACATTTTGCTACTCCCAGATGGATTGCAAATGGTGTGTCAGGCGCCCATCATGATATTATAGTTTAAATCGTGGTCGTTAGAACACAAAGTCCGGAGTCGACTCAAGTATTCTTTCTTCATCGATTCTTGCTTCCCAAGATAAGACCTTCTTGCACTTTCTTCCTCATACGCATCGCCTCCGTGTCCGTAGCTCTTGAGTAGCTTTTAACTTTATCGATTAAAGTCTGCCTCTACTCAGATATATTCGCTATCATCACACGCGCCCCTGAGTCTTTAACTCTATCTCCATCTCTTGCAAGTCACACAAAATGGGCCTTTGTCAGGTTGATAATAACGCACTCAGATTGCAGATTGCATACGATCTTCTACTCAATGCGCCGCCTACCACGCTCGCTTTTCCAAGATGGTATTGATGGTATGATCGTAATCTTTCAATCAGCTCAAGCCAACGTCGTTGTCGCATGTTGAGTTACTTTTGAGTGAAGAAATATTTGAGGCTTTTATGATCCGTAAAGATCTCCACTTTCTTCCCATACAAGTAATGCCTCCAAATTTTAAGTGCAAGAGAGATAATAAATGCTAACTCTAGATCATGAGTAGGATAATTCCTCTCATATTCTTTGAGTTGTCATGAGGCATAAAGCTATTACTTTTCCATGTTGCATGAGAACACATCCCAACCCTTTGTCCGAAGCATCACCGTAGATGACAAACCCTCCGAGCCGATGGTATTGTCGTAACAGTCTTTGAAATAAGTCTCATCTTGAGTTCTTGAAAACTCCTCTCATATTCTTCGCTCCAACCGAACTTTGTATCTTTTTCGAGTCACCGAAATCAATGGAGTAGCGATTCGAGAAAATCCTTCCACGAATCTCCGATAATAACCAAATTTAAAACCGAGAAAGCTACGATTTCTATCATCGATTTAGGTTGTTCCCAGCCAAATAGCTTCAATCTTTCTTTGGGTCAATGATATTCCATGACTTGATACCACGTGCCCAAGGAATGCTACTTCTTCAAGCCGTAACTCGCATTTCTTCAACTTGGCATAAAGCTTATATTCACGAAGCTTTTGGAGTGTCACCTCAAGTGTTGCTTTCATGATCTTCACGGCTTTTGGAATAAATAAGGATGTCATCAATAAAGACGACCACAAAGTGATCCAAATATTCATCAATACTTGGTTCATCATATCCATGAAGGCAAGCAGGAGCATTAGTCAATCCAAAGGACATGACTAGAATTCATAATGCCCGCATCGAGTTCTCGAAAGCCGCTTTGGAATGTCAATGGTTCTAATCTTCAATTGGTGATATCCTAACGAAGATCAATCTTTGAAAAGAATTTGGCTCCTTGCAACCGGGTCAAACAGTCATCAATACGCGGCAATGGATACCTATTTTTGATGGTGACGTGATTCAACTCTCGATAATCAATACAAAGTCGATACTCCCATCTTTTCTTCTTCACGAATAATGTGAGCACCCCAAGGAGAAGTACTAGACGAATAAAGCCAATGTCTAACAATTCCTGCATTGGGTCTTTAACTCCTCAAGTTCAATAGAGCCATTCGATATGGGCTTTGGAAATAGGGGGTAGGTCGATACAAAAATTCAGTTCTTCCGGGAAATACGTCGAAATTTATTAACAATAGAAATATCGCTCAAAAATCGACGTATTTTTGTTTAAATCATGATATGAGCTAAGAAAGCTTGACATCCGCTTTTCAATAAACGAATAGCTTTATGGCTTGAGATGACCGTGATTGATTTTAATGGTTTGGTCATTTGAATTCGCATAATAGGTTGATTAGGAATATGAAAGCTAACAACCTTACAAAAAAACAATCAATTTTTGCATGATAAGTAGTTAACCAATCAATCCTTAGAATCACGCCAAATGCAAGTATTTTTAATGAAATAAGATCGACAGTAATGTGAGGGTACCGATTTGAACCAAACAAGACTTATAAATAGTGGATGTAATGAAGGTTTCTCCCAACCGAGTTTCCACAGATAAGTCAAAGTCTAATTTCTCCTGAGTCAAATTTAATCAATGAGCGCAAGTAGGAGAAATAAAAGAATGGGTAGAACCCAGATCAAATAAAGTATAGACTTCATTAGAGTTTATGATAAACTTACCCGTGATGACCTCATTCGGATTCCTTGCTCTTTGGGAGGTCACAACAAACGCCTCCTCAGACTACCGGTTTGACTTTTCCGACTACCTTTGGTGCCTCCATCCTAGCTTTGAATTTGTCTTTGGTAAACGACAAAATCGAGCTAAGTGACCTTCTTCCACAATTATAACATGCTTTGACTGGCATGGCACGCAGCTGATCGATCCGTCCTCTCTCCTCCGCATTTGAAGCATATGATAGGTGGTCTTTCTCCTTCCTTAACAACGGTGTCGGTGTTGACGCTTTTCCATCATTGTTGAATCTCCTTTTCTTGAAATGTCCATTCTTATTGTTTTGGCCTCGATTACCACCGGTGGTTACCATATCCGCCCCGTTGATTCCTCTCCACGCTTGTTGTCACCGCTTCGATGACTACTCACCGGTATTATAATTTTGCTTACACGCTTCTTTTTTAGTTGCGTTAACTCATTATCGCTACTCCCACTAATCGAGCCCTATTTACAACATCCGAATACAAACACAGCTTTATGAGAAATAAGATGTCGACGATTCCCGCTTCAAACCTCTTAAAAACATTCACGCCATTCTCTTCATTATCCACCAAGTGGGACTCAAACCGTGATAACTCCGCAAATTTTGCCTCGTATCATGACACCTGGCCATATTGTTTTGTTCTAACTTGATAAACTCCACCTTCTTCATGTGGCGAATACTTTCAGAATGTATTTGTCGTTGAATGTCTGGAACTTCTCCCAAGATATCTTCAAGACAAAGAAGTCGAGTACGTTTTACCGATTCCCCACCCAAGAATCAGCCTCCGCCGCAACATAAAAGGCTAGTAGAAAGGAACCTTTTGCTCCTGAGCATCCCAAGACATCAAATATCTTGGTAATCTGCTTTATCCATGCTTCCGCCGTAAGTGGTTTTGCTTCTCCTTAAACTCCGGTGGTCCCAGCTCCTTGAATTGTTTAGCGGTGACCACCGAGAGTTTTCCGTGTTTCCACCTACGTTTTGGACAAGAGTCGCTCTCATTCGCCGTTGCATAAATTGCATAAAGCCTCTCGAATATTTGATCATTCATCATTTGGTCAAGTGTTGTTGTTTGCATGAGGATTGTCGCCTTCCTCGATGCACATTATCCTCGATTATTGATATGTGGTGAATCAACGATCGCTCAAGCTCCATTCATATTCTCAACATTCTCGATGTCATTTTCGACATCGCCACAAAACAAAAGGTTAATTGACATGTAACAAATTATCCCTATCTTCCCACCAACCAATAAAATAAAGACATAAACTTAGGTAGGTCATACTAAGCGAAGGTATTCCCTGCCTCCCCCTCCTAGTACTATTCTCACATCTTAGCCAGGATCATATCCCTAAGCTCGATACTAACCGTGACGCCCCCAAATTAGGTATACATCACCCATCTTGGGTAGTTAGATACATGGTATGTAATTTAAATACAACTTACTAATATAACTGCTGTGTACAAAAGCGACATAAACCGTGAGTTTGAATACAAATATTATCTATTAGATATTATACAAACTCAAAAGAAGTCCTCATTACAATTATTATCACACTATTTCACGTAATAGTGAGGACTACTAATGCTATCCTCTCGACCATTACTCCGCTCCCCGACTCGTCCCAAATATATTCTCATTTCAAAGAGAATAAAGGAAAGAAAGGGTGAGCTCAACTAGCCCAAGAAGAAATATTATGACTAAGATAATGCGTAATAAATTATCATTAGCCTTCAACAATGTTAAACCGATAAAATATAATAAACATCAAGTTTAATCTACATGAACAAAGCAATCCATTAAAAGAGTCAAGTAGAAAATAAAATCTACTATCTTTTATGATTTAAAAGGTTTTTCATCATCATTATAGCCGAGACTCAAATTTTAATAAATAATCCACATCATCGAATCACCCCCGCATACTACGGCCAAGGATATTCTTTAGTATCACGACCACAATTATTCACGCACTACGCCCAATAATAGTTGTGTATTCATTAATGGTCATGATCATGCCAACAATCGTCCATCAATGCACTACTACCATCGAGGATTTTTACCACATCATTTGTAACATTACTACCATGATTACAATTGAATAGTCTCTCATTCATAATCATACCAAGTCCATCTATGCATTACAGTGCCACGTATGACTTTAAAAAAATATAAACATGAGGATGATGACAATGATATAAGAATTCAATAAAACAAGTTCAAGAATTATTTTATCCGTAAATTATTAACGCCCAAATTGTCAATATGATATCGCTTTTGTAGAGTAAAATTCAAGAATGATCGTAAGAATATTTCCATGAAAAGATATCGGATGAAACGCAAATATCAAGGATATTCTACTAATTTCATGGAGTATAAAGTCAAAGTTTTAACCAACCGGGGTATAATAAAGAATGGAATAACAAAAGAAATCACCATGCATGCAGATTGCGACATGATGTGTTATTCCAACATAATAATAATAACGGAACTTAAACGTGTGTGAAATTAAAATTCGCATGACAGATGTTCCATCGTAATAATAAAGATGGAACCAGATCCTGTAAAAACACATGACAGATATTCCAACATGTAATAATAAAGATTAACCAGTCCTAGTAAAACACACGCATGTGATGTTCCAATGTAATAATAAAAAGACGGAACCAGTCCCGTAAAAACACACAAATGTGATGTTCCAACAAAATAATAATAAACACGGAACCAGTCCCTGTAAAAACACACGATGTGATGTTCCAATGTAATAATAGAAGAATGTCACCAAGTATACTAGTAAACCACGATACACAAGTTATTCCAACAGTAATAATAAGCAATGGAATAACAATGCTTCTCTTCATGAATAAGAAAGAATAACACCCCTTACTTTTGGTAGAAGATCAATATCAGAGAAGTAAGAACAAAATACTCTTCTTCTTTCTCTCTTATTCTCTACTATACTCTCTCTATAGCTTGAATGAATTCATGAAAAATAATGAAGCACTAGGCCTCTATTTATAGAAGATTTCTAGCTTAAGACCGCCATGTGAAAAGCGCAAAAGGGCTCGACGAATGATGATGTGAAAAGAAAAGTGGTTTCGACGCTCAGAATGTGAAACAACAAGTGGTTCGGCGCATCAGTAATGTGAAACGACAAGTGGTTTGACGCTCAGAATGTGAAACGGCAAGTGGTTCGACGTCTCGTAAAGGTAATTACTATCGATTTAAGGTAATTACTATTCACAAAGGTAATTACTATCGACGAAGGTAATTACTATCGACGACGAAGGTAAATACTATATTATCGAAGGTAATTACTATTCACAAAGGTAATTACTATCGACGAAGAGACTCTTAGATGATGACATATGGGTCCCCCCATAAAATAATCAAACTTACCACAAACGCCTCATAATGTATTCTTTAATATATATTTTAATAAATATTACCACAAATCATTTTATTTTTAATCAACACATTTTAATCTTTCAACAATTATTAATCATTTATAACTTGTCGCCTCAATTAATAATATAACATATTATACGATGATAATGCGACAATAATTGAATCAATAATATAAAAAATATGATGCAAAGAATTATCAGAAGAATAATCGAGCATAAATGAAGTGACTTCTCACGTAAGCATCAATAATCAATACCGCAGTGCTACTACTATACAACTACGCCAGACATCGCATTTTTTACTACCGGTAGTTCAACAGCTTTTAACAGAACACCTCCGCCGTTATTTTTATAAAATATTTTTGTCGCTTTCTCAATCCGACAATAATTTTACATTGTGGGATCCACCAATGATTGAGCCGTTGTATTTAATATTCCCTAACAAAAGAATATTCCCCACCAAACGAATATTTTATAACAACTTGCATACTTTGCAAAATTTATAAATATTACCCACAACTATAACATTATATCAAATTTATTCCATAATATTCAAAAATAATATTTATGAAAAATCATCTTTATTTATAATAGTGGGTCTTACAATATTCCACTAATTTCATGGAGTATATGAAGTCAAAACTTTAACCAACCGAATATAATAAGGAATGGAATAACAAAAGAAATCACTAGGCACGTGATAGATATAGACATGCAGTTATTCCAATGTAATAATAAATATGGAACTGTGTCCCATAAAAACGCATGCATGGTGATATTCCAGTCGATGTAATAATAAAGAATGGAATAACATAAGAATTTCACCAAGTATAGGGAGTCCAGCGTGATACAAAAGTTATTCCAATAGAATAATAAAGATGGAATCGGGGCCCTACAGAAACGCATGCATGTGATATTCCAATGTAATAATAAAGATTTTAATCAGTCCCAATAGTAAAAACGCATTGATACGCATAAGATATTCCAATGTAATAATAAAGAATGGAATAACATAAGGATTTCACCAAGTATAGGAGTCCGCGATACAAAGTTATTCCAATGTAATAAATAAGAAATGGAATAACATAAGGATTTCACCAATTACTGTGGTACGCCATGTGATCACAAGTTATGTATAGTGTGGCGCCCAAAATAGGTCCATTCCATCCAACCCATTCTGAGAAAATAGCCAAATACATGATGTAAAATAACTACAACTTTATTATTACAACATATAAATCGTGAGTTTAAATACGATATTGCCATCTAGACAATATCCACACGCAAATAAATCCCCATCATAATTATTGATACATTATTTTACAAAATGGTGAGGACTACTAAACAACTCTCTCTAAACCTTCATTCCATACCCCGACTAGCACTCGCTACATTCTCGCCTCCCGAGAAGAAAAATGGAACAACAAGGAAAAGGGTGAGCTCTCAACTAGCCCAAGAAAAGAATATTATGACTAAGATAATATACAACAAATTATCGTTAGTCTTCAACAGGAAAAAATCTAATGTAATACAATAGACAACAAATTTTAAATCAATATTCGCAAATGGAAATAATAATTCATTGTAGAGAGTTAAGTAGAGAATCCAAACTACTATCTTCTATGTGATGAATTTAAAAGTTCATCGCTCATCTTTTATCCTCGTAACATCAATCAATATACATCTGAATCAAATATTCATCTTTGCACTACAGTGCCAAAGATATTCATCACTGGTCATGTTCATTTAAACACTGCTCATCTTTGCACTACGGGCCAAAGATATTCTTCAGAAATCATTCATCTTTGCACTACACCAAAGATATTCAATAATATCATCATTTAAGACGAGGATGATGAAAATATTTTTAAAGAAACGAATCCAAAGGAAACAAAATGACAAGGATTAAGGATTAAGGATTCGTACTTTATTTTATCCATGTCCAAAATACCTCAAAATAATCATAGTGGTGTAAAATTCAAGAATGATCAAAACATGGATACAATCAAAGCTAGTATCCGTAATAGATATTTTGACGAAAAGAAGAAATTTCATTTTTCTATGAATAAGATCAGATATTGTGAATAAAGGTCGATACGTGAATAAGACCAGATATCGTGAATAGTAACTCCGACACCAAAAGATAGAAATTTCACAAAAAAACATCTTCACGCTTCGTGAATAGTACTCGTGAATAAGAACTCATGAATAAGAATCATAAATAAGAACTCGTGAATAAGAACTCGTGAATAAGAACTCATGAATAAGAACCCCACATGAAAAAGTTTCAAATTTGATAAAAAGTTCCAACCAATATTTCAAAGATAATGATATTGAAGAAATAATATCATTTGAGAAAAAATAACATCCCTTACCTCGAAAGATCATTACTTCTAAATTAAACACCGATATATAGGCTATGACTTGGACTTGCAGACGTGAGATAGCAATACTCAAAGTATACTCAAAATACTCACAAGAATACGCCGATAATATAGAGAGAGAAACTTCAGCTTCTGGTGTGATTTTCAATTCTAACCCAAGACCCTATTTATAGAAATTCGCTTAAACACCAAAGCGTAAAAAATTTAATAAAATATTAATATATATTTATTAAATTCCTACGCACCAAAATCTGATTCAAATCATCAGCCACCAAGAGTGACTCACCTTGCCTAACTCAAAAAAACGTTTTTCTTATTAAAATATTTAAAACTTCAAAATTAATTATTTTGAGCTTCGTAACTTCAATAATTCATAATAAATAGCTCTTTCATCAGAAAATTTGAATCTCGAGAGTTTTTATAGGAAATTCAATTCTCTACAACTTTGCAGAAGAAAGTTTTTCCAAATTCCAAATAGAAATTGACCAAATCCACAAACGGGCAATTTTACAGTTCTATAATCAAATTTCACCAATAAATGGGGTCCACCGACATGTTTAATATGTTTTAAAACATTTATTGCAACAAAAATACTCTTCCTTCTCAGATACTCATATATCCCACATTCGTTGTAAAAAATATCACCGTTAATATATTATTAAAATAATATATTTAAATGAATTATTTTATCGTAAAAGATAAAATATTAATTTTCAACAATTGTCATTTTAAAATTTTCTCCATCTATATCCACATAAAATCAATATTTTCCTCATCATATAAATCAATAATTAATTATTCACAAATAATATTACGTAATCACAATATCGACAACCGTGCGCTTCCTGGAAAGAGGGGCTTTCCAATAAGAATTTCTTCATCTTGCGCGAATTAGGGTGACCAAACCTCTCCTTAGATGTAACTTTCTAGACATTGACAATAATGTTATCTAATAATATTATTCGAGATAATATGAATTATTGCTTCGATAATGAAAAATACCGTGTAATGACAATTATCAAACAACAATAATATAAAATATCAACGCAAAGAATTATTAACTCAATAAAATAAAATATCGAATAAAGAATTATCGTAACCATTATTAGTAGTGCCTTCTTACGTAAGAATCAATAATTGGTGCAATACTGCAAAGCTACTTGCTCAACAACGCGTATTAGTGTGTTTTAACCAATGGGTATTCCAACAAGATTAAAGGTAATAACTACGCCAAGTTATTTAAAAATAACTTATATTTGTCGCTTTCTTCATCCAATCGCTTTCACATGGGGCCCACACATGGTCGCTACCGTCGCATTTAATATTCCCGACAAGCATTTAATATTCCACGACCAAACGAATATTCCCCAACAACAATGAATATTTTATAACCACTCATTATTTTGAAATATTTAATGTATTTAACCCTTAACTATCCACATTAATCAAATCAACCCTTACTATTTCAAAATAATAAATAAAGGAAATTCCTTTTTATTTAAAAATTTCGGGGTCTTACAACCTTCCTCCTTATGAAATTTCGTCCTCGAAATCGACGTACGCACTGGTGTTTCAAAAGGTGAGGATACCTCGCTTTCATTTCCGCTTCCAATTCCCTGTGTCATTTCTCTATAGCATGATTCCTCCACAAAACTTTAACTTGTGGTATGACCTTTTCATAGCAGAGGGACATGCTCCTTCCTATCCAAGATCTTGACAGTACCTCCTCATACGTTAAGTCTTCTACTATCTCGTCCTGCTTCTAACTCAATAACGTGGTTCGGTCTTTCACATATTTACGAAAGTATGATATGTGAAACACATTATGAACACGAGACATACTTTGAGGTAACGCAAGTCTATAGGCTACATTTCCTACTCTTGGTCAAGAATTTGAAATGGACCAATAAATCGTGGATCGAGCTTTCCTCTCTCCCAAATCTTGTAACTCCCTTCCATGGAGCAACTCGCAACAATACACGATCCCCACACTAAATTCCACGTCCTTTCGATGAAGATCCGCATAACTCTTTTGTCGATCTTGTGCCGCTTTGTATACGTTGTCGAATCATTTGGATCTTTTCGGTAGTCATACGTATTAACTCTCGGGTCCCAACAATGTTGCTTCACCCACCTCATCCCAACATATTGGAGAACGACATTTTCGGCCCATATAATGCTTCAAATGGAGCCACACCTATACTTGCTTTCGATAACTGTTGTTGTAGAGAATTCCACCAATGGTAAATACTTATCCTAACTACCCTCAAGTCTAGGACACGAGTCTTAATAGATCTTCAAGAGTTTGAATAGTCCTCTCTCGATTGTCTGCTCGTTTGGGGATGGTATCTTTGAACTAAATCGCAAATCCGCTCATAGCTTTTTGCAAGCTAACCCAAAATCTTGAAGTGAATCTTGGGTCACGATCCGAAACTATGGATACAGTATGCCATGCAACCTAACAATCTCATTCACGTATATACTAGCAAGACGCTCAAGGAATAAGTCTCCGTGACGGCAAGAAATGAGCGACTTGGTTAATCTATCAACAATAACCCAAATAGATTGATGCCTTGAGAAACCGTAGGAAGACCCAGAACGAAATCCATAGTAATGTGTTCCCACTTCCATTCCTAATCTCAAGTGGTTGCAACGGACCCTTAGGTACAAGATGCTCCGCCTTTACACACCGGGCAAGTTAAACACATCGAGATAAACTTTGCAATCTCTCTTCATATTGTTCCACCAAAATGTATGTCAAGATCACGATACATTTTAGTACTTCCAGATGGATTGCAAATGGCGTGTTAGGTGCCTCCATCATAATCTTGTACTTCAAATCGTAGTCGTTAGAACACAAAGTCTAGAGTGGACTCAAGTATTCCTTCTTCATCAATTCTCGCTCGAATAGCTCCTTCTTGTACTTTCTTCATCATACGATCGCTCTCCGGCCTGGTGGCTTGAGCAACCTTAACTTTTTCTATTAAAGTTGGTTCTATCGCGATACTTGACATCATCGCACTCGCTCCCCGTGATATGATCTTCTACTCAATGCGCCAATTACCACGCTTGCTTTTACCGTGATGGTATCAATAGTGTGGTCGTAGTCTTTCAATAGCTCGAGCCAACGTCACGCCGCATGTTGAGTTCTTTTTGAGTGAAGAAATATTTAAGGCTTTTTATGGTCCGAATATATCTCCACTTTCTCCCCATATAGATAGTGCCTCCATATTTTTAATAATAAAACGATCACTGCCGCTAACTCTAGATCATGAGTAGGATAATTCCTCTCATACTCTTTAAGTTGTCATGAGGCATAAAGCTATGACTTTCCCACGCCGCATGAGAACACATCCTAACCTTTTGCCTCAAGCATCATCAGAGATAACAAATCCATCCGAACCAGATGGTATTGTTAGAACAGTCTTAAAATAAGTCTCCTCTTAAGCTCTTGAAACTTTTCTCGCATTCTTCGCTTCCAAAGAAATTTTGTATCCTTCCGAGTTAATGAAAGTTAATGGAGTAGCGATTCGAGAAAACCCTTCCACGAATCTCCGATAATAACCACTAAGCCCAAAAGCTACGTGATTTCACCACCGACTTGGTTGCTCCCAACTTTGATTGCTTCAATCTTCACGATCAACAGATACTCCATGTTTCGACACCATCGCGCCCAAGGAATGCTACTTCCTCAAGCCGTAACTCGCATTTCTTCAATTTGGCATATAGTTGGTTTTCACGAAGCCTTTGGAGTACCAAATTTCAAATGGTGCTCATGATCTTCACGGCTTTTGGAATATATGAGGATGTCATCAATAAAGACAACAACGAATTGATCCAAATATTCCTTGAATACTCGGTTCATCATATCCATGAAAGCCGCAGGAGCATTAGTCAGTCCGAACGACATCACTAAGAATTCATAATGCCCGTCATCGAGTTCTAAAGGCGCTCTTTGAATATCCTCGCCTAATCTTCACCGATGATATCCGTAACGCGAAGATCGATTTTTGAAAAGAATTGTGCCCCTCAGAATCGGTCAAACAAGTCATCAATACGAGGTAGAGGATACCTATTCTTGATAGTGACATGGTTCAATTCCCCGATAATAATCAATACAAAGTCGCATACTCCCGCCTTTCTTCTTTACGAATAAAACAGAGCACCCCAAGGAGATGTACTAGATCGAATGAAACCGATGTCCAATAATTCCTCGTAGTTGGACCTTTAACTCCTGAAGTTCAATAGGAGCCATTCGATATGGGGTTTTAGAAATGGGCTTTGTACGGTGTTCAAGATCAATAAAGAATTCAACTTCACGCTCGGGGTAGACCGTAAGTTCTTCGAAATACGCCGAAAGTCAATAACAACAGAATATTATTCAAATTTGACGTGTCTTTATTCAAATCCATAACATGGGCTAAGAAAGCTTGACATCCGCTTTTCAATAAACGAATAAGCTTTATGATTAGATATGATGTTGATTGATTTTAATGGTTTAGTTGCTTGAATTGCATAACAAAGTTGGTTAGAATATGAAAACTAACAACCTTACGAAAAACAATCAATTTTGGCATGATGAGTAGTTAACCAATCAATCCCTAAAATCACATCAAAAGCAAGTATCTTTAAAGAGATAAGGTCAATGTGTATCAAACAAGATTTATAAATCAAACAAGATGGATGTGATGAAAGTTTCTCCTAACTGAGTTTCCACAGATAGGTCAAAGTCTAATTTCTCCTGAGTCAAGTTTAAACGCTGAGCACAAGCAGGAGAGATAAATGAATGGGTAAAGACCGTAGATCAAGTAAGGTATAAACTTCGCAAGAATTTATAAATAGCTTACCCGTGATCACCTCGTTTGGGTTCCTCGCATTATGACCAAATCACAACAAACGCTTCTTCCCTAATCGTTGACTTTGACTTTTCTCGGGACGATCTTTTAGTCACCGCGTCCCTCAATAACTAGGTTTCATTT
Source organism: Panax quinquefolius (assembly GCA_020205615.1). Classification (NCBI taxonomy): domain Eukaryota; kingdom Viridiplantae; phylum Streptophyta; class Magnoliopsida; order Apiales; family Araliaceae; genus Panax; species Panax quinquefolius. The sequence continues at coordinate 23,851,301 of CM035156.1, forward strand.
ACTTTTTACAATCTCGGCGATATATGTCCTTCCTTTCCACAATTATAGCATACCTTGAACTGTTGTGGGCGCTTGACCGATATGTCCTCTTTTCCGCATTTGTAACATATAATGGGTGGTCGTTTCTCCTCCTTAGAACCAGCTTCTTCACGCAGACTGCCGCCTTCATACGGTCGTTGTTAAATCTCCTTTTTTAAAATCTCCTCCCGATTCGCTTCTTCTATTTTTCACGGCCATGATTACCACCAGAGTGGTAACCATTTTTGTCCGTCTGCTTTTTTCTCCGCAGGTTATCATTATTCTGCTGATCGCTATCTCCGGTACGATCCTCGGTTTGTGGGTCCTCAATTGACCGTACTTTCGTTATCTCGCTAATAATAATTGAGCCTCATTTACAACATCCGAATAAAGAGAAAATTTATGAGAAATGAGATACTCGACGTACGCCGGTTTCAAACCTCTAAGAAACATCCGCGTCCATATCGCTCCTCATTCTCCACCAAATGAGGTGCAAACCGATAACTCTGCAAACTTTGCCTCGTCTTCGAGACACCGCTATGTTGTTTTGTTCTAATCATGAACTCCACTTCCTTCATACGATGAACACTTTCGTGAAAGTATTTGTCATTAAATAGCTTCAAACGCCTCCCAAGACATACGCCGAAAAGGGCCGGATGGGTACGCTTCACGCATCTCTACCAGTATTCTCGCCGCCACTTTAACATAAAGGTGGCGAATGGAACCTTCTGTTCCTCCGTGCATCCCAAGACATCGAATATCTTGTAATTTGTTTGACCCATGTTTCCGCCATGATCGGATCCGCTTTCCCTTAAATTCGTGGTCCCAACTCTTTGAATCGCTTGGTTTGTGACAACCCGTGAATTGCTATCATTTCTCCTCAGATTTTGAATACGAAGTCTCCTCGTCGATTTTGCATGAATCGCAAAAAAACTTCTAAACATCCCTCGCTCATCATCTCGCTTTCAATGGTGTTGTTCACAGGAGGAACATTGCACACTGTTGCACGCTCTCCTCGTTGGTGAGTACAGCATCTCCACTGGCTCATTTCCATTGTTAATATTCTCACGACATTCTCAAATACTGGCCATAAAACAAGGGTTAATTAAGGAAATCAATATATCACATAATATCCCTATATATCTTGACCAACTAACAAATAAGCTTAGTAGGACACACTAGCGAAGGATTTACTCGCCTCTCCCTCCTAGTTCTATTCCCCGATCTCCGCCAGAGATCATATCCCTAAGCTCGATACCAACCGTGACGCCCCAAAAATAGGTCCATTCCATCCAACCCATTCTCGAGTCGCCAAATACATGGTATGTAAATAACTACAACTTTATTATTACAACATATAAAACTGTGAGTTTAAATACGAGATATTGCCATCTGTATAATATCCACACGCAAATAAATCCCCATCATAATTATTGATACATTATTTTACAAAATGGTGAGGACTACTAAACAACTCTCTCTAGAACCTTCATTCCATACCCCGACTAAGACTTTCGCTACATTCTCGCCTCCCGAGAAGAAAAATGGAACAACAAGGAAAAGGGTGAGCTCAACTAGCCAAGTAAGAATATTATTATGACTAAGATAATATACAACAAATTATCGTTAGTCTTCAACAGGAAAAATCTAATAGAATACAATAGACAACAAATTTTAAATCAATATTCGCAATGAAATAATAATTCATTAGAAGAGTTAAGTAGAGAATGCAAACTACTATCTTCTATGTATGAATTTAAAAGTTCATCGCTTATCTTTTATCCTCGTAACATCAATCAATATACATCCGAATCAAATATTCATCTTTGCACTACGTGCCAAAGATATTCATCACTAGTCATGTTCATTTAAACACTGCTCATCTTTGCACTACACGCCAAAGATATTCTTCAGAAAATCATTCATCTTTGCACTACAGCCAAAGATATTCAATAATATCATCATTTAAGACCGAGGATGATGAAAAATATTTTTAAAGAAACGAATCCAAAGGAAACAAAATGACAAGGATTAAGGATTAAGGATTCGTACTTTATTTTATCCATGTCCAAAAATACCTCAAAAATAATCATAGTGGTGTAAAATTCAAGAATGATCAAAACATGGATACAATCAAAGCTAGTATCCGAATAGATATTTTGAACGAAAAGAAGAAATTTCATTTTTCTGTTAATAGTCGCAGATTCGTGAATAAAGGTCGTATACGTGAATAAGACCAGATACGTGAATAAGTAACTCAAACACCAAAAGATAGAAATTTCACAAAAAAAATATCTTCACGCTTCGTGAATAGTACTCGTGAATAAGAACTCGTGAATAAGAACTCACGATGAGTAGTAATTCATTAATAAGAACTCGTGAATAAGAACTCGTGAATAAGAACTCATGAATAGTAATCCCGACATGAAAAAGTTTCAAATTTGATAAAAAGTTCCAACCAATATTTCAAAGATAATGATATTGAAAAATAATATCATTTGAGAAGAAAATAACATCCCTTACCTCGAAAGATCATTACTTCTAAATTTAAAACACCTGATATAAAGCGGCTATTGACTTGGACTTGATAGCAAGCAATACTCAAAGTATACTCAAAATACTCACAAGAATACGCCGATAATATAGAGAGAAAACTTCAGCTTCTAAAAGATTTTCAATTCTAACCCAAGACCCTATTTATAGAAATTGCTTAGAACACCAAAGCAGAAAATTTAATAAAATATTAATATATATTTATTAAATTCCTACGCACCCAAAATCTGATTCAAATCATCAGCCACCAAGAGTGACTCACCTTGCCTAACTCAAAAAAAAAACGTTTTTCTTATTAAAATATTTAAAACTTCAAAAATTAATTATTTCGGAGCTTCCGAACTTCAATAATTCATAATAAATAGCCCTTTCATCAGAAAATTCGAATCTCGCGAGTTTTTATAGGAAATTCAATTCTCTACAACTTTGCAGAAGAAAGTTTTTCCAAATTCCAAATAGAAATTGACCAAATCTACAAACGGGCAATTTTACAGGCTACAATCAAATTTCACTCAATAAATGGGGTCCACCGACATGTTTAACATGTTTTAAACATTTATTGCAACAAAAATACTCTTCCTCCTCGTATACTCATATATCCCACATTCGTTGTAAAAATATCACCAATTAATATATTATTAAAATAATATATTTAAATGAATTATTTTATCGAAAAAGATAAAATATTAATTTTCAACAATTGTCATTTTAAAATTTTTCTCCATATATATCCACATAAAATCAATAATTTCCTCATCATATAAATCAATAATTAATTATTCACAAATAATATTACAGAATCACAATATCGACAACCAGCGCTTCCTGTGAAAGAGGGGCTTTCCAATAAGAATTTCTTCTTCTACTGCCGCAATTAGGTGACCAAACCTCTCCTTGTATGTAACTTTCTAGACATTGCCAATAATGTTATCTAATAATATTATTCAAATAATATGAATTATTGCTTCGATAATGAAAAATACCGTGTAATGACAATTATCAAACAACAAAGAATATAAAATATCAACGCAAAGAATTATTAACTCAATAAAATAAAATATCGAATAAATGGTTATTGTAACCATTATCGAGTAGTGCCTTCACGTAAGAATCAATAATTGGTGCAATACCGCATACTACTTGCTCAACAACGCGTATTAGTGTGTTTTTTACCACCGGGTATTCCAACAAGATAATTGTGAATAACTACACGCTGTTATTTAAAAACAACTTATATTTGTCGCTTTCTTCATCCAATCGCTTTTCCAGTTATGGGGCCCACACATATCACATACCGTTGCATTTAATATTCCCCGAATCGCATTTAATATTCCACGACCAAAACGAATATTCCCCAACAACAATGAATATTTTATAACCACTGCTTATTTTGAAATATTTATGATTTAACCCTTAACTATCCACATTAATCAAATCAACCCTTACTATTTCAAAATAATAAATAAAGGAAATTCCTTTTTATTTAAAAAATTTCGGTCTTACATATAGGGTATGTCACGATACAAAAGTTATTTCAACCTAATAATAAAGAATAGAATAACGTAAGTTCTCTTCGTGAATAAGAAAGAATAACACCCCTTACGGGTACAACAAATAATATCCTCACCGTAAAAGACACTTTGATATCGAAGTAGTGAAGTAGCGAGAATACTCTTCTTCTTTCTCTCTATAATTTCTCTCTAGAGTTTCAAATGAATTCGTAAGAAATAATGAAGGAATGAGCTTCTATTTATAGAAGAATGGATTGAATAAGAACTAATTCTGAATCTAGCCTAGATTGATTTACTTTTAAACTGACGGTTCAGATTGATTTACTATTAAAACTTAAAGCAACAATTCATACCGATTTACTATTGAAACTTTAAACCAAATGATCCATATTGATTCACTATTATAACTTTCCACCAAATGGTCCATATCGATTCACTAATATAACTTCAACCAACTATTCTAAAAATTAAAGCACATCTCCTCATGGAATAATATTGTACCCAAAATACCGAATGCACAATACTAGAGTGAATAATGTCAGGTGAATAGTAACTCGCGAATAAGAACTCCGTGAATAGTAACTCGTGAATAGTAACTCTGGCTACAAAAAATATCCCGAAAACCCGATCAACAATATAACCTCCGGACATCAATTATCATCTAATAGATGTCGATTTCTACTAACACAAATAATCCCAACACAATGAAACTATCAAATTCATCTTTAATCAACACGAACTTATTCATCATTAATATTATAACTCACAATATTTAACAACCGTGTTGTTCCTGGAAAGAGGGCTTTCCAATAAGGATTTCTCCCTATCAAAAGCGCAATTAGGTGACCAAACCTCTCCTCGATGTAACTTATGTACATTGTAAATATTGCAATTTAATAATATGAATAACTTTGTCGCCTCAATTATTGATTTAATAACATATCATATAATGTAGATGATAATCTTGTGACAATAATTTGATCAAGAATACGAGAGATATGATGCAAAGAATTATCGTAGTAATAATTGAGTATAACTGAGTGATTTCTCATAAAGCATCAATAATCAATCAATCCGCAGTATGCTACTTATGCAACCACGCCAGATTCGCATTTTTTTACTAACGGGTAGTTCAACAGCTTTTAACAAGAATACCTTCGCCGTTATTTATAAAATATTTTTGTCTTTTCTCAATCCGACAATAATTCCGCTATGGGTCCACTAATGATTGTCTTGTGCATTTAATATTCTCCCACCAATCGAATATTTTATAACAACTTGCATACTTTGCAAAATTTATAAATATTACCCACAACTATAACATTATATCAAATCCACACCATAATTTTAAAAAAAATATTTCGAGAAAATTAAATCTTTATTCGTAAAATCTGGGGTCTCACAAATACTCTCTCCGTTCCTAAAAGATTGTAGTTTTAGGAAGTATTTTTTGTTTCAAAAAGATTGTCGTTTTGAGTTTATCAATACACATTAGCTATTTTTTCCCTACTTTACCCTTATTTAAAGCTTTCTTCAATGATTCTTATTCAATTTAATGCTATAATCCAAGTAGTAATTGGTTGAATAAGAAGTAATTGGTTGAATTGAATAAAAAACAATGGGAGGGAAATAATTGGTTGAGACAATTAATAAGGGTAGTATAGTATTTTCGCTAGGTATTAATTATATTTCTTAATGTACAAGATTAACCTTAAAACGACAATCTTTTAGGAATGAGAGAATAACAAATATATAAATCATTACTCCTTCCACTACCAAAAATATAAAACATTAATTACTCCTTTTATTACAATGTTTTGACTCTTTAATACTAAATTCTAAAAGCTAAATTAATGTGAATTAAATAATATTTCAAAACAATAAAATTTATAATTAGAAATAATATTTGATACTTACAATATTCACAATTAAGTTGGCTAAAATTTATATAAATTTGAATACAAAACTTTCACAAATTTAAAAATTTAAAAAGTCAAAATGATTTTATACTTCAAAACATAAACTAATTTTGTACTTCTAAGATTTTATCAAGCGTTAAAATTAAAAAAAAAATTGTATTTGTAATTAGAAATTGATTTATGAAATTGATTTTGCCCCCTTTAAATTTAACTCTTTTATTAATATGTTTCTTTAAATTTATTAATTTACATATCTGTCATGACTCTGTACCTATCAAATGAAAATTCAAACAGAAACAACTTTCTATGCTGTTTATACGGATCCGCCTCTGCTCATGGAGTCATCGTTGCCTAATTTAATGCAAAAACGAACTGTAATTTATAGTTTTCAAAGGGATTAATTAAAGACGCGGATTTTATTAGTCAACACTTGATAGGTATTATATATGAGATTCTATCTCAAAAACTAGGTTCTTATAATAATACTGCTTTTAATAACCCTTTTCTCCCGATACATGTTTCTCGATCATTAATAAATTAATAAAAAAATAAAAAAATAAAAAAAACACCCAAGCATGAGCTCAATCTCAATCAAGGGCAGACTTCATTTTGCAATGATACATGCAATGTTACATAGACTTCATTTTACTTTTAAGTTTTTATATATGCATGCACGCATGCATGGTAATTATTATAGTAATATTAATAATAATTTTAATATCATAAACCTATTGCAATGTTTTACAATATTTATATTAATACAATATTACTATAATATTATTATATTACTATAATAATATTTATTATTAATATTAATATTAATACAATATTATTATAGTAATATTAATAATACAATATTATTAATATAATAATAATATTGTATTATTAATATTACTATAATAATATTGTATTAATATTAATATTAATAATATATATATATATATATATATATTAAAACCGGTTATTATTATTAATATTAATAATATTGTATTATTAATATTACTATAATAATATTGTATTAATATTAATATTAATAATAAATATTATTATAGTAATATAATAATATTATAATAATATTGTATTAATATAAATATTAATATAGTAATATTGTATTAATATAAATATTGTAAAACATTGCAATAGGTTTATGATATTAAAATTATTATTAATATTACTATAATAATTACCATGCATGCATGCATATATAAAAACTTAAAAGTAAAATGAAGTCTATCTAACATTGCATGTATCATTGCAAAATGAAGTCTGCCCAAATTGTTGAGCTTCTTGGCTTACTGTGTTTTTTTTATTTTTTATTAATTTATTAATGTTTTATAGTTTTCATAGCTATTTAAAAAAGTGCCATTGTTAGAATAATTATATGAATCTATTGCTTACTTGGATTTAAATTCTATTATATATATATATATAGTTGTCCTTTTTTCTCGACAGCTCTATACAGTCTAGACACACCCAAATGCACAAAATATACTAAAATCTACTGGCCAATAATCGCCCCACTTCTTCTAGTTGCTAATTCTTTATTTCCCCCCTTTTTTTTTAATTATTGGTCTGGTAATATTTCCCATTCATAGGTGAAGACTTGAACTGGATCAACCCAGAGGTGAAGACTTGAACTGGATCCTCTCCCTTAATTCTTCAATATCCCTCGATATACATTTAGCCATACAAAATATTATATTTAATAACATTACAAATAATTAGAGACATAATAAAGTTTGTCTCAAATAATTGTGTGATTAAAAGTGTTGCATAATGATGTAAGAGTGCTTTCATAATTTTTTATTTGGTGATATATATAAATTGATATCATCAGACAAATAATATTATCAGAATATATATATATATATATATATATATATATTTATGATACTTTTATAATTATTTTAATAATTATATTAAAATGACACATTATGTGGATAATATAATTTTATTTTTACATTATTAATCGTTATAAGTTAAACAAAGTTTCATACTTAATGTTATTAGAATAATAAGTATCATTAAAAATTTATTAAAATAGTTATAGAAGTATTGCTAAATGCTAAGTATATATCAGACCATATTGTTATGATAATATTACGAAGAACATTTTGATTAGCTGAATTTTATGGTTTTATTAAAAACATAAAAGGAAAAGAAGTTTCTTGTTAGAAACAACAAAACTATACTAGTTCTAGTAGTATAACAGCTGTTTTAAAATAATAGTAATAGTTTTTTAAGTCAACTTAAGCCTGGATACAGAGGACAAGCTTACTCAGGAATGAGGATGTGATGCGAGCTAAAAGAAAAGCAACCCAATCACTCACCACCCTCTTCTTTAAACGTTCTCTCTCCACTTTACTTGATTTGCAGATCGTGACCAGAAACCGATTCAGAAAATCTGCAACAAGAATTGGGTTTTCGCTTCATGTCCACCATGTCTCTCACCCGATTCACAACTTATACCATTCTACTTGTGTTCTTCCTTTCTTGCGTCACCTTCAATTCAACAGGTTTGAACATTTATTTCTCTTCCACCATTTGAGTATGCAAAAGAGGAGTCTTTTAATTGTTTACACATTGGATATTCAAGACTGATTCTTTTTGGGGACTAATTGACTGACGGGGGAAATAAATTGGAGTGATTTGGGAAGTCTGTTTCTTGAGTTGGAAATTTGAGCGAATGTTTTCTCTTTTACCCGAGTTTAGATTTGGTTCATTGTGTTCAAAATGAAGATTTTATAGGGTATACTAGAATTATTATTTTATGGTTGTTTCTTTTCCAAATGGGTTTGTGGTGAATTGTTGCCATTTGTTGTCTTGGTCGACCTAGAGCTTTATGTGCTAAACAAATATTTAATTCAAGATTGAGGGATTGGGCAAGATTTCAACTTCATGGTTCTTGATCCTGGAACGCAGAGAACAAATTGACATGTCCACCGAATAATTATGAACTATTACAGCTAGTAGGGACTGTTTATTTCCGTATTACATATATAAATGTTTTTATGATTTTAATTAAGACCTAAAAATGAAAAAAAAAGAAGAAGAAGAGGAAGACTTGATGACTTGGTGTTTTTAGCTCAACTTCATCTAACATATTTTAAGAGAATTTTGCCAAAAAGTTTGTCACTTGCTGTCTTGCTACTATGTTCGACATAGATGAGCAGATGCTTTCCTTAATTCCTTTTTGGGTAGACTTTGCATGTGTGCTCAACAAATTCCTTATTCAACTTTAATTATTAGGAAATAGTTTATACTCTGTTTGATTTTTCTTTTTTCAGAAGCATATGATGCACTTGATCCAAATGGAAATATTACAATTAAATGGGATATAATAAGCTGGACTCCTGATGGATACGTTGTAAGTATTAGCAGTCTCTATCTTCTGTTACTGATTTTTGCAGTTTCTCTCTCTCTCTCTAGAGTTGAGTGCTTATATTATTTGTGCCACTTTTTTGGTTGCATCTCTAAATGAAGGATTTTAATTTATAAATTAATGTCGTTTAGAAATTGTATGGCTTCTTCTTACAAGTCTTGCTTTTTAGAAGTACTCTTTTGAACACATTGTTTTTCTTTGATAATTTTCTTAGAATTTGTTAATAATAAAATTTTGAACTGTTTAATATCTCCTCTTCTTTCTAAAGTATGAAGGATTTCATACTAAAAGCAAGTTGGTTAACTAGGCATAACTAATACTCCCTCCCAAAACATGCTGGGAAAGGATTTGATAAGGGCATATCCTATAAAGGATTGATTCCACTTAGTTGCATCTATTCCCTGTAATATGTATCTAATCAGCTGCTTATGTGAATTGGATAGGCTACTGTTACTATGTTCAACTTCCAGCAATATCGTCATATTCAAGCACCAGGCTGGACATTGGGATGGACGTGGGCAAAAAAGGAAGTGATATGGAGCATGGTGGGTGGTCAAGCCACAGAGCAAGGGGATTGTTCAAAATATAAAGGAACATTCCCCATTGCTGTAAGAAGGATCCAACGGTTGTCGACTTATTACCCGAACTCCGCACAACCAGCAGATCTCAAATTGCTGCAAGGGTGGAGTACTTAATTCATGGGTGCAAGATCCATCCAATGCTGCAAGCTCATTCCAGGTTAGTGTTGGTGCAGCTGGAACCACCAACAAAACAGTTAGGGTGCCTAAAAACTTCACATTGAAAGCACCAGGGCCTGGCTATACCTGTGGACCGGCCAAAATTGGGAAACCTACTAAATTTGTTACTGCTGATGGAAGGAGAGTGACACAAGCTATGAGTAAGTATAGTTTGGCAAATATTACAGTATTTTGGTTAATTTATACTGTCAATAGCTTCATCTTCAAAGACCAAGTCAGCACCATGAGCCATGAGCATGATAGAAAATCCTAATAATGGGAGAACACCAATCTGCAGAAAATTTAAACATATTTGAGTTTATGGTGCCTTGAACTGAGAAGTGAAGTTAAAGATGGACCTCACATCTGAAAATGTTTTTAGACTGGAGCTGAGACTTAACCTCGCATTTGAACTATGACAGTGACATGGAATGTTACTTGCACGTATTCACAGTTCCTGGCTCAGAAAACTCCCACTTGCTGTGTCTCTCTGTCATCTTTCTACAATGAGACGATAATACCCTGCCCTACATGTACATGTGGCTGCCAAAACAATAGTACTCATCCAGGAAGCTGCGTAGAGTATGTTCTTTCGTAGTTGTCTGTCTTTTTCTACTCACTATTGCTCATTTTTGTAGTATTAGTATATGTTAAATAATATAATATGTTTTACCACTGTTTCACAGCATAAAATCTCCTTATTTAGCTTCAGTTGTTTCGAGCCCTAGCAAGAACAACTATGCTCCACTGGTCCAATGCACGAATCACATGTGCCCAATCCGAATTCATTGGCATGTAAAGCTTAATTACAAGGACTACTGGCGGGTGAAGGTTTCAGTTACGAATTTCAATTACAGGATGAACTACACACAGTGGAACATGGTTATTCAACACCCCAACTTTGACAATCTGACTCAGATTTTCAGCTTCAACTACAAGCCATTAACTCCTTATGCTGCTATTAGTAAGATTTTTAGTTTTCCATTCTTTTGTAATGCTTTACTGCTTTGCATCATCTGTCATGTATATAAACAGGCGAAAATTGTCCGGATTAACCATTTGAAATCGTCCACGTTTCACTTGGTTTATCAACTAAATGACTAATGTCCAATGGGTTGGGCTGATATTTTTGTTTGCTCTTTATTCTTTAATTTTTATTTTTTATATTTTTTTTTCTTTCTCCAATCAAGTGCGGGTTTCTTTATTATCTGCTTGATATAACTTTTAAAGAATCTGTTGGGCTATTAGTACTTAAAATCGATCATAGAAACATGTAACTTATTTGGAGTTGACATTAATATCTGATAGTTTTTTGCACTCATTTTCTTAAACAGATGATACGGCTATGTTATGGGGTGTTAAGTTTTATAATGACTTCCTCTCACAAGCTGGTCCACTAGGGAATGTTCAGTCAGAACTACTTTTCCGAAAAGATACATCGACTTTCACCTTTGAGAAGGGTTGGGCTTTTCCTAGACGGGTCTATTTCAATGGCGATAATTGTGTCATGCCGCCTCCTGATGCCTATCCACATTTGCCGAACGCCAGTTCCCAACAAGGGATCTCCTTGCTCACTCTGATGATTACACTGTTGTCATCTTTGGCATTCTTCTTTGCATGTGTTTAAGATTCTTGTAGCTGGTGAAATTGCACATTGCCTATCTATGGAACGTTATACTTATTAGTTCAACACAAGAACTTCTAGAAGCCAATCGATGATTCTATGTACAATGAATGTCTAGAAATTCCTGTGGGTCAAACATCACTGTCTGCTTTTCATGTGTGAGTGAATTGATTACAATTCTGTTACTTGTAACACATTGTTTTTATCACATGTTATTATAGTACTAACTAGTTATGTTTGTAAAGTTTTCTAGTCTGTGTTACTAAAGTTGTACTCCTAATAGGCATGAATACCGCTCAGACAAACAATTTAGAGTTGATTTACAGTTTTGTTTATATTTATTTGTATTTTTTGATTTGCCAAAGTAGTAGATTCCCCTCGTGTTTGAAAAGTTTCTTCTTTTAGTACCCTGCTATTTCTAGTAAAAGAAACATACATGACATAAATTTACACAACACGATATGGATTAGTCAGTCTTCTGAGCTTTTACCATATGGGAATATATATCTAGTGTCTTAAATCAAACAATAAGAACAAGCTATATTTCCAGAATGATAAGCTGTTTTTGTTCGTTTAAAGAAATTCCAAATCTGTGTATACCTGATTTCCCCCTAGTTGTGCCTGTTTGGAGTTTCCTGAGCTTCAAAATTTCCAGTATAATCAAATTCTAAGAAAATATCACCACATTACAAGTAACAAGAAAACTGTTGAGCTGACTAATGTTGAGTAGCCAATTAGGTTTCCACGGGCAGAATTTGGTAGGAATGGGTATGTATCTGGAGGAGGCAGCATGCACTCTTCGCCATTAAAGTAGACTTTCCTAGGAAATGCCCATCCTTGTTTGAAGGTGAAAGTGTTCTGGTCCTTTTGAAGAAGCACCTCTGACTGAACATTTCCTAATGGCCCTGCTTCCATTAGTAGGTCATTGTAGAATTTTGTGCCATAGAACATTCCTGTGTCATCTGCATATCAAATAACAACCGGTCCTTAATTAATAGCAAAAAGGTCGTATATATTCAGTAAACAAAGCTCCCGCAAATAGCAGGGTTTGTAAAAAATTTCAAGAATTATAGCACTTACTGATAGATTTATAGGGAACGAGAGGTTTATAATCGAAGCTGAAAACTTGAGTTACATTGTTGAGATTAGGATGCTGAACAACGAGAGTCCATAGTGTGTAGTTCATCCGGTAGTTGAAGTTTGTTATGGCGACCTTCACACGCCAGTATTCCTTGTAGTTGAGCTTGACATGCCAGTGCACTCGGACTGAGCACATGTGGTGTGTGCACTGCAGTAGTGGTGAGCTATCTTTTCTTGGAGTGTTTACTCCAACCACACTCAGAAGCTTGGAATCACTCCTAAACAACGGATCATTAGACGATAAGTTGCATCATTAAATACATGCATGTAACTTTGAAACAGGAAAATAGTGGCTTACTTGACACATTTATTTTTGTTTTCACAACCGCATGCACAAGAAGGACATGGAGTGATTGTCTCGTTGTAAAAAGATGAGAAGGAAACACAACATGTGGGGTGTTTCTGGGCTAGAAACTGTGAATAAGTGCATGTCACGTTCCATGTCACTGCATAAAATTGATCAGAAGTTACACTAGAGAAAATAACAGTCAGGTATATATTGCAATTTACTTGAATGTATTAATCTGAAGTCGTAGAATATCAACTACAGAGATAAAAAACATCTGAGATTTGTCATGCATGAAACTTACTAAGGGCCTGAGTTTTCCTGCGGCGATCAGAAGTGAGAAAATTGGTTGGGGGGACAATCTTAGCAGGGCCACAAGTGTAGCCCGGTCCTGGACCTAGTAAAGTGAAGTTCTTGGGGAGCTTGACAGTCTTGTTTGAAGTACCGGCTAGACCCACACTCACCTGGAAGGCCGAGACAGCAGCAGCCGGATCTTGGCCCCAGGAGCCCAAGACACCTCCTTTGCAGCAGTTGTTGATTTGCTGGTTGTAAGGTACACCAGGGAGCAAGTCCACCACAGTGGGGGTTTTCTTGCAACAGTGGGGGATGTTTCCTTTGAACTTGGAGCAGTCTCCTTGTTCTGTAGCCTGAGCACCCACCATAGACCATATCACTTCTTTCTTAGCCCATGTCCACCCCAGGGTCCAACCAGGGCTCATGATGTGTCGGTACATTTGGAAATTGTTCATAGTCACCGCTGCCTGAAACAATCAAATTGACATCAAAACTTGCTATGATCAATTTTTTTTTTCTGCCTATAAATCACTTCTTGTGATTGAATGAATAAAATGCAAACGATGAATTTGTGTACATTATTTGATTTTGATTTGAAGTAGGAATTGTACTGACCACATAGCCATCTGGGGTCCAAGACATTATATCCCATTTGATTGTTATGTTCCCAGTTGGATCCAAGGGATCATAGGCACCTGCAACATTTCAAAAACATATTAAGCGACATAATCTATCAAACAATGTAGAGTAACATTTTACGTACCTGCATAAGAAAAGAGCACAACAAAGAAGAAAGTTGAGATGGCAGTTCTCATCTTTGGTATTTTTGGGGGTTATGGATTGTATTCAGTGAATCAAAGAGCCAATGTCACAAATTTCTCGGTGTCTGAAAGATGTATGTATATGTATTCAAGTAAGATTGAAAGAGATGGGCCAAGGGAAGTTGGCTAGCCAATGTCACAAATTTCTCAGTGGCCGAAACATATATGTACATGCATGTATATAAGAAAGATGGAAAGAGATGGGCTAAGGGAATTTGGCTAGCTAGATGGCTTACCTACTGGTAGTTAGATACAAATACAAATAAAAATTATATTTCCATGTATATTTTCTGCTTCCATACCTCTAACGAACTTTCTGTATCTTGAAGCAAAGTCTTGTTAATTTAAAGTGAGATATTTGGACAGTGACCATGTAACATCCCAACGATTATTTGGAACAAGGCATTGACTATTTCAATAGTTAACATAGCATAGACCTCCTTGTGTTGGGAGTTCAGTTTCCTTGGTTCCTTTTTGCTCATAAGCAAGTATATAAGCTGTTCTCCTTATGGGCTTTTAGCTGAGCTTCTAGAACAGTCTCTACGTGTTTTAGATTCTCTTCCCAAGTCTTGCTATAAATCAGATGTCGTTGACGAAATCATCCAATATTCTTTAATTTATATCTCAAGGTAAAATGAAATGTCGCTTTTATTACACCAGTCACTAGGGAATAAATCAATATTTTTACATTTCATTCCAAGTTTCAAAATTAATCTGAACTTGACTAATTAATTCTTCACAAAGATATACAATGAATGAAATTAGGTGAGAAGGGCATTGTAGGCATTAAGTTTTAAGACATGAAAGAAGACTTATAGGGAAGTAAACATTAACAGATACAGAAAGAAAGCGAATATCTGGCAAAATTTGTGGAGTACTCAATTAACATTGCAGTGCAGTCATCATTTCTGGAAAATTATGTAAAAGAGAAAATGCTGAAAAATCTTCTTATCAGTTCGATTTTGGAAACCAATGATTTGCAGTACTAGATGCTAAATGTGTATATATATATATATATATATATATATATATATATATATATATATATATATATATTCTTGACATATATATTTAGAAAATTATTTAAGTAAAAGATAATTACATTAGTTCTTCTCTTATTTAAGAATGGGATCCATATATATTATTTATTTTATATGTTAAAAAGCATCTTGTAAAATTATTATTCTCATTTATTAAAATATTTAAAGAATTATTATTTCTACAAATAAAAATTGATATTCTCTTTCACAAAAGTGTGAGACCTATGTGCTATTCATATGACTTGTGAAAAATATAATTCCCAATATTTATTCCCTACGTTTTTTCTTAGGTTTAGGCATTGTATGTTAGCCAAAACACAAACGAAACCTTTTATCACTTATATATATATATATATATATATATATATATATATATATATATATATATATGCATGTCGTGCGTGCGTGTTTGTTCTCAAACTAGCTATACACTCGTATTAATGACTTACTAAAAAATTTATTCCCTACTATATATATGTGCCGTTTTCTTGTCTAGTTGTTTGTTTTCCTTAGTTTTCTCAGCCAAATTAATTAGGATATGATATGATATTGATCTATCGGCATATATATGTATTGTGTGGAGTGTGTAACATATAAATAAAAATGATAAAAGAGTCAGCTGTTTAGTGCAAGTTTTCTTTATTCCCTAAGAATTGAAAGCAAGATGGAGTGCAAATATCACTACTTCCAAGACAATTACTTAAAGTAGTTAGTTAGATTTGAGGATCTTCTTTTTCCTGGAAATTAAACCATCAGTATATATATATATATATATATATATATATATATATATATATATAACGGATTCGATCATGATAACGTTTTTCCTATTTGTTCAAAATACAATAAATGAATAGAGAAACAGAGTACGTATATATAAATTCACTTGCTTGCTGGTTCACATACATAGCCTCTTCCAATTAATTGTAGTGTGCATGGGATGGGGTTTCTCAAAGTTATTTGTTTGGCCATAGTTTCACTTTCCATGTTCCTCAGCGTTGTCACTGCTGCTTGTTCTAATGGTACATGCAAGGTTTCTCTCTCTCTCTCTCTCTCTCTCTCTCTCTAACTTGTCTTTCTTATTTTTTGTTTAATATCGACATCTTTTTAATTTCCCCTGGCCCTACCTGTGTAGATCGAAAATAGAAACTGGTTGGTTAATTTGTAATTTTAATTGTGTGTGTATGTATGTATGTAATTTCTGAAATAAATAAATGTAGCTGCTTGAAGAATGTACAACGGATGGAGATTGTGAAACTGGACTTTATTGCTTCTCTTGTCCTCAAGGTTTCTCAGGCTCTAGATGTGTCCGATCAACCGTTACCAACCAATTCAAACTCCTGGTACGTACGTACATATATAATTATTCCCTGCCTAATCGATATGATCTCTCTCTAAATTAAACCCATGCATGTTGCTAGCTAGCTGATTTCTTCCAGCTGGTTTAATTATCTTAATTAATTAATCTGATCCCCGGAATTAATTAAGAGAATTATTATTCACTTTGTTGTTTTCTTAATTGGGAATTAGAATTGAAGTAGTATAAATTAAGAATAAAGCAATTACTTTATACAATAGTATATGCTTGTGAGGTTAGATCGATAGCTGCCTGGTGTGTCCCACAATAAAGCATAAAATAGAAAATATATATATATATATATATATATATATATATATATAGCAATATGTAATATATATATTCCTTTAATGTAAATTAAAACATGATAATTAATATGAGTTGATTTTGTAATTAATTGAATAGAACAATAGTCTTCCTTTCAACAAGTATGCATTTTTGACAACCCACAATGCTTTTGCTATTTGGGGAGAGCCATCTCATACCGGATTTCCAAGGCTTAGTCCTACAAATCAAGAGGATAATATCACTCAACAGCTAAATGTACGTACGTTCCTCTTCCTCTTCCTCTTCCTCTTAATTAATTACCATGCATTTTTATTAGTATATTCTAATTTCAATGAGTTAAATTCCCAGGCTTAATTATTATCATTGTTTTTGTAGAATGGTGTTCGAGCTTTAATGCTCGACACATATGACTTCGATGGAGATGTATGGTTGTGCCATTCTTTTGGAGGAAAGTGCTATGATTTTACTGCATTTGTAAGTAGTAATATTCGGAGGATATTATTCCCCTGCTAATTTCAATTCTAACTAAGCAAAAGTTTATAGTATATGATAATTAAAATTTCTAACACAATATTTTACGCACATAGGAACCGGCTATAGACACACTCAAGGAAATAGAATCATTCTTATCAGCCAACCCATCAGAAATTGTCACATTGATCCTAGAAGACTACGTGAATTCCCCAAATGGACTGACAAAAGTCTTCACAGATGCAGGGTTGATGAAATACTGGTTCCCATTGACAAAAATGCCACAAAATGGTCAAGATTGGCCACTAGTTAGTGACATGGTCGCTAATAACCAGAGGCTACTAGTGTTTACTTCAATCGAAACTAAGCAACAGACCGAAGGAATTGCTTATCAGTGGAACTTCATGGTTGAAAATCAATGTAATAAATAAATAAATAAAAATCATTTAAATCGATGCGGAGTATTTTAATTGCTCGCTCGCTCCGCTCGCTTACTATTTGAGTATATGATTTTTAGATGGAGATGATGGGATGAAGGCAGGGAATTGTTCTAACAGAGCGGAGTCGTCGCGGCTTGATGACAAGACCAAATCATTGGTTTTGATGAATTATTTTAGGTCAGTTCCCATCAAGCTATTAGCATGTGGACAGAACTCGGGAGACCTGAGTGATATGCTTCAAACTTGTTATGGTGCGGCCGACAATCGATGGCCTAATTTTGTTGCTGTCGATTATTACAAGGTATATATACATATATATATATATATATATATATATATATATATATATATATTATATATATGTAACACTTATTTTTTAAACTCTGGTGTAATTATATAAACAAGGAAAACATTAATTGGTTGAAGAAAGCTAAGAAACAATATATGTTTATCTATAATATATGCAGAGAAGTGAGGGAGGAGGAGCATTCAAAGCTGTAGACACTTTGAATGGGGAGCTGTTGTGTGGCTGCAATGATGTACATGCCTGTGAGGTAAACTGACATTCTAATTTAGGAGCTTTTATTTGGCATATAAACTTTTTTCATTTTTTAATAGAAAATGACTGACGTGTAATTTTTATCCGTGAATACTCTCTTCTTAATTACCTATTAGTCGATTTTTACTACCTACATAAATTTGTTATCACATGAGCATGACTTTTTCTTAATTAACCACACCCCTTTTTTTTCTTTTTTTTCTTTTTTTAATGTAGAAACTAGAGAAAGTAAAATAAATACTAGTATGATTCAATAGGGAAATCATAATAGTAAATTGGACCTTCAATTTGCAGCAAGGATCAAGTTGCCGGACTCCAAGTCCCAGTCCCAGTCCCAGTCTCAGTCTCAAAGGAAGATGATATTGACAACAATGGAGAAGGAGAAGGAGAAGGAGAAGGAGAAGCCTCTATGTCTATGATATCTGAAGGTTTCAAACAATTAAAAAATTAATTAATAAAAATGTGAAAGAACGGCCGATCCAAATAAGTGTTGATTGTAGAGAAAGAGATAAATGGTAAATCTTGTTTTTATCTTCGCTGAAGTAGTTGTGACGATGAGATTTTGCCATTCTGGGCTTTCGTTATTTTAGATGACCTGAAATTGTTCATGAAAATAATAATAATAATAATAATAATAATAATAATAATAATAATTGTTAACGCCAAGATCTTTCTCCACGTCCCAATCACTAAGACGCCGTCCAATATCCCTGCATAGATTCAACAAGTCAACACTAAAAGCTTGACTGGCTGGACCAGTCGAGGATAAATTCCAAATGTGATGAGTCAAGACTGAGGCGATCACAAGGTCAACAATGGAGAAAAATATTATCTGAGTATTCGAGAGAGATAGAATCGAATTCTAATGAAATGTGTATTATTTTACCCTCTTATGTGATCTTAGTCCCATGCATACTCCACTCCTGCCACGTACCACCCACTACCTCCTCGACACCTTTTTTCCCTCACTTCCTGGCCATTTCAAATAGAAAGTAAACAATCTACCTCCACACTTGTTATTCTTTATTTTGCCACCGCCGTCATCCGAGTCCCATCCTCATTAATGCCATGCATCAAAGTGGCGTATACAATATTCAACTGTCGTTTAATAATGATTCTTTGGTCAAAGTTGGGTTAAGTGACAATTTGTATAATGGGCCAATATAATGACTAAGCCCAAATAATAGAAATGACCGAGTGTGGGATCCAACCACGACTTAGCATAATACACGATCCAAGGAGGAGCCGAATAAGTTCTACCTAATAAGAAAAAGAATTATGGCTGACATTATTACCCCCTAGTCTTATATTAAAGGGTGTTTAATGAAAGACTATAAACAAATATAGCCCAAGACGAACCAACTATGATAAGTCATAAGAGATCCAAAGTGAAACTTGCAAAAGCCCAAATTGTTATCGTGTAAAGAAGTGAGAAGCCCAATAGACGAAAGCCCACATAGTGAAGATATTTAGGTCTAAAACAGATTGAAACCTCTTCCCATTCATCATCATTGCAATTGAATTAATTGTGCGCCTTTAATTACTGCGTGCAATCTGTCGAGATAAAAGGTAAACTTTACCAATTCTGACGGTTTTACCTGCTAATTCAAAATTTGAACCTTAGAGCTTTCTTCTTCTCTGCAAATTTCTTTCTCTGCTTCACAAAATCTTAACAATGGTGACCGAAACCTCTGGCCAGAACTCTCCTCTTCGTGCAACTCCTATCAGTATCGTTTCTCCCAACCCAAACCCTAACCAAGAGGGATCGAGTTCCAACCCTCAATCAACCACCATGGGGGGAAACCCTTCTCTGACCTCCTCTACCTCTGATTTCTTCAAGGATGGGGAACAATTCCCTAATGCCAACATCCGTTCCTCGGTCACTGAATCTGAAATATGCATGCTCAGGACTCGTTATCGATTCCCGACATGTACGCTGATAAGGGCCCTCGCTCCCAAGAAGCGTATGTACAAATGACCGGACGGTTGGGTCGCCACTGTCACTCTTCCGGAAAAGGGGTTTCGCTTACCTCTCCATGTCTTCATCATTACCCTCCTAGGGGTTTATAGGAGTGGGCTTCACCATTAGTGCCAACTCCTACATCCACATCTTGGCATTTATTGCCTTACGCCGTGAACTAGGGATTGCTCCCTGCGCCGATATCTTCTTCACCCTATTTTTACTCACCGGTAGGTCTCGAGAATCGAGGCTTCAAAGTGTTGAGCAAGCAATCTCCTCGACCCAACACCAAGTGTTCGAGAGGAGACCCGATGAATACTCCTTCCAACAACAAGGGTTGGCATGAAGTGGTTTTCATCACGGGACCTCGAGATCTCTTCTCTTCCAGACCGGACTACCTCCACCGTGTCTCTGCGACTTTGGAGACATATCCGAAGAAGCGGGTGAGGAGATGGCGGACTTCTTGAGGAAGATTCCTCCAAAAGAATGGAGTTTCACACTTCGACCAAACAAGCCCGGGTTATACAACCACAAATGTAAGTTTTGAATAACTTTGTAACATAATTTCGAGCTATATAAGTGATACAGGTTACGATCGTGGTTTTTGCGGTGTCTCGATCAAACCGACTCCACAGGTGAGAGACACGGAAGATTTTTAAGGCGAGGGATGAATACAGATGCAAGTGAAGAGCATCCCACCAAGAATCTTCCCGAGTTAATCCCCTACTACCGACTCCCACCAACTTCTTCCTTCAAACCGATTTAACCTCAAACCGACGAACCCAACATACCCAAGAAAACCTCGGACCTCGCCAAGAAAGAGATCCGCCAAACGATCCAAAACCACCCAATCAGAAACAAACCCTGAAAGTGACCCTGAAACACTTCCCGAAGCAACCCCCCAAACAAACTTCTCAACCAATCCCAATCCTCCAACCTCTGAACCTACCCCGGTGAGGAGGAGCCTACTCGATATTCCTTTGCACGATCGGGCTAAGGTCCTTCGTGTAAAGAAAATAAGAACCAAAATAACCCCCCTGACTGCCGAAGAGCTTCGAGTCCCTACCTCTTCGGCTGTCACTCCTCCGACCACATCCACAGAAACCCACGCGCCTGACAATGAACCAGCCGGGTCGATCCTCACTCCTTCCCGAAAAAAAAAACAGCCATCAGACATCCACCCTGGTTCATCTCCTGCTCCTTCACCAACTCCTGAACGTATACCTGCCCGATCTCCTTCTCCTGAAACCATACACGCAGACCCCTCACCAAGTCGCGAAGAGCCTCCACCTTCTCCTCCAATAGAACCAACTACCGAAATTGATCGGGAAGCCATGGCCTCTCCAACAATGTGGCCCAGAGCTCGATGCTCATTTTCCTTCCAACTGCTCAACACCTTTGTTCGTGAAACCGAGCGATCATCGGCTTCGAGAACAGTTCGAATGGAGATCTACTCAAGGTATGAGCTACTTGGCGAAGGTAAACGAGTAGTATCTTTTTTATTTCTGAATTTATCTGCATACTCATATATTTGAAAACTGATCAAATGGTATTGGAAACACATAGGCCAATGCAGTGTTCGGACGTCTTCGTCCAAGGTCTCTCGGTCAAAGCGGAAGAAGAGATCTTGAGGAAGGAGAATGCCATCTTTGAAGTCTACTCAAGCGAAGGAGAAAACTCAACGTGAATGCCTTCTTCATACAAATGAAGGTCTTCAAAAGAGTTAGCCCAAGCCAAAGGAGATGTGAAGGCCTCGAAGGAAGAATCAAGTCAACCAAAGCACAAAGACGAGGAGATCGTGAAAATGAATGTTGACTTGGTTCAAAGGAGCGAGATAAGGATGGAGAAGATCGAGGAGTTAAAGGTCGATCTGAAAATCTTGACCAAGACTATCCATAAGTTTGAGGCAATGAGAGACTCGCCACACGTAGTAAGCGGCTTCAAACTCGAAGAGGAAATTCGAGAACTCAAGGCTCTTCGGGACCTTGGGCCCCAGATTAATCGGACGACACCTTCGCAAACAAATATCTGAAGAATCTACCGAACTTCGGATGAAATCAACGGGAAATAATGAAGATATACTCCGAGAGTTACGAGCTTTCACGCCAAGTCGTGGCAAGGAGAAGGAGTTCTGCGCAACCAATCTGGATCCATCCTTACTCGATTCTTCGACGAAGATGGTGCTCGTCGATGTTTTATGTCTTTCCCGCCTTTAATTTACGATGTTGTAAAGAATTATCAATAGTGTAATTAAATTAAATATTAATGAAAATGGCTTCATTCCTTATGACTTCGGAATAGTTATTTTCTGGCAATACTCCAATATTTATTTAAGTGAAAAGATGCACAAACCCCTTCATGGGCTGAACTTGAATTGTTAGGTAACAACTAAACATGCCATATAACGTGATAAGATGAAGTGTAAGAATGAAGCTTCCCGAACTCAACACTTAGAAAAATTTAGGTAATAAAGTAAAGGGATACTTATTAGTTACCGAAGTGTGAGATATATCTCGCTTCATCAGGAATTTGTTTACCCCTAAAGGCCTAACAAAACCAAAAGATGACATTTGCCTACCACGAAGGGCTCGACAAAGTCGAAGGATGACACTTGCCTACCCCTAAGGGCTCGACAAGGTCTAAGTGTCGACAATTGCCTACCACGTAGGGCTCCGACAACGTCTTAAAGATGACACTTGCTTACCACGAAGGGGCTGACAAGGTCTAAGTGACCACCGTAGAAGAGGCTACCATCGAATGGCCAATGAGTCCACCCGAACCTCCTAACACCAATGACGTTTGCCACCACGAAGGGCCCGACAAACTCATAAGGACCACTCTGAAAAAAGGTCGCCATCGAATGGCCAAATGAGTCCACCAACCTCCTAACACCAATGACGTTTTGCCCACCACGAAGGGCTGATAAACTCATAAGACCACTCATTAGAAAAAGGTCGCCATCGAATGGCCAAATAGTCCAATTCGAACCTCCTAACTTCGATGATCCGATCAAGAATGAAGACAAAATTTGTTCGAGAAAAAGGAACTTTTATTGATGATGACATAAATATTTACGACTTCCAAGCAGTCTCGACATCATTTCTACTTGAAAGTACTTTCTAAGCTTCGCCAAATGCAAGTATTCTTAATTGTTGACCCATCTAATGCTTTCAATCGATAAGTTCCGGCTTGACTTCAGCTTATTTCATACGGTCCTTCCCGGGGGCATCGCCTTTCCCATATTCTCGAGGTGTAGATGCTTGGCTTCTCCGAGGACAAAATCTCCCACTTGAACCTTCGACATTTTACCCCTTATTATAATGCTTAGCCACTCTTCACGATAGTCGCCAACCCGATTAAGGCCGCTTTCTCTTACTTCTTCAAGTAAATCAAGGTTGGCCTTAAGCCCTTTCTCATCAGAGATTTCTCCTCGATTGGGTGACCAAGACCGGAGATCCAATTTCAACCTGGACTAAGGCATCGCATACCATAGGCCGGTCTAAAAGGTGAATCCCGTCAGTAGTCCCTCGGAGTAGTTCGATAAGCCCACAACACGCTAAGTAGCTCCTCCGCCCATCCGCCTCGCTTCATCCAATCTGCGCTTGATCCATTCAAAGAATGTTCTTCATTGGTCACTTCAACTTGTCCATCCGATCGACGTGGATGAGCCATCAAGTCTTTCATCTTTGAATTCCCAGTTCTTTCAAAAATGCTTCAAATTTCGATCCCACAAACTGACGTCCATTGTCTGATATTACCACCTTAGGAATCCCGAAACGAAATACTACTGATTCTTTCAAAAATTTCAAGCATTCCTGTTCCGTTATTAACCTAAGTGGTTTTGCTTCTACCCACTTGGTCATGTAATCGATGGCAACTATAACAAAGCTGACTTGAACTTTTGCCTTCGGTAATGGACCCAGTATATCAACCCCCCAGACAGCAAAGGGTATAGGAGATAAGATCGAGTATAGCTCTTACGGTGGTCGATGTGGATCTGATCGCTGAAATGACACTTCTCGCACTTTTGACATATTCAATCGCTTTTTGAAGATGGTAGGCCAATAGTATCCTTGTCGAAGTACTTTATAGGCTAATGACTTAGCCGCCATATACGTCGCCACAGAGATACCTTCATGTACTTCCCAAGAGCATATTCACCGGATGGAGTCGCATTTCAATAGTGGAGATGAAAAAAGCTCTTGAACGGATCCCCATCAATCGTAACAAAATTAGCACTTTTATACTTGATTTTCTTGGCGAGCATCCGATCCAAGAAGGTAAAGACGCCATCTGCCAGATACTCTATATATGGAGTCAACCAAATAGCTGGTCCGGTTAATGCACATTACCGATTCATAATGGACACTAGGATGTTGCAAAGTTTCTAAATAAACCGACCCATCAAAAACGTTAACATCCGTAGTGGCTAATTTGGAGAGTGCATCAACGAATTGAATTGTTATTACGCCGATCCTTGAAACTCGTAGGATTGGAAATCTCAAGTTGTTCCTTCAATTACATTAGATATTTGATCATTTTGGGCCTCGAGCCAGATTCCCGTAAAGTTGCTTAACGATTAACCGAGAATCATCAAGATGATTATTCTTTGAACTTCAAGACTCTTTGCCAATCGTAACCTCGCAAGTACCGCTTCATACTCAAACTTCCGTTGTTTGTCGCTTTGAATTGAAATCACGATGGCTCATTGTACCTTGAATTCCTCCGGGACTCGTCGAAATAATCCTCGCCCATCGACATCTGTGGTAGAAGACCCATCTGCATACAAATTCCAAGAACTCGCTTCAACAAGAACTGCAACTACTACTATCCGATCCTTCACCGCCACAACTTCATCGACTTCAGTAAAACGAGCATTCAACAACAAAATCACCCAAGGCTTGCCCTTTGATGGCGGTTCGGGATGATATTCAATGAAAAATTGTGACAACTCCATCGTCCGTGCAATTTAATTTCCCACACACCTCGGGTTTGCCCATAATCTTCTTTAAAGGTCGATCTGTATACACTATTACCAATCTACCTCGGAAGTATTGCCTAAGCTTTCGACTAGCGCTTATTAAAGCAAAAGCAAACTTTTCAATGTTCGGTACCTTGTTTGAAAGATCTCGAAAGACATGGCTTACATAATAAACCGGTGTCTTGCTTACCCCAACTTCACGCACCAAAACCGCTCCTACCGCCAACGAACTACTGCTAAGTACAAATATAGGGTTCAAGCAGAGCGGGCTTCACCAACAAAGGCGCCAAGATAAATAGGACTTGATGCTCGAAAGGCGCCCTCACACCAGAAGTCCATTGAAACGCTCTTTGCATTCTTCTACCCTTTTTCAATGTATTAAAGAACGGTGAGACATCTTTCCGCCGACTTGGACATGAACCTCCTCAAAGTCGCAATCCTTCCAAATGACGTTGAACATCTTTAAATGACCGAGGAGTCTTCATGTTCAGGATCGCTTGAATCTTCTCGAGATCGGCTTCGATTCCTCTCTAACCGACAAGATAACCCATTCAAAAAAATCCAACCACTTGTAGATCATTCAAAGTCTGTCACCTGGCCGACTGCTTCCTGGAATCTCTTCACATATCGCCCAAAGACTCATTCAAAAACTGTCGAACCTGAGCCAATGAACCAGTTGGTTTTCCCCTTCTTTTGTTGCTCCCAAAGCGAGCATGAAATTTACTGCACATATATGCCCAAGATGAAATTGAATCTGAGGGCAAAGTCCTCATCCACTGTAGGGCATCCTTTCTGAGTGTTGTGACAAAAGTATGACACTTAGCAGCATCGCTAAAGTCATAATAATCCATCGACTAGTCGAACGCTTTGATCGTGGGTCATAAGGATCCCCTGATCCATCATAACTCTCGATATGGGGCAACTTCTTGGTGGGGTCAGCTTTTTCTTTAAGAATCTTCGCGGAAAAAGGGGATGCCTTCTTTCCCGAAGTGTCCTTCGTCTTTTGTACTTCGGCAAGTTGCTTCCGAAGTTCTTTTAACTCTTTAACCAAATAATCTACATCTTCTGGTTGAGATGATGCTTCCTTTTCCGGTGACTCCTTTCTCCTCTGAGTAGACCGGTTTCTTACAATAGAACCTTCAACTATAGAAGGGCTTCTTCGGTGACGAGTGTCTACAGGGCGGTGTACCCTCAGTAGACTCTCGGGAGTACAATCTCTAGATATGCTTCGTCTTTGTGCCCGGGCACTGAGGCGAGAATGTGTAACAACAAGGGCTTTCTTTGTGGTTTCAGGAGTACGATCCCTGGATCGACCTCTTCGTTCTCTTAAACCCTGCTCCTTAAAATCGACAGGGTGATGTACCCTCCTCGATCTTTGAGGAGTAGGGCTTCGGGATCTTCTTCTTTCTCGATTTCTACCGAGACTCTCGGCCCCGAATGAATAGGTTCTTTCCACTTTGTCTTTGCTCTTGGATCGATTATAACTAAGTTCTTCATCTCTCAACTCATTATCCGGGCCATCCGCCTTTATATATCCTCGTCGTTGCTTCACAAGTACTTCCATAGCTCTATCCGCCTCATCAGCCATCTTAGCCAGTCGTGAAGCTTTTTCATCTTGGTCCTCTCGGTATCGAGTTCTAGGCGAAGTGCCTTCTACTGCTTCCCAATCGTGGCCGACGCTTTATCGATGGGTAGATTAACCCACGCTTAGCCTTGCCCATCATCTTCGAATCGAAAATCTTGAGGGGATCGTTTGACGCCGAGCTAGTATGAACACTTATCACGGTCCCAAACGATCCTCGACAGACACTTTCGTGGTGTCGATTCACTAGCGACCCTCTACCGCCTCTTCGTGTAGGTGTTCTACTCTTCACCATGAGTATCGACGTAGAACAAACACGGTTTGTGATTGAAAATATTCGAGACACTAGAACTCAAATTTCTCCTTCTAGCGCTAATGTTAACGCCAAGATCTTTCTCCACGTCCCAATCACCAAGACGCGTCCAATATCCCCTGCATACCAACAAGTCAACACTAAAAGCTCGACTACCGATCGTCGAGGATAGCTCGGCGTGAGAGTCAAGACAAAGCGATCACAAGGTCAACAATGGAGAGAAAATATTATCTAGTGTCTCGAGAGAGATAGAATCGAATTCTAATGAAATGTGTGTATTCTTTACCCTCTTATGTGATCTTAGTCCCACGATACTCCACTCCCTTGCCATCGTACACCCACCACCTCCGACACCTTTTTCCCTCACTTCCTATTATTTCAAATTGAAAGTAAATACAATCTACCCTCCACTGCTGTTATCGTTTTGCATCACGGCCATCCGAAAGTCCCATCCTCATTAATGCCATGCATCAAAGTGGCAGACACAATATTCAACTGTCATTTGGCATAATGATTCTTGGTCAAAGTAGGTTAAGTGACAATTTGTATAATGGACCAATATAATGACTAAGCCTCAAATAATAGAAATGACCCAAGTGGACCGGATCCAACCACGACTTAAAGATGATACGATCCAAGCCGAAGGAAATTTAATAAGTTCTACCAATAAGAAAAAGGATTATGGCCCAACAATAATAATAATAATAATAATAATAATAATAATAGGAGTACTACAATTTAACTAGTATTTACTTGGTTCCAAGTACTAACATCTTTTCCTTCATGTTTGTTCTTTAATTCGGTGGAGTTTAAGACTTTGCTTCATTTATATATGAATTTGTTATAAAAAAAAAAGAAGCATTTTCTCCGCTCTCCAGTCCTCCTATATAAATCTCCTATGAAATCCTGAAAATTATTAATTATCTTGACTCTTGAGAATGAGCAACATCGGAAGATATATCATTTTCATAATCAAATGCATTAAGGGGGAGGGGGGAGGGCGGAGGGGAGGGTCCTAATGGACTGGGATACTGGGGTATATTTGGGCTGCACGCCTTGCTAATAAATCGCTTCTGTGTATCAAAAACACACACAAAAAACCCCCAAAATAAAAATAAAAATAGAATCAAGAATATTTTTTTATTTTGTCAATGAATCATACTGCCGGCCAATTGATAACGCTGAATTGACGTAAGCATGTGCAGCACATATGCGCATGCCAGCCATTAACTGTATATTGATAATCAAATTCTCTACTATATATTATGAGAGATATTAGAAATTATAAAAACTATGTGAACATAAAAATTGTAGTCAATTATATTTGAATTTCATCTATTTATATTTTAATTTATTATTATTTTAACCTCAATGAGGGGTAAATATTCAAATACACTCGGGACTAATTTTTTTGTCCAATTTTCATGTCGGCATATAAGAGCTCTAGAAATTAACACCACGATTGAAACTCTTCTATGTAGACAGAAAAATTGGATCCGAGTATATTTGAATTTCATTTATTTATATTTTTACCCCTCATTGAGGGTCAAAATACAAATAGTTAAAATTCAAATACATTCCGATCAAATATTTATGTCCACAGAATTTTTGCCACAATTATCTTATATAATGTAATTTTGCGTAAATAATGGGTTACAGATAAAGCTTCTAATGTTTATCAAGTTGCACAATTAGATAATTGAAAGGAAACTCTAATTGTTTCCTTCTTTCTTTCTTAGATGTGTATAATTTTAATAATATAATCGTAACAAAAAAAATGGTTACAAAAAATGGATACAAACTGATGTGATTAGTTATTGTTGATTATTATCACTAACCTCACCCATGTATAGCGGATCATCAACTAATTGCACATTTACACATTATTTTGTAAACTAATTTTTATAAAAAATATATATATATTAGTGGTAGGTGACAGCGGATATAATAACTCTATGCAGACAAGGATTTTGGAACAATTTGTTCTCGTCGGGAATAAATTGATTTTGTTCTTCAGGTTCAATTTTCGTGTCCAAAATTCATGTCCGCAAAGAAACACTAACGGATATTGGCAACTTTCTGACTTCCCGTTGATCCGAGGATCAGCCCTGATTAGTAGGGCAAGTGACTGGCATTTTCCAGATCAATAATTCAGTTCTCTCCAACTGGATCCATATCCGAATATGGATAAAGTTGGTTTTTCTTTAATTCATCCATCTCCAATTAAAATTACCATAACTACTCTGATGTCTAAAATTGCTTTCTTTTTTGCTTTAGACTAAAAAGTCTTGTGGTCAAATTTTTTCAAATACTCGAGAGTAGTAGTTTGTACATCATTAAACTCTTGTAAAGCTTTTCTTCATTTACGTTGGAGTTGCAGCAGACAGTAGATTTAATCTAAAATGCCGATCTAGGCAGGTCTATGGTATAAATAAGCTACCGCACAATAGTTGTGCTGTAGGGGTTAAATTAAAAAACAGCTTCGCTAGACAATCGTGCAGTGCCCTAGCTACCGCATAATTATATATATATATTCTGCGGTCACCCCCATGTAGGCTAGTTCTAGGCAAGAGCTATGTATATTGAAACAAAAATAGCATAATTGCGTAGTACTTAATTTGTTGATTATATATATATATATATATATATATATATATATATATATATATATATATAAAAACACAACCAATTTTGAATCCTTCTCCACTTAAAAAGTTGAGAAACCACAACAAAGCTTCTCATTTAATCTAAGTTAATCTAAAGGTCGATTTCAATTGAGACAAAAAAAAAAAAAAAACCGCCCAAATACTCTCCTTCCCGTACTCTTCCCTCTCTGTCTCCTTACTGCCACTCTCTTCCTCTCTTTGTCCACTCTCTCTTCTCTCTTTGTCTCTTTAACGCCACTCCCCCAAATCAAGATTGCTTGCTAAGCGGATTCAACTCCTAGGTGAGTTACGTCTTCATCGGACACCACACAGCAGGTCCACAAGGTATTTATAATCCTCTCAGTCTCACAATGTTAACTCTCATTTTTTTCATTTGTCTTCATCTCTACACTCTTGGGAGGTTCAACTATTTCGTAATATGTAGAGAATAAACTAAGCAAGGTGTTAGCCCTCAAGGTGTTTGTCTTTATGCTCGAACAAATTGAGCGAAAGCTCATTGGCTCCTTCTATTTGTGATCCTTTGTGCATATATGCTCGTGTGAGTGTTCTGTTATGATGTCTGCATACATACATAGAGGATATGATGACTTATTGGCTATTGCAACAAACTTTGAACTATGGGCTGGCTTATGAGTGCCTTTTGACTCAATGTGGCATCGCACAGTTCCATATCTTATGGTTGGAGCTAATGGAAATGGAATTGCACCATTCATGATTTTGTGGATGCTCAATTTGTTCTTTGTAAATGACGACATTTTGTGGATGCTCAATTTGTTCTTTGTGATCAGCAGTGAATTAATGCTACTTTCGCCATACATGTCTCTTTAATTGTCTCTCTCAATTGAAATAAGTGGTGATGTCTTTGATTTTAGTTACTTTTGGGTAAACTTATTATGTCTTCAAATCTGAGTATGATTTTAGTTACTTTTGGGTATAATTTTTAATTTTACTTTTTTTTTGTTCCTGATTACTTCTCTCTGTTCTTCAAGGGAGATTGTTTGCTGTTGCCCTGTAAATTAAGTGGGTGCTTGATTGAAATACTCAAAGTTTGCTCATCTTTGTTACCAAGAAAAATCAAATTTGAAGCGATAAAATTTGAGCTCGGGTCTTCTAATCTTCCTCTTTGAAGCGCGTCATTGAGCTCGGGTCGTTTTTTCAAAGCTATTTTTTTTTTTCTTCTGATGGCGGTGGATTCAAGGGAAAAGGTGAGATTTATTCTCTAATTCTAAGCTTCATTTTAGTGTTTCTTCGTACCCATCTCTTTGCATTTATCTTAAAAATCGTTCTGCTTTTGTTTAATTAAAGTT
This sequence comes from Panax quinquefolius, assembly GCA_020205615.1. Taxonomy (NCBI): domain Eukaryota; kingdom Viridiplantae; phylum Streptophyta; class Magnoliopsida; order Apiales; family Araliaceae; genus Panax; species Panax quinquefolius. Next base: position 23,882,550 of record CM035156.1, read on the forward strand.
GGTTAATTAAAGGAGTAAAGGCTTTTTTTAGAACGGAAGGGTAAACACTATTTACTGTTTTTGCAGAAGGAGTGGAATTAATTTTTTTGGACAAAATTAACTTACTTTTTCTAATATTAACATTTAACCAGCTATCAAATAAACATGCTCGCTTAATAATCATATTACTCTCTTAAAATTTCTGATTTCACTAATTTTACCAACTTATTTCAAAAAATTATGTAACGTAACATATTTTATCAACTTATTTTAAAAATTAAAAAAATAAGAACCGAGCTTGCTAATTTAATTTTTTTTTTTGATTTCACTAATTTTACCAACTTATTTAAAAATTAAGAAATGATAAAACAATGTGAACTCACCAACTTATTTCAACAATATTTAAAAGTTTATAATTAATTATTCATCATTTTATTGGTAAAGGTATAATAGTCCAAACTTTTAATCTTTTTTATCTAATCTTTTAATTAATCCTAAAAAAACAAACATAAATGAAATTATTTTAAGTTATATCATGAATAATTCCATAAAAAAAAAAACATATACGTCCCAGATTAATAGTCTTGGGATTATAATACCATGAATTATAATCCTCATAAACAAACATGAACCTAGGGAAAATGTTAATAGTATAATCTTTTAACATTCCCTTGAATAAAAACAATTAATTTCCAAGTAAATAAAACTCTTTCTATAAGGGAGGAGTAATATCAATATTAGCTTAGGTAGACAGTAGTTTTATTGAAACAAATGGTTATATTGTGTTGTTTGGCATCATGGAGCTGCAAAACATGCTTGAAAAGTGTTTTCTATTTTCTATTTTGTTTGTTTGTTATAGTGCAACCGATTTTTTTGACTTGAAGAATTTATAGTGAATATAGCTCAGTCCATATGCCTTGGAGAATACAGAATTTATAGTGAATTTACTTCCACTGTTTGAGTTATGAGAATGGCTAATTTGAGTTATGTATTATGTATTATGAGAATGGCTCATTTCACATAATAAGTGATATGTATTATGTAAACTTAACAAATGCATGTACTTTTTAACAAATTCATTTTCCATATCTTATAAAATTTACTTTGTAGGTACATCCGTTTCAACAACACAATCATCGACCAATGGATGATGTTTTTATATTTGGTAGTGTAAGTTTATCATCTGATTAACTCTCTCTAAATGTATCTTATTGATTTTTTAATAACTTATTTATTTTAACTTATTTTCATTAATGTCGTGACAGATGGCTGACCACCTAGCAAACAATATGATGATAATAATTTCTTACTCATCATTTTCTTACTTTTTTCTTATCTTTCACTTTTCACAACTTATTTACTATTAAACATTCTTTTGTCTATGAGTTCAATACTTACGTCATAATAATGTAATGTAGAGTGGTGATTCGCATGATGAGTATGAACTAAATTGTCTCCGTTTACGTGAGGTATTGTATACTCACACCTATTTCCTTTTTTTCCTTGGGCAATGATTATTTTATTACATGAGCATATCCATTACAACCTGCAATTTCCTAAGAATTTTTATTATGATATCTCAATGCTATTTTTTTATATTATTAGTTTTATTATTTTGCTTTGGTTTTGTTGTGCTCTCTCTTTTGATTTTGTTAACAAGTTCTATATATAACAAGCACCTGTGCTCTCTTTTTTTTTTTTTGCTATTAAGTAGTGTTTCCTTACACAGAAGGAGAAAAAAAGTTCTGATGCTTTGGCGAATGCCAAATTTAAGGGGAAACAAAAATCAACTTCTTCTACCCAAGGAAGAAAACATAAAGATTGCCAACTGGTATCACTTTTAATCATATTATTTTCTCTCTGATTTTACATTGGATTTGGATGTTATTGAATTTAAAAAAATTTGTCAACATGTTTTTGGTTTGTCTCATTTAATATTACTTATTTTTTTATCGTGCTCTTACACAGAAAGGAAAAAAAAAGTCTGATGCTTTGGCGACTGCTAAATTTAAGGGGAAACAAAAATCAATCTCTTCTACCCAAGGAACAAAAATCTGATTACAACAAACCGTATCACTTTTAATCATATTCTTTTTACGGATTTCGTGTTATTTTGTTGCTTTGTAGCCTTTAAGCTTCTGTTATGACATATAATTTGAATCTTTTGTTGGGTACGATTTTATTAAACTCTAAATTTGTTTGAACATTCCATAATTTGAAGCATCGATCAATAGTAAAACCTCAACCTTTCCAAGTAGTTATGATCAGATTTATAGAATACCTTTCAAGCTGTTAAATTCAATATGTTATTGATCGAGCATATTACTATAGAATAATGTGTTGGATACAGGGCTATGGTGTTTTATTTTTGCATCAAACAAAAATTTTATTATAATTATAATGTTGATAAATGGTTGGGTAGATAGTTCCGTTAATGTAACACTTTATTGTCATGTTACATCACTTTGTTATATATACAAAGTGCAAAACGATACGATATACCTTAAATCAACAAAATAATAATTAATTTTTTATGAGTTCGTGGTTTAGGCACCAAACTATAATGTTGTATCAAAATCAACATTGCCGCAATGTACAAGACTTGCTCCAAAAATGTGTTATGCTGGGAAAGAAAATGAGTGCTCTAAACGTCAATTGGGACATTGCACGTTACGAAAGAGAGCGATAAAAAAATTGTGCCCCCGTCCAGCCTAGATTTTTTCCTTCTTTACCACCAAGTCGTCGTCGCCGAGCATGCCTTGAACGAGAATCAAATAAAAGGTCCCGCCTTGAACCACCTATAATAGACGATATAGTGACAACAAATGTTTTAGTAGTCATCGCCAACCACCTTACTTCAAAATCTTAATGAAGATACTACAACAATTGTTTCCACGGTGGTTATCAGTGGCCATCATGAATCAAGAAAATCCTCAAAATCTTGAAGAAGGCACACCAACAAATATCTCAAGGGTGTTGCCTGTGACTACCATGCTCCAAGACTTGCCTCCTCAAAACCTATACAAAAGCACAACAACAGTCTTGGAACCATTCTCCCCACGTTCCCCAGGGGCATCATATATGACAAACATGTTCCAACAAATGCGTAATCCGAATGAAGGCACCAGGTGTTCGATATAAGTTTTAATTTTCTATTCTCACACTTGCTGTCTTATTCATGTTCTCCTTTTAAAAATTGTATGACATTTATAATTTTATCTGTAGTGCCTACACAGTAGAAGATGTAACTATGGATGTTGCATTTAATCCTCGAAACCATGAAATTCCAGATCGTCATTCCCTCGGCTTGATGAATCGAACATGTCCTCATTGTTCTGCCTTACACTAGCTTGCTGAAAAATTAACAAATTCATCTGTATCAAATCCTCTCTTTGGTAAATGTTGTTTACAAGGAAAAATTAGACTACCGCCACTTATTGCACCTCCTTTAATGCTTAAAGCATTGTATGACGGCAATGATGGACAATCAAAATCATTTCGTCAGCACACACGAGAGTATAATGCAGCTAATGCGTTTACGAGTCTTGGAACTACTTTGGATGACAGATTAATTCCCGGGAGGGGGCCTAGAACATTCAACATCCATGGAGAATTACGCCATCGAATAGGATCGCTTATGCCACAGCCAGGGTGTGAACCAATTTACTCTCAACTGTACATTTATGATCCTAATTCAGCTTTAGATGTTCGCTGCAACAAAAATCCTAACTTGAGAAGAGATGTTTTAAAAACCATACAAGATTGTTTATTGCAAGTAAATCCATTTCCTATAAAATTTCGACAGGCTCATACAATTTTAAGTGAATTGGAATTGACAGGTGTGAATTTATCGGCCTATCTTCACTACAGTTTTGTAACAGACCGGCGTCGATATAATCTCCCAACAACCGATGAGATTGCGGTAATATTGCCGGGAGATGGAGCTGAATCAAGTGGAATGAGAGATATTATGTTACATTTGAGAGGGGATAATGGTTTGATGCAAATTAGTGAGTGTCATCCCGCCTATTTGCCATTGCATTATGTGGTATTGTTCCCTTATGGTGGGCTAGGATGGAATCCAGATTTGAAATAGTGGAATGCTTCCCAATGTGGACCTTCATCTACTCGACTGACACAATTGCAATATTACAGTTATCGTATGTTCCAACATGACACTGAGTATTCAACAATTTTGAGTTTCAAGAATTTGTAGTAGATGTTTGGGCCGCTACTGAACAAAATCGGTTGACATACTACAAGTTGAATCAATCGAAGCTTCGTGCAGAACTTTACCAAGGTTTTACAGATGTTTGTGCAGATGAGCTTGGTCCTGAACAAGTTGGTCAACGAATGATTTTGCCATTTTCATTTACTGGTAGTGCAAGACATATGTTTGAAATTTTTCAAGATTCGATGGCTATCACGCGGTATAATCAACACCCAGATATTTTTCTAACTATGACTGCAAATCCCAAATGGCCTGAAATTACTAAATCACTATTGCCAAATCAGATCCCTACTGACCGTCCTGATTTAGTGGCCCGTGTTTTTGAGTTGAAGCGGAATTTTTTGATGAAGGAGATAGAAACAAACGTCTTTGGTAGAAAAGTGGCGCATGTTTTTACAATTGAATTCCAAAAAAAGGGGTTACCGCACATGCATGCATTTTTGTTCCTTCATGGTTCAGATAAAATTCATACATGTGCTCAAGTGGACAGAGTAGTGTGTGCTGAATTTCCGGATTACCAAACTGACCCATTGCTTTTTGAAACAATTATAGGTTGCATGGTACACGGACCATGTGGTGCTCGAAATCCACAAGCACCATGTATAGAAAATGGGGTGTGTACCAAGCGATACCCTCGATCATTTGTTGAATCAACAAGTATGGACTCTGACGGATATCCTGTCTATCGTCGTCGTAATACTGGTCAGAAGTACATCGTGAAGGGGCAAGAAATTGATAATAGAGACGTTGTGCCACATAACCCGTATTTATCAAGAATGTTCAATTGTCATATCAATATTGAAGTTTGTGCAGGAGTCAGATGTGTAAAATACATTCACAAGTATATTTATAAAGGACATAATCGCGCAACAATGGTACTTGGAGGAATTAATGAGATCCAATAATATCTTGATGCTAGGTATATTGGACCTCCAGAAGCCGCGTGGCGATTGTTTGGTAATCCTTTACATGAAGAGATTCCTTCAGTTGTAAGATTGGCACTTCATTTGCCTGGGATGCATCGTGTTGTCTTTAACCCTGCTGAATATTTTGATATGATCCTTTCTAAAGGTGCACATCAAAAAACAACTCTAACTGGCTTTTTTGATTGTTGCGCTACAAATGAATCTGCCCGTGTATTAACTTATCAGGAATTTCCAGAAAAATTTGTTTGGAACAAGTCTATCAATAAATGGACTCCAAGACAAAGGGGTTATGCAATTGGTAGAATGTATTTTGCTAGCCCTAATTCAGGTGAGCGATTTTATTTGCGTTTGCTTCTAATTGTTGTTAGAGGACCTACTTCATTTGACTGGCTACGCACGGTAAATAATGTTATGCATGATACATTCAAGTCAGCATGTGTTGCAAGAGGACTTCTTGAAGATGATGAAGAATGGATACAATGTCTTCACGAGGCTACAATTATGAGAACGGGATACCAATTAAGGAGACTATTTGTAGTAATTCTAACGGAATGCTTTCCATTGCATCCATTTGAATTGTGGAAGCAATTCTCAGCACATATATGTGATGATTTGGCACAAAGGATTCGTACTAAGTTTGGGATTTTGAATCCAACTAATGATCATATTAAAGATTATGGCTTATATTTGATAAATCAATTGCTCCATGAGTCGGGAAAGAGTTTAGTTGACTTTCCACCCATGCCGCAACCAACTAAAAATTGGAATGCAATAATTGGAAATAGATTACTGTTTGAGCACCAACAACTTGAGAATGAAGCACAACAGTCTGATGCACAAATTAATGTTGACAGACTTAATGATGCACAACTTAATGCTTATACTGCTGTCACAACGTCATTATGTGAAAACAAAGCAACTACTTTCTTTTTGAGTGGAGGTGCTGGGATGGGAAAAACATTTTTGTACAATACCATTGCAACCAAATTGCGTAGCTATGGACATGTTGTTGTTACTGTGGCTTCATCTGGTATTGCATCTTTGTTATTGGTAGGGGGGCGCACTGCACATTCTACATTTTGTATTCCTTTGGAAACCCTAGATAATTCAATATGTGGGTTCACTAAACAATCAATGCATGCCGAGTTGTTTAGGAAAACAAAGTTGATAATATGGGATGAAGTTCTTATGCAACACCGATACTGTGTTGAGGCAGTTGATCGCACCCTTCAAGATATCAGAGACGATAAAAGACCTTTTGGGGGTATCACTGTTGTCCTAGGTGGAGACTTTCGACAAATATTGCATATTATTCCTAAAGGCGTTCGTGAGCAAATTGTGGGTGCATCATTGAGACGGTCTTCGTTATGGAAAGATATATGTGTTTTGACTTTGGGTTTAAACATGCGATTAACTCACACAGACGTTCGAAATATTAATTTTGCTCAATTCTTAATGGAGGTAATACTTCATTCAACCTTGAATTAAATTTTTATAACATGATATTATTAATTAAATCTCATTTTGTGAATAATTATACTTTCATTTTCTAGATTGGGACCAATCCACAAGAAATTGTGCAACTTCCATCTACAATAAACCGATGTTATAATCTAAATGAATTGATATTTAGAATCTATCCACAATTGGATGTGGTTGGTATAGTGACTCAAACCTTTCTCACTGAACGGACAATTCTATCTGCTCGCAATGACGACGTCAGTGATATATGTGACGCCCCCAAAATTAAGTATACGTCACCCATCTTGGGTCGCCACTTACATGGTACATAAATTCAAATACAACTTACTAATATAACATGCGTATATAATACGACATAAACCGTGAGTTTGAATACAAATTTTGTCTACTAGATATTATACAAACTCAAAAGGAGTCCTCATTACAACTATTATCACACTATTTCACGAATAGTGAGGACTACTAATGCTATCCTCTCGACCATTACTTCGTTCCCCGACTGTCGTCCAAAATATATGTTCTCATTTCACAAGAGAAACAAAGAAAGAAAGGGTGAGCTCAACTAGCCCAAGAAGAAATATTATGACTAAGATAATGCGTAATAAATTATCATTAGCCTTCAACAAAGTGTTAAACCGATAAAATACAATAGACAACCAGCTTAATGGCAATGAACAAGCAATCCATTAAAAGAGTCAAGTAGAGAATAAAGTCTACTATCTTTTAGGTTTTAAAAGGTTTTCATCAATTTTTATCACCGAGACTCAAATTTTAATAAATAAACCACCACATCTAATCATCCCCGTACTACTTGGCCAAGGATTTTCATCAAATTATCAATGGTCATGACTATACCGAATCACCCCGGTCATAATCATACCAAAAACTATCCATCAACGCATTACAGCCACTAAGGACTTTTGTCACATCATTTATATCAAGTCATGATTATACCGAATGATCCTCGCTCATCATTATACTAAGTTCATCTATGCACGTAAGCCAAAGATAACATAATATAACATGAGGATGATGACAATGACATAGTAATTCAATAAAACAAGTTCAAGAATTATTTAATCCATGAATTATTAACGTCCAAATTGTCAACATGATATCGTTTACGTGAGAGTAAAATTCAAGAATGATCGTAAGAATATTTCCATGAAAAGATATCGGATGAAACGCAAATATCAAGGATATTCTACTAATTTCATGGAGTATAAAGTCAAAGTTTTAACCAACCGGGTATAATAAAGAATGGAATAACAAAAGAAATCACCATGCATGCGGTATTGCATGGACAAAGTTATTCCAATGTAATAATAATAACGGAACCAAAGTCGGTGAAATTCACACCGACGGGATGTTCCAATGTAATAATAAAGATGGAACTGATCCCCTGTAAAACACACGAGATAGATATTCCAACGTAATGATAAAGATTTTAACCAGTCCTGTGTAAAAACACACGAGATGATGTTCCAACAGAATAATAAAAAGCGGAACCAGTCCTGTAAAACACACAAAACAGGATGTTCCAATGTAATAATAGAAGAATGTCACCAAGTATAGGTAAATCACAGATCAAAAAGTTATTCCAATGTAATAAATATGAATGGAATAACATAAGGATTTCACCAAGTATAGGGTATGCCACAGATACAAAGTTATGTATAGGTATGCCACTTTTACAAAGTTATTCCAATGTAATAATAATGAATGGAATAATGTAAGTTCTCTTCAAGAAGAAAGAATAACACCCTTACCGTAAAAAGAACCGAATATAGAAGTAGTGAAGTAGCGAGAATACTCTTCTTCTTTCTATAATTTTCTCTATAAGCTTCTTTCTATAATTTCTCTCTCTAGAGTTTCAATGAATTCGTAAGAAAATAATGAAGGAATGAGCTTCTATTTATAGGAAAATGGAATGCATAAGAATTAATCCATGAAACGGTCCGTGATTGATTTACTTTAATCGACGGTCCATATTTAAAGAAAAATCTTTAAAATAAAATATAATATATTCTATTTATATAAAAATATTTTACTATGCAAACACTATGCAAAAAACACTACGCAAAACACTATGCAACACTATGCATAATAAAATATAATATATTCTATTTATAGTAATAACTTTAATAAAGTATTCTATTTTATATAAAAGATGTTTCGCTTTTATTACGTTAATAATACTGAATAAAACAAAACGTCATTATCGCTATAATAATTCATATTATTAATCGAATAATAATGGAATCAAACCGAGTGACTTCTCACATAAGCATCAATAATCAATACCGCAAGGCTACTATTACAACCACACGACATCGTACTTTTACTACCGAGTAGTTCAACAAGAACTACGGTAAAACTTCCGCCGTTATTTCAATAAAATATTTTTATCGCTTTCAATCCGACAATAATTACTAGGGTCCACCAATGATTGAGTAGTTGTATTTAATATTCCCTCGCTAAACCGAATATTCCCAACCAATCGAATATAATATAACCACTTGCATACTTTGCAAAATTTATAAATACTACCCACAACTATAATATTATCTCAAATTCACACCATAATATTAAAAATTATTTCGACAAAATTTAAATCTTTATTGATAAAATCTGGGTCTCACAATCTCCCTCCTTATGGAATTTCAGCCCTCGAAATTAGTGGTACGATACTGATATGATAAAGAGGTGAGGATACCTTGAATACCTTTATCGTTGAAAATATTAAGTTCATCTTTGCAATCCGGCCAAAGATATCAATTCATCTTTGCACTACAGGATAAAGATATTTATTAACAATTCATCTTTGCACTACAGGCCAAAGATATATAACTGTAAAACCAATAATACTGAGACTCAGCTTAATAGTATCACGACCACGAATTATCCATGCACCACTGGCCAAGGATATTCGTGTTTTCAATTACGGTTATGATTATACCGAACAATCCCTGGTCATAATCATACCAAGTCCATCTATGCACGTAAGCCACAGATGACTTTGAACGCATCCATGAATTAATATTTCATTGCGAGACTCACCAATAATTAATCCACATCATCGAATCATCCCCGCACTACGGGCCAAGGATATTCATTAAGATCACGACCACAAATTATCCATGCACTACTACCAAAGATAATTGTGTTTTTTCAATTACTACCATATGATTATACCGAACAATCCCTCAGTCATAATCATACCAAGTCCATCTATGCACGTAAGCCACGTATGACTTTGAACACATCCTTGAATTAATATTTCATTCACGAGACTCACCAATAATTAATCCACATCATCGAATCATCCCCGCACTACGGTGCCAAGGATATTCATTAAGATCACGACCACAAATTATCCATGCACTACTACCAAAGATAATTGTGTTTTCAATTACTGCTTATGATTATGCCGAAACAATCCTCGGTCATAATCATACCAAGTCCATCTATGCACGTAAGCCACGTATGACTTTGAACACATCCATGAATTAATATTTCATTCACGAGACTCACCAATAATTAATCCACATCATCGAATCATCCCCGCACTACAAGCCAAGGATATTCATTAGATCACGACCACAAATTATCCATGCACTACTACCAAAGATAATTGTGTATTCATTTACTGCTATGATTATACCGAATAATCCGTGGTCATAATCATACCAAGTCCATCTATGCACTACAGCCACGAGATGACTTTCAACATAATATAAAACATGAGGATAATGATATAAAGAATCAATCAAATGAGATAAAGGATAAATATTAAACATTTATAATATAATTTATCCAGATTCAAGAATATCCCCATGTTATCAATCATTTAATAATCTCATAATCTAATAACATTAATATTATAACAATATTTTAATCACTTCTTAAATTTATAAACAATTTATCTTAATTGTTTACACTTTACCATATAATGCATTTAATCATTCAAAATGTCATACTCATAAGATATCATCACCAATTATCAAATCTCTCAAAAAATATGCATATACTCTATATAGGATTCTTTAGCCATAAAATCCTATTTTCAACTTTGTTACTTCACATAACATATTTAACTCATATGTTCAGAATTAAACTATTTTCATGAAAAATACCAAATCAGTCCCAAAAATATTTCTTTTCTAGGATTTAGCATAATATAGTCCCATGATGAAAATATATTTTCTCGAATTTTTAAAATTCATTTACTATTTTTCAAAAATCAATTTCTAATTAATTTCTTAAGAAATTAGCTACCTCAAGTTTAACTCCAAAAATTCCCAAATCTTGGCAAGACCTTACACATGTTAACGTGAGCTTCTAGTTTAAATTTCATGGTCATCTGAGTTATAGAACTCCTAATATAAGCGTTTTTATTTTAAAAACCTAAATATTGAAATAGTCATAACTTGCAAATTTTAAGTCGAAATGAGCTCATTTTTGGACAGGAGGTACTTTATACCATATACCTTCATGTCCCAAAAGGCCAAAATTTTTCTCATAATTTAAGTGGCCAAACAGCCTCTCTAAAATTATGGCGTGAAGCTTTTTTCTTGGTTTTTGCAGCTTTGCACTCCTTTGCTAAAATCAGTCCACACAAAAATCTACAACACCTTTTCCAAGAATTCCACTTGGATTAGTTAGGTAACTCATAGATCTAACTCTAGGACTTGACCACATTCAAAAATTCAAAATATAATAAGAGATATGGTCTATTGAATTTCATGTTACGCTTTTCACTAAAATCGATTTTCAACTCTTTGTGATTTCTAAGAAACTTTCATGTTTTCACATACTAACCAACATAACTCATCATAAAACTTACTAATACTTCATATACCCATGATTTTTATTAGTTCTATACTTTTATTATGACTTTCATCATAATCCACGTAAATGATCCTTTTAGTTGAAGAAATATTTGAGGGTTTAAGAAATGAGTTTTGTCTCAAATAATACAAAATTCGATTTCACGCTCTAGGGTAGGCTAGAAGTCTTCAAGAATACGCCAAGAAATTTATTAATGATAGAAATATCATTCAAAATCATTATTCTCGTCCAAGACTTGGATAAGACGTCACATTAATACCAAATCGTGACTTCTATCCCTTAACTCGATAAGACCTCATAATGATACCTATCAACTTGCCATCTTCATCATGGCGACGTCGCCACGAAAAGTCCGGCTTTGCAGCATTCCACACAAGAAGTCAACAACGAAAGGATCGGCTCTTTACTTATGGCTTGATATAACAAAGTGATTAACTTTAGGATTTGGTTACTTTGAATTCAGATAACAGTTGGTTAGGAATATGAAAGCTAACAACCTTACAAAAAAGAATAATGAGTAGTTAATCAATCGCTTTCAAAAATTACCTCAAAGGCAAGTATTTTCAAAGAGATAAGATAGACGTGTAACGTGAAAGTGTTTATTTGAAACAACAAGATTAATAAATGTTGGAGGTAACGGGTTTCTCCCAACGAAGTTTCAATAGATAAATCAAAGTCTAATTTCTCCTGAGTCAAATTTAAACGTTGAACGCAAGCAAGAGATAAAAGAATGGGTAGAACCCAGATCTAATAAGGTATAGACTTCGCAAGAATTTATAATTAACTAACTCCGTGCTAACTTCGTTCGGGTTACCCACTTTTTTGAAGTCACGAAAAACGCTTCTTCCTGAAACCACCGATTTTGTTTTGTCAGATCCGCTTTGGTGCCACTATCCCAAATGGACTTGACTTCACTATACGACAAAATCGAGCTAAATGACCTTCTCTTCTTGAAATTTCCACTTCTATTATCTTGGCCATGATTACCAATCAAGTGGTTACCATTCTTAGCATGATAATTTCCCCGACGATGGTTATCATTGTTCGACGATCGCCGCCAATTTGCCAGTGATGATTATTATCGTGTTGTTGCTCATTACCTTTTGGTTAAAATGACTCAAATTCGGTCTCATGTGCTTCATTGCTTATCTCAATATTTTCGGATGTCATTTTCAAACACCGCCACAACACAAGGGTTAATTAATATATCAAATATTATCCCTATACTCGACCGACCAATTAAATACCAAATAAACTTAGGTAGGTCATACTAGCGAAGAAATTCCTGCCTCCCCCTCCTAGTTCTTATCTCACATCTTAGCCGTGGATCATATCCTAAGCTTTGATACCAACCGTGACGCCCCTAAAATTAAGTATACGCCACCCATCTTGGGTCGCCACTTACATGGTACATAAATTCAAATACAACTTACTAATATAACTGCTGTGTACAATACGACATAAACCGTGAGTTTGAATACAAATTTTGTCTACTAGATATTATACAAACTCAAAAGGAGTCCTCATTACGACTATTATCACACTATTTCACGTAATAGTGAGGACTACTAATGCTATCCTCTCGACCATTACTTCGCTCCCCGACTCGTCCCAAATATATTCTCATTTCCTCAAGAGAAAAAAGGAAAGAAAGGGTGAGCTCAACTAGCCCAAAGAAGAAATATTATGACTAAGATAATGCGAATAAATTATCATTAGCCTTCAATGATGTTAAACCGATAAAATACAATAGACAACCCAGCTTAATGGCTGAAATGAACAAGCAATCCATTAAAAGAGTCAAGTAGAGAATAAAGTCTACTATCTTTTAGGTTTTAAAAGGTTTTCATCAATTTTATCACGAGACTCAAATTTTAATAAATAAACCACCACATCTAATCATCCTCGCACCACTATCCAAGGATTTTCATCAAATTATCAATGGTCATGACTATACCGAATCACCCCCGGTCATAATCATACCAAAAACTATCCATCATCGCATTACAGTGCCACTAAGGACTTTTGTCACATCATTTATATCAAGTCACGATTATACCGAATGATCCTCTCGTTCATCATTATACTAAGTTCATCTATGCACGTAAGCCAAAGATAACATAATATAACATGAGGATGATGAAATGACATAGTAATTCAATAAAACAAGTTCAAGAATTATTTAATCCATGAATTATTAACGTCCAAATTGTCAACACGATAATCGCTTTTAGTGAGTAAAATTCAAGAATGATCGTAAGAATATTTCCATGAAAAGATATCTTTGGATGAAACGCAAATATCAAGGATATTCTACTAATTTCATGGAGTATAGAAGTCAAAGTTTTAACTAACCGGGTATAATAAAGAATGGAATAACAAAAGAAATCACCATGCATGCAGATTGCATGGGACAAGTTATTCCAATGAATAATAATAATCGGAACCGGTCGGGTGAAATTCACACAAGCGGATGTTCCAATGTAATAATAAAGATGGAACCAGATCCGTGTAAAAAACACACGAGATAGGATATTCCAACAGAATGATAAAGATTTTAACCAGTCCTGTAAAACACATGCATGTGATGTTCCAATGTAATAATAAAAAAGCGGAACCAGTCCCAATTAAAAACACATGCATGTGATGTTCCAATGTAATAATAGAAGAATGTCACCAAGTATAGGTAAATCACAGATACAAAGTTATTCCAAATGTAATAAATATGAATGGAATAACATAAGGATTTCACCAAGTATAGGGTATCTGCCATGATACAAAGTTATGTATAGGTATATGCCACTTTTACAAAGTTATTCCAATGTAATAATAATGAATGGAATAATGTAAGTTCTCTTCAAGAAGAAAGAATAACACCCTCTACTCGTAAAAAAGAATCTAATATAGAAGTAGTGAAGTAGCGAGATACTCTTCTTCTTTCTATATTTTTCTCTCTATAGCTTCTTTCTATAATTTCTCTCTCTGTAGTTTCAATGAATTCGTAAGAAAATAATGAAGGAATGAGCTTCATTTATAGGAAAATGGAATGCATAAGAATTAATCCATGAACTATCCAGTTTGATTTACTTTAATCTGACGGTCCATATTTAAAGAAAAATCTTTTAAATAAAATATAATATATTCTATTTATATAAAAACATTTTACTATGCAAACACTATGCAAAAACACTACGCAAAACACTACGCAACACTATGCATAATAAAATATAATATATTCTATTTATGAATAACTTTAATAAAGTATTCTATTTTATATAAAAAGATGTTTCGCTTTTATTACGTTAATAATACTTAATAAAACAAAACGTCCATTATCGCTATAATAATTCATATTATTAATCGACAATAATGGAATCAAACCGAGTGACTTCTCACATAAGCATCAATAATCAATACCGTATGCTACTACGCAACCACACGACATTCTTGCACTTTTACTACCGAGTAGTTCAACAAGAACTACGGTAAAACTTCCGCCGTTATTTCAATAAAATATTTTTGTCGTTTTCTCAATCCGATAATAATTTCATTAGGTCCACCAATGATTGAGCTGTTGTATTTAATATTCCCCGCTAAACCGAATATTCCCCGACCAATCGAATATAATATAACCACTTGCATACTTTGCAAAATTTATAAATACTACCCACAACTATAATATTATCTCAAATTCACACCATAATATTAAAAATTATTTCGACAAAATTTAAATCTTTATTGATAAAATCTGGGGTCTCACAATATAAATGCTGCAGCACTGAATATTACTCCGGGAGAAACAATTACACTTTTAGCTGCAGATAAAATGTGTGAAGGTGATGAGCTCGATCATAACATTAGGAATCGATATCCTAACGAGTACTTAAACTCGCTGAATCCTTCAGGGTTGCCACCGTTTAAATTGGAGTTAAAAGTTGGATGCCCAATAATGTTGTTACGAAATATTGCACCGAAAGATGGACTTTGTAATGGCACGCGATTGATGGTTGTTAGATGTGCCTCAAGGGTAATCGAAGCTCGGATATTAAATGGAGATAAAATTGGCAATTTAGTCTTCATTCCGAGAATATCATTAACACCAACATCTTTGACTTGCCTTTTCGAATGACAAGACGCCGCTTTCTATCCGATTAACTTATGCTATGACAATCAATAAAGCCCAAGGACAATCACAAGTTTGTTGGGATTGATTTGCGAACACACTGCTTTTTAGTCATGGACACCTTTATGTGGCACTATTTAGATGATGCATCTCTCGCAGATCATAATACCGCCCTCCTTCCTAAGAGATGGGTCGAATGAAACCACAAATATTGTTTACCCAGAAGTTTTATTATGATATTCTTACGACAAGTTTATGGTATAGTTTAAACAAGTTTATTTCTACTAAATTATGTAATCTTTTCAACATTTAAACTTTTAATTTTACAATGAGGTTCATTCTTTGTAGGATTGGAGTGAATTTGTCAACGATAACAATAAAATATATACAATGGACCTTTGTGGATGGGGCCGACGTAATCAGGTAAATCTACTTTTATGTCACTGCATCAAAATAACTTTACTATTCCTATAATATAAATAGTTACTTTTATTGTTTATGTAAATAATATAGGTGGTTGTGCATTCTCCTCATTGGGCAAATTACGTTCGTATTGATACGAGGACATTAAGGATATTGATGAAGAGGAGATTTAAAGGAATGAAAAAGACATTTAAGAGAGTTAAATGATATGCAATCCAATACTGACATGTCCACCTTTGACGATTACTAACCTACCACTGACCAAACAATTGTCTAGGTGTGAAAATCTCTCTTATTAAGACTATATTTCTCTACTTCTCATGCAGGACACATAGTATATATGCACAAACACACACACATAACTCGTAACCAATCAAACACTCAAAATCATACTCACACACCATCGATACAAATTTATGATTTAAATCATTAAGCAAATGAACTGCTCATTGAGATAAGTACTAAGAAAACTTTATTTGATTTTAAGTCCATATTTTTCCTTAAAAATTGATTATTTGTTACAATCTCTCTAAATTCCTTAAGAAAACTTTATTTGTTTCATTTATAATTGTTTTATTTTTACTCACATATTTCGATAATTTTAAATTTCAATTATTTTCAAGTATATAATCAAAGGATATATGATGTAAGTCGTAAAGAATATACTTGGTGTAAGCTGTAAAGTAAAGGGTCTTAGTTTCTCTATTTTCTGCATGTATGTATTTTTTGTATTCTGCCTTTTGTAAAGTTAGCTAATTATACTTGGTTATAATGATTTTGGGTATGGAATGATGGTTTTTGTGACGCCCCCAAAATTAGGTATACATCACCCATCTTGGGTAGTCAGATGCATGGTACAGAATTTAAATACAACTTACTAATATAACTGTCGTGTACAATACGACATAAACTGTGAGTTTGAATACAAATATTGTCTACTAGAGATCATACAAACTCAAAAGGAGTCCTCATTATAATTATTATCACACTATTTCACGTAATAATAGTGGGACTACTAATGCTATCCTCCTCGACCATTACTCCGTTCCCCGACTCGTCCCAAATTTATATTCTCATTTCACGAAGAGAAATTGAAAAAAGAAAGGGTGAGCTCAACTAGCTCAAGAAGAAATATTATGACTAAAATAATGCGAGAATAAATTATCATTAGCCTGGCAATGTTAAACCGATAAAATATAATGAACATCAAGTTTAACTACAGCGGAACTAGCAATCCATTAAAAGAGTCAAGTAGAAAATAAAATCTACCATCTTTTATGATTTTAAAAGGTTTTTCATCATCATTATAGCCGAGACTCAACTTTAATAAATATTCCACATCATCGAATCACCCCTCGCACTACTGGCCAAGGATATTCTTTAGTATCACGACCACAATTATTCATGCACTCACGGGCAAGAATATTTGTGTATTCATTATTAATCATGATCATGCCAACAATTTGTCCATCAATGCACTACAGAAGCCATCGAGGATTTTACCACATCATTTGTAACATTACTACCATTATGATTACACCGAATAGTCTCTCGTCATAATCATACCAAGTCCATCTATGCACTTCTGTGCCATGATGACTTTCAACATAATATAAACATGAGGATGATGACAATGATATAAGAATTCAATAAAACAAGTTCAAGAATTAATTTATCTAGGAACCAATAACATCCAAATCATCAACATGATATCGCTTTTGAGAGTAAAATTCAAGAATATCGAGAAGAATATTTCCATGAAAGGATATCGGATGAAGCGCAAAATATCAAGGATATTCCACTAATTTCATGGAGTATAAAGTCAAAGTTTTAACCAACCGGGGTATAATAAAGAATGGAATAACAAAAGAAATCACCATGCATACGATGAATCAAGCATGCGCGTGTTATTCCAAATGAATAATAAATAATGAGAACCAGTCCCACAGAAAACGCATAGGTGATATTCCAATGTAATAATAAAGAATGGAACCAGTCCCAAGATAAAACACACACGGATGTGTTCAATGTAATAATAATAAAGATGGAACCAGTCCTGTAAAACACACGCATGTGATGTTCCAATAGAATAATAATAAAGATTTTACCAGTCCGGTAAAAACACATGCATGTGATGTTCCAATGTAATAATAGAAGAATGCCACCAAGTATAGGGTAAACCACGTATACAAAGTTATTCCAATGTAATAATAAGCAATGGAATAACAACAGTTCTCTTCATGAATAAGAAAGAATAACACCCCTTACTTTTAGTAGAAGATTGAATACTGCAGTAGTGTAGTAACAAAATACTCTTCTTCTTTCTCTCTTATTCTCTCTATACTTTCTCTCTCTATAGCTTGAATGAATTCGTGAAAAATAATGAAGCACTAGGCCTCTATTTATAGAAGATTTCTAGCTTAAGACCGCCATGTGAAAAGGCAAGTGGCTCGACGACCGGATGATGTGAAAAGAAAAGTGGTTTGACCTTTTGTAATGTGAAACGACAAGTGGTTCGACGCTTTGTAATGTGAAATGACAAGTGGTTCGGCGCTTTTATAATATGAAACCACAAGTGGTTTGACATCCGGTAAAGGTAATTACTATCGACGAAGGTAATTACTATTCACAAAGGTAATTACTATCGACGAAGGTAATTACTATCGACGAAGAGACTCTTAGATGATGACATATGGCCCCATAAAATAATCAAACTTACCACAAATGTCTCATAATGACTCTTTATATACATCAAGGATTGAATAAATATTACCACAAATCATTTTATTTTTAATCAACACATTTAATCTTTCAACAATTATTAATCATTTATAACTTGTCGCCTCAATTATTGATTTAATACTATAACATATTATACGTATGATAATCTTGTGACAATAATTGAATCAATAATATAAGAGATATGATGCAAAGAATTATCGTAGTAATAATTGAAAGCATAAATGAGTGACTTCTCACGTAAAGATCAATAATCAATATCGTGTGCTACTATACAACTACGCTGGCGTATTATTATACTTTTACTACCGGGTAGTTCAACAGCTTTAAACAGTAACACCTCTCCGCCGTTATTTTTATAGAAAAGATAATTTTGTCGCTTTTTAACTACGATAATACTTCCGTTGTGGGGTCCACTAATGATTGAGCCGTCGTACGAATATTCCCCGAAAAAACGAATATTTATTTTATAACAACTTGTTTACTTTGCAAAATTTATAAATATTACCCACAACTATAACATTATATCAAATTTATTCCATAATATTCAAAAATAATATTTATAGAAAAAATCATCTTTATTTATAAAAGTCAGGGTCTTACAACCTCCCTTCTTATGAAATTTCGCCCTCGAAATTAGTGGTACGACTGGTATGTCGAAGAGGTAAGGATACCTTGATTTCATTTGATTCTAACTCCCAAGTCATTTCTTCAACATCGTGGTTCCTCCACAAAAACTTTGACTTGAGGTATAACCTTGGGCGTAGAATATGTTCCTTCTTATCCAAGATTTGAACAGAACCTCTTCATACGTCAAATCTTCCGCTATTTCGTCCGATTCTAACTCAATAATGTGGTTCGGGTCTTTCACATATTTACATAACATGGATATGTGAAAAACGTTATGAACACGAGACATACTTGGCGGTAAAACGAGTCTATAGGCCACAGTTCCTACTCGATCGAGGATTAAAAATGGACCGATGAATCGAGGATTGAGTTTTCCTCTCTTTCCAAATCTTGTAACTCCTTTCCATGGAGCAACTCTTAACAACACATGATCTCCTATATCGAATTCCACGTCCTTTCGATGAAGATCAACATAACTCTTTTAATCGATTTGTGAGGTTTTATACGTTGTTTGGATCGTTTGAATCTTTTCCGTAGTCATACGTACCAACTCCGATCCCAACAACGTTGCTTCACCCACCTCATCCCAGCATACTGGAGAACGACACTTTCTTCCATACAACGCTTCGAATGGAGCCATGCCAATACTTGCTTGATAACTGTTGTTGTAGGAAAACTCCACCAATGGTAAGAACTTGTCCCAACTTCCCATGAAATCAAGGACACATAGTCTTAATAGATCTTCAAGAGTTTGAATAGTCCTCTCCGACTATCCGTCCGTCTGAGGATGATATGCCGAGCTAAATCGTAAGTCTGTGCCCATAGCTTTTTGCAAACTAACCCAAAATCGTGAAGTGAATCTTGGGTCTCGATCAGAAACTATGGATACCGGAAGATACCATGCGATCTTTACAATCTCGTTTATGTACATACGAAAGCAAGACGTTCAAGTGTATAAGTTTCTCGTATCGGTAAGAAATGAGCGGACTTGGTCAATCTATCAACAATGACCCAAATCGCATCTATGCCTTGAGAAACCTTAGGAAGACCGTGCTTGAAATCCATGGTAATATGCTCCCACTTCCATTCGGAATTTCAAGTGGTTCTGATGGACCTTTTGTACTTGATGCTCGCTTTTAACTTCGTTGACAAGTTAGACACCTTGAGATAAATGGCGCTATCTCTCTCTTCATATTGCTCCACCAAAATGTATGGATTTAATATCATGATACATTTTGGTACTCCCGAGATGGATTGCAAATGGTGTTGTATTGCCTCCATCATGATATTATACTTTAAATCGTGGTCGTTAGAACACAAAGTCCGAGTTGACTCAAGTATTCCTTTTCATCGATTCTTGCTTCCTGCATAGCACCTTCTTCGCACTTTCTTCCTCATACGCGATCACCTCCAGTCCGTAGCTTGGCGACTTTAACTTTATCGATTAAAGTCGGTTCTACTTCGTATACTCGCTATCATCACATACGTCCCTGAGTCTTTAACTCTATCTCCATCCTTTGCAAGTCACACAAAATGGGCCTTTCATACGACAATATCACACTCGTACTTGCATATTATCTTCTACTCAATGCGTCGCCTACCACGTTAAACTTTTCCAGATGGTATTGGATGGTATGATCATAATCTTTCAACAGCTTCAAGCCAACGTCGTTATCGCATGTTGAGTTCCTTTTGAGTGAAGAAATATTTGAGGCTTTTACGATCCGTAAAGATCTCCATTTTCTCCTCATACAAGTAATGCCTCCAAATTTTAAGTACAAAGATAAATAAATTGCAACTCTAGATCATGAGTAGGATAATTCCTCTCATATTCTTTGAGTTGTCATGAGGCATAAAGCTATAACTTTTCCATGTTGCGATAAGAACACATCCCAACCTTTGCCTCAAGCATCACCAGAGATGACAAATCCCTCCGAGCCGGATGGTATTGTCGTAGCAGTCTTTGAAATAAGTCTCTCTTGAGTTCTTGAAAACTCTTCTCACATTCTTCGCTCCAACCGAACTTTTGTATCTTTCCGAGTCACCGAAGTCGATGGAGTAGCGATTCGAGAAAATCCTTCCACGAATCTCCGATAATAACCAAATTAAACCGAAAAAAGCTACGTCTTGATCATCGATTTAGGTTGTTCCCGACTTTGAATAGCTTCAATCTTTCTTTGGGTCAACAGATATTCCATGACTTGATACCACGTGCCCAAGGAATGCTACTTCTTCAAGCGAACTCGCATTTCTTCAACTTGGCATAAAGCTTATATTCACGAAGCTTTTGGAGTGTCGACCTCAAGTGTTGCTTCATGATCTTCACGGCTTTTGGAATAAATAAGGATGTCATCAATAAAGACGACCACAAAGTGATCCAAATATTCCTTGAATACTCGGTTCATCATATCCATGAAGGCAGCAGGAGCATTAGTCAATCCAAAGGACATGACTAGGAATTCATAATGTCCATACCGAGTTCTGAAAGCCGTCTTTGGAATGCCAGCGGTTCTAATCTTCAATTGGTGATATCCTAACGAAGATCAATCTTTGAAAAGAATTTGGCTCCTTAGAATCGGTCAAACAGTCATCAATACGTGGCAATGGATACCTATTTTTGATGGTGACATGATTCAACTCCAGATAATCAATACAAAGTCGCATACTTCCATCTTTCTTCTTCACGAATAGTAATGAGAGCACCCCGAGGAGAAGTAGTAGGATCGAATAAAGCCAATGTCTAACAATTCCTGCATTGGGTCTTTAACTCTTGAAATTCAATAGGAGCCGTTCGATATGGGGCTTTGGAAATAGGTTTTGTACCGGGTTCAAGGTCGATACAAAATTCAATTTCACGCTTTGGGGGTAGGCCAGGAAGTTCTTCGGGGAATACATCAGGAAATTTATTAACAATAGAAATATCGTTCAAAATCGGCGTATTTTTGTTTAAATCATGATACGAGCTAAGAAAGCTTGACATCCGCTTTTTCAATAAACGAATAGCTTTATGGCTTGAGATGACCGTGATTGATTTTAATGGTTAAATCGCTTGAATTCGCATAATAGGTTGGTTAGGAATATGAAAGCTAACAACCTTACGAAAATAATCAATTTTTGCATGATAAGTAGTTAACCAATCAATCCACTAGAATCACGTCAAATGCAAGTATTTTTAATGAAATAAGATCAACGTGTAATGTGAGAGTACTGATTTGAACCAAACAAGACTTATAAACAAAGGTGGATGTAATGAAGGTTTCTCCCAACGGAGTTTCCACAGAGATAAAGTCAAAGTCTAATTTCTCCTGAGTCAAATTTAATCGATGAGTATGAAAGTAGGAGAAATAAAAGAATGGGTAAAACCCATCAAATAAGGTATAGACTTCATTAGAGTTTATGATAAGCTTACCCACGATGACCTCATTCGGGTTCCTTGCTCTCCGGGAGGTCACAACAAACGCCTCCTCCCTTGCTTCTCTGGTTTTGACTTTTCTGAACGGCCTTTGGTGCCTCCATCCTAGTTGAATTTGTCTTCTGAAACGACAAAATCGAGCTAAGTGACCTTCTCTTCCACAATTATAACATGCTTTGGAATGGCATGACGTAGTTTGATCGATCCGTCCCTCTCCTCCGCATTTGAAGCATATGATAGGTGGTCTTTCTCCTTCCTTAACAACGGGTCTTGGTCGATGTCTTTCCATCATTGTTGAATTTTCTTTTCTTGAAATGTCCATTCTTATTGTTTTGTACGATTACCACCGGTGGTTACCATATCCGCCTGTTGTTTCCTCCACGCTTGTTGTCACCGCTTGATGACTACTCTCTACCGGTATTATAATTTTGTCATTTGCTCTCTTTTAGTTGCGTTGACTCGTTATCGTGTTCCACTAATCGAGCCCTATTTACAACATCCCGAATACAAACACGCTTTATGAGAAATAAGATGTTGGCGTATCTCGAAACTTCAAACCTCTTAAAAACATTCGCGTCATTCTCTTTCATTATCCACCAAGTGGGGCCGAAACCGTGATAACTCCGCAAATTTTGCCTCGTATTGCGACACGGTCGTATTGTTTTGTTCCAACTTAATAAACTCCACCTCCTTCATGTGGCGAATACTTTCGGAAAGTATTTGTCGTTGAACAACTCTGGAACTTCTCCCAAGATATCTTCATGACAAAGAGTTGAGTACGTTTCTGGATTTTCCACCAATGTAATTTGCCTCTCCGCATGACACATAAAAGCGTGAAGGAACCTTTTTGCTCCTCGAGCATCCCAAACATCAAATATCTTGGTAATCTGCTTTTATCTATGCTTCCGCCATAAGTGGTTTCTGGCTCTCCTTAAACTCCGTGGTCCCAGCTCCTTGAATCGCTTAGCGGTGACCGCCGAGAGTTTTCCGTGTTCCACCTACGTTTTGGGCGAGAGTCGCTCTCTCGCCTTTGCTTGTGTTGCATGAATTGCATAAAGCTTAGAACATTTGATCATTCATCATTTGGTCGGTGTTGTTGTTTGCATGAGGATTGTCGCCTTCACGATGCACATTATCCTCGATTATTGATATGTGGTGAATCAACGATCGCCTCATGCTCCATTCTATTCTCAACATTCTCGGATGTCATTTTCGAGATACTACCACAAAACAAAAGGTTAATTGACATGTAACATATTATCCCTATATTCTCGAATGAACCAATAAAATAGTATAAACTTAGGTAGGTCATACTAAAAAGGTATTCCCCCTGCCTCCCTCCCTAGTACTATTCTCACATCTTAACCAGGATCATATCCTAAGCTCGATACTAACTGTGGCGCCCCCAAAATTAGGTATACATCACCCATCTTGGGTAGTCGGATACATGGTATGTAATTTAAATACAATTTACTAATATAATCATGCTGTATACAATACGACATAAAGCGTGAGTTTGAATACAAATATTGTCTACTAGAGATCATACAAACTCAAAAGAAGTCCTCATTACAATTATTATCACACTATTTCACGAATATAGTGAGGACTACTAATGCTATCCTCTGGACCATTACTCTGCTCCCCGACTCGTCCCCGGCTATATTCTCATTTCACGAAGAGAACGGTGAAAGAAAGGGTGAGCTCAACTAGCTCGATGAAATATTATGACTAAAATAATGCGAATAAATTATCATTAGCTCTACAACAAAGAAAGTTAAACCGATAAAATATAATGAACATCAAGTTTAACTACACAATGAACCAAAGAATCCATTAAAAGAGTCAAGTAGAAAATAAAATCTACTATCTTTTATGATTTTAAAAGGTTTTTCATCATTATAAATGAGACTCGACTTTTAATAAATATTCCACATCATCGAATCACCCCTCGCATTACTGGCCAGGATATTCTTTAGTATCACGACCACAATTATTCATACACTACGGGCAAGAATATTTGTGTATTCATTAATGGTCATGATCATGCCAACAACTATCCATCAATGCACTACGGGCCACTCGAGGATTTTTACCACATCATTTGTAACATTACTACCATGATTACAGAATCAATAATAGTCTCTCAATATAATCATACCAAGTCCATCTATGCACTACTGTGCCACGTATGACTTTCAACATAATATAAACATGAGGATGATGACAATGATATAAGAATTCAATAAAACAAGTTCAAGAATTAATTTATCTAGAAACCAATAACATCCAAACCGCCAACATGATCTCGCTTTGTAGAGTAAAATTCAAGAATCTTCGAAAAGAATATTTTCATGAAAGGATATCTTTGGATGAAGCGCAAAATATCAAGGATATTCCACTAATTTCATGGAGTATAGAAAGTCAAAGTTTTAACCAATTGGGTATAATAAAGAATGGAATAACAAAAGAAATCACCATGCATACGATGAATCCGCATGGCGAGTTATTCCAAATGAATAATAAATAATAGAACCAGTCCGTGCGTAAAACGCACATACAGAGGATATTCCAACAGAATAATAAAAAGAATGGAACTAGTCCCGTAAAACACACCAGATGACGGGATGTTCCAACGGAATAATAATAAAGATGGAACCAGTCCTAAAAACACACGACACGTGATGTTCCAATAGAATAATAATAAAAAGACGGAACCGGATCCTGTGTAAAAACATGCATGTGATGTTCCAATGAATAATAGAAGAATGTCACCAAGTATAGGGTAAACCACGTATACAAAAGTTATTCCAATGAAATAATAAGCAATGGAATAACAACAGTTCTCTTCATGAATAAGAAAGAATAACACCCTTACTTTTAGTAGAGATTGAATATCTGCAGATAGTGTAGTAACAAAATACTCTTCTTCTTTCTCTCTTATTCTCTATACTTTCTCTCTATAGCTTGAATGAATTCGTGAAAAATAATGAAGCACTAGGCCTCTATTTATAGAAGATTTCTAGCTTTTGACCGCCATGTGAAAAGGCAAGTGGATTGAATCGGTGGTGATGTGAAAAGAAAAGTGGTTTGGCGCTTTTAATGTGAAACGACAAGTGGTTCGGCGCTCTGTAATATGAAAACTAAAGTGGTTTGACATCCGGTAAAGGTAATTACTATCGACGAAGGTAATTACTATTCACAAAGGTAATTACTATCGACGAAGGTAATTACTATTCACAAAGGTAATTACTATTAGCGAAGGTAATTACTATCGATGAAGAGACTCTTAGATGATGACATATGGGCCCCCATAAAATAATCAAACTTACCACAAACGCCTCATAATGACTCTTTATATACATCAAGGATTGAATAAATATTACCACAAATCATTTTATTTTAATCAACACATATTTAATCTTTCAACAATTATTAATCATTTATAACTTGTCGTCTCAATTATTGATTTAATACTATAACATATTATACTGATGATAATCTTGTGACAATAATTGAATCAATAATATAAGAGATATGATCGCAAAGAATTATCAGAAGTAATAATTGAGCATAAATGAGTGACTTCTCACGTGTAAGCATCAATAATCAATATCGTGTGCTACTATACAACTACGCCAGACATCGTACTTTTTACTACCGGGTAGTTCAACGCTTTTAACAGTAACACCTCTGCCGTTATTTTTATAGAAAGATAATTTTGTCGTTTTCTAACTACGAATAAAACTTCCGTTAATGGGGTCCACCAATGATTGAGTAGTCGTCTTTAATATTCCCACCAAAACGAATATTTTATAACAACTTGTTTACTTTGTAAAATTTATAAATATTACCCACAACTATAACATTATATCAAATTTATTCCATAATATTCAAAAATAATATTTATAGAAAAAATCATTTTTTTTTATAAAAGTTGGGGTCTTACAGTTTTTTTGGTGGTTTGGATATGAATGGATGATTGTAAGTTTTGTAAACATGTTTAGATTTTTCTGTATATCTATTTTTAAAAGAAACTCTGCCGAAATTTCTTGAAATTAGTAGTGACTAGCTTGATGTTTTGGTGATTAGATGTGTTGATAATTGAGTATGTATTAATTTCTTCATGTATGTATTTTTTTGTTCTGTATTTTATAAAGTTAACTAATTATACATGGTTATGATTGTGTTGATGTGTTAACTAATTATATATAGTTAACTAATTATGCCTGTTTTTCCGTATTGTTTTTTTGGTGGTTCGGATATGTATGGATAATTGTAAGTTTTATACACAGGTTTATATTTGTCTGGATGTCTATTTTTAAAGGAAATTTTGTCAAAATTTTTTAAAATTGGCAGCGACTAGTTTGATATTATATAGATGTGTCTTTAAATAATATAATATTTTTCGAATTTTAATTTAATTATTTTTTACGCCGTGCCTTCAAGCACGGACATATACTAATATATATATATACGTGAAAATTAATACGATAACTTTTGTATATATATCGCGCATCACATATGAATACCATTCTTATTCACTGTTTATGTTAAAATATCAATTTCATATAACATTAAAAAGAAGTTTATATCAGTTGAAAGGGTAATAGTAATAAGATAAGAATAACACATCGGTATGAGCAAATTAAATCATTCTAGGAGGAATTGAGATATACTATATTGTTACGTTGATGCATGCCCCCCCACCACCACCAATTAGCTGAAGTTAATTTGTCATATGAAAATAAGATTTGTATATAGTTAAAGGCCAAATGACCATGCAATGAATAGACCCAACATATAAGATGCAACAAAATTTCCATGCAAAGTCGCTACAGCTACTTCTGCTGAAAAATCTTAGTACGTGGACTATGTATTTTCCTGACCTTTTATTACTCATCGATATATATATATATATATATATATATATATATATATATATATATATATATATATATATATATATATATATATATAAGGTTCCATCCACAGTCATTCTTTGTAACCCCTTTTACTGTTGAATTTTTTTTTTTTTCGCTTCCAAATTTTTTTTAATGATGCGCTAAAAAAGAAATATTTCCACAAAGAACCTGGTATTCATGATGGAGCCCTATATATATATATATATATATATATATATATGTGTGTAATAAATTACACATGCAGACCAGACCTACTTGTATAAATATGGCGAGAGATAAAAAAACATATATATGCATAATATTAATGTCAATAATTAGAATGAAGGAAATAATGGTGGGGAGAAGCTCGGAGAGTTACCAACCAACCAAATATATTACTTCTACAGTTCTACCTACTAGTATAACAGCGCAGAAAACACAATAATAAAAAGGAGAGGCCATCGATCGCTCCTGCAACTCTCGAGTCTCGTTATTAATACTGCAACCTACTCGTACATCAAAACAATGAAATAAAGGTCTTTAATTGTGCATGTGTGCGTTCGTGTGGGTAGGTACACGTTCCCTCCTATCCTATTAGTATCTCTCTCCCAAAATCCCTTTCCGCCCTACCGTATGTGATATGGTTTCAAAAATGTGTACTTTTTTTATAATAAAAAATCCAATTATATCATTTATTTTATTTAACAATATAACAACGAGGACATGATAACATTCAAATAATCAAAAATAAAGATAATGACATACTAAAAATTTTAAATCGTTTAAAAATAAAAATATCTCACTAATTTTAAGTATTTGTTGCACTTGCGTGCTTCTCTTTTTGATCTACGTACAGTTCTACTATCATTCACACATCCCAATCTATGTTGTGTCGGTAAGTATATATAATGGTTGTTGCGATTTGGAGGAGCTACGTGCTACATGGAATCTTAATTAGATGACCGGTCAACAATAGATTTCTCGCTAAGGTTATAAATGAACTGAGTTAAATTGAAAGTTACTCAAATTTAATTTTTAAAATTTATCGAGTATAAAATACAGTTTAATTACGACTCGTTTAGTTACTGAGTCGAACACGATCTCAAATCGATATCGAACAGCTTGAACTAGAAAATATAATTCGAAGATCAATAGAAAAATTATAATTTAAAGATTTTTTAATAATTTATCGAACTTTAAAATTTACTCATATCTAAATCGTTTATATTTCGAGTCGAGCTCTAATCGAACTTTTAGTCAAAGCCCGAACTGTTTGGTTCATTTTACAGCCTTAAGTATGGCCTCGTATTAATTAGATGATTGGTCAATAATAATTTTTTTTTTATAAAAAAATGGCTTAAATATGATTTAATACCCTAAACTATAGGCCATATTCCACTTAAGTGATCCACCTTTCAATTTTGTCAATTAAATGATTGAACTATTAATTTTTTTCGATTTCATTCAATTGAAATTTGCCGTAAATCCTTTACGTGATGACGTTCTAATAAATTTAAATGAGTCTTTATGTGTAAAAAAGATATATTTTTAATGAGATCAAAAGACAAAAGATAAAATAACAAATAAAACAACTAAAAATTACACAAATAATATAAATTTGTTGTATAATTATTTATTTATAATTATATAAATAATATAATAATTATTTTATTAAAATAATTATTTTTATTAAAAAAACTGCTTTTTATTATTTTTATTAAAAAAACTGTGTTTTTTATTCTTATTAAAAAAACTGCATAAAAAAACAAAAAAAATGCAAATTACAAAAACTGCATTTTATTTTATTATAAACAAAATAAAACTGCAAATTACATAAAACTGCATTTTTTTATTATTTTTGCGTTGTTGCTTTTTGTTTTGTTTTTTTTTTGTTTTTTTTTTTTAAACTGCGTTTTTTTTAGTTTTTTTTGTGCGTTTTTTTTTTTTGTTTGTTGTTTTTTTGTTTGGTTTTTTTTTTGCATTATTTTTATTTTTTTTATTAAAAAAATTATGCTTTTTTTTATTATTACAAAAAACTGCATTTTTTTTATTACAAAAACTGTGTTTTATTTTTATTTTATTAAAAATACTTATTATATTATTTGTGTAATTTTAGTTATTTTACCTTTTTGTCCTTTGATCTCATTAAAAATATATATTCTTTTTTACACATAAGCAAAATATTTAAATTTATTAGAATGCCACGTCGGTAATTTCGGACGTGGCAGAATCTAATGAATGAAATTAAAAAAAATTAATAGTTCAATCATCTAATTGACAAAATTGAAAGGTGGATCACCGAAGTGGAATATGGCCTATAGTTTAGGGTACTAAATTATATTTAAGCCTAAAAAAATAAGTAGTATAACACAATACAAAATCATACTAATAAGTATTATTATAATTTTAGTATCATACACACTATTAAACTGTTAATATATAATTAGTAGCAGTAATTACTAGCAAATAAATTTCGTTACCAAATTTTACTAATTAATACTGTACCCCACAAAAGATTAGCACCTACCGACTGGGTAAACTGCATATATAACACCAGCCTCTACATTTTTATATCTCATTTTCTCTTCTTTTTTTTTCTTAAAAAACTGATATTTCTATATGTTTTTAATATATGAGCATAAAGTGAGAAGAAATCATATAAAAATATCAAAAATAAAAAAAAATAAAAAAATAGTGTTCCTGTTTCTTTCTTTTGGTGCAAGTGCATATCTAGCTAATATAGTAGCAGGAATAATGTGGTTATGTGATATTTTGGATGATAAATTAAAATCGAATGCAACTTCTTCTTTTTTGTGTAGAGTCCCTTTCCAAGGATTTCCCCATGGATCCACACTTCTGTTCGAGTCCCCATCCAATCTATCTTTATTGCTATACCAAGACAAAGACGTCAACTTCAACCCCGAAGTCAAAAACACAAAAAGAACTGTTGCAAACTGTAGTACATTTTAGACCGACCGGGGTTAAATCTCAAATATGAATCGAATCAAATCCAATTAAATTTAAATAAGGTCTTAAACTACTGACCCAACAATATTTTTTTAAATTATTTTAGCTCAATAGTATCTTCTTGAGTCATTTTAGTCCACCACATGCTCACCCAAAAAATAATCTATTGTTATCGTTAGTAATTTAATTCTTTATACACAGATAAATTTTTTCCTAATCTTTCGATGTAGGACTGTAGTGTTACATAGACAATCTCACTAGCTAGAAAAGCATAACAGCAAAAAAGACTTTTTGAAATTAAAATTGATAAAAATAACTTTTATTTTAATTGATGTAATCATACTTGTTTTACATATCTATAAAAATATTACTACCTCCGTCCCATAATAAGTGATTTTTTAGGCTTAATATTTTTTTTCAAAATAAGTGATGTGTTAGAACTCCAATACAAATTTTACAATATTTTCCCATATATGCCCTCTATTATTCTTGACTTTTCGTTTCCTCCATTACTCACTACAATTAAATGACACTCATTAACTCTTCAACTTCAAAGAAAGTATATTAAGGATATTTTTACCATTTTAACTTATGTATTGGTGTATGTGTGATTTAAGCTAAAAAATCACTTATTATGGAACGTAGATAGTACTAATTACATATATTTTAATCCATATTTGACTTCATATTCAAATTGACCACCATCGGCTTCAGCTACTAAAAAGCAGACAAAAAAATTCATGAAATTACCTGTTAATTATATAGTTTCTACTTAAAATGGTTAGTTGAGTTTATCAATAATGACTATTTACAAAAGAGTACAGAAAAAACTTCAAATATCCAGTCATTTTTAGTCATATGACTCGTACCGATGTGATGAGTGTAAAGATTGAGTTTTTATCACATCCTCCGATCCCAAAAAGTCCAATCTAAGCATTCTAAAGGATTGTCATTAATTAGAAGAAATCTAAGCACCGTCAATTAAGACCGTAAAATGAAAATAGATTCGAAATTTCGATTCGCCTTCGATTCGACTCGCCGATTAAAAAGTTCGATTCGAAATTTCACTTAAATATAAATGAGATAAATATGAAGACATTTTAAAGTTCAATAAATTACTCGAACCTCCTCAAATTATAATTTTCTATCGACATCTTGGATCATATTTGTTGGAAAAGTCCAAACCGCTTTCGGGTTCGATTCAAATCGTCTTTCACTTCTAGAAATAAATGAAACGCCTTTCAATCAAAACTTATTTTATACTTCGATAAATTTTGTGAACCAAATCGAAAGAACTCAATCTTTCTGGATCGACTTTTGCTTCGTTTACACCTTCTTCATCAATCCCATTATAACTCCAAACATAAACATATTACTCCCCCTCTGTTCCTAAAAGATTGTCGTTTTAAGAAATAATTTTTGTTCTAAAAAAATTGTCGTTTTGAGTTTATCAATACACATTAGCTATTTTTTTCTTACTTTACCCTTATTTAAAGCTTTCTTCTATTTAAAGTTTTCTTCCCTTCCCAATGATTATTATTCAATTTAATGCTATATAATCCAAGTAGTAATTGGTTGAATAAGAAGTTAATTGGTTGAATTGAATAAGAAACATTGGGAGGAGAATAATTGGTTGAGACAATTAATAAGGGTAGTATAGTATTTTCGCTATGTATTAATTATATTTCTTAATCTGTGTGCATTAATTTTAAATCGACAATCTTTTAGAAACAGAGGGAGTAATTAATAAGATTAAATGCTCACATTGGGAAATACAACCCAAATGACCATTAGGAAGAAACCAAACCAGAAATCAAATGGAGTAGTATCATCACAGACATAATTTTCTAGGAATTACAGTCCACAGGCTCAAACTACTAGTGTAGGATCTCAGATTAACCATTTTCTCTCTCTTCACTTATTCACATGGTAACTAAAAGAGCCTGTCAGTTTTTGTGATTGCATAGGCAGATCTAATCGATAGACATGTGAACCACCGAATTTAGGAATGCTTTCTTTCCCTTGCGCCTCTACAACTCTTATCTCTCAATCCTTTCTCTCTGGCTGGCTTTTATGCTAAATAATGCTAATTACCTCAAATCATAAAGACCTGCAGCTGTTTAATTACTCACAGTACTCCCTCAGTCCTGGAATTACAAACTACTCTTGTTTACAAAAATTATTATTACTAAATCCAAACTATTTTATCAAGTAATTAGTCTGTTATTTAATTTATAGATCCTTCTTTAACATTATTTGATACTTCAAAAAGGGGATTTTATAATACCATTTTTTCACTAGGGATTATAATCACTCATCAAATGCCCCTAAAAATAATAAAATATAGTCCATATGATATACTGCATTAAATAACACACAAATCTTGCTGGTTTAAAATAATCCAGAGTGATAATAAATTAGTGCAACTAGTTTTATCCCACTCATCATTTTTGCAAATAAACATAGTCTTTGATTTTTATTTTTGTCCAACAAAAATAGGTGGTCTATTCCAAAAAGTCGGAAATATGAAAGCAAAATGACTAGTGATGTTACGTGTAAGGTTCAATAATTGTGTAATATTTAGGATTCTCAAACTTTAATTTCCTTAATTTGCGTGAAAATCGAAAAGATTATATATCTTGCACAACATAGGGTGCAAAAGATTTTCATCATATTTATCCAAATCCAACCATTTTGTGTGGATGCTCTAGCAAGATTGGGAAGTTCTAGTAGTAATAGCTTACTTGTTTATTTTTGTTTCTCCTTATTGTATTGAACTTTTATTGTGCTGATGCGGTAGTAGTTTCATTCGCCATACCTATTAATTAATCTATGCTGCTACCTGTATATACCTAAAAAAATTAATAATAATAATAAAGTAAATAAATAAAAAATGTAAGCTTAGTATGTTTTGTTAGGGTTGTCCTAAGATCGCGAATAGCTGTTTAAGCCCAGTAGTTTGCATGCCCAGTAAAAGTAACAAAAAAGTCTGCCAATTTATTTAGTATCTTTTGAGTGTGCTTTTCTTTAATAATAACTAATTGATGTTTAAGACTAGGGCCTCTTCCATTGTAGGGTGCATGGTTTTGGCGAATTAGATGATTTTCTCTCTCTACACATATGGCAGGTCAGGTCTATATATACACACTTCAAGTCTTCAACTAGCTTAAACCACATGAAGCCCATGCCATTTACAGCAGATCTCTCTTCAAGATTGTTGAGCTTCTAGGGAGCACCAAATCAATGGCTGTTTTTATAATTCTATTTGGTGTGGTTTTGGGGATCAGTCTGTTGAGTACTTCTTTGTTGAAATGGAATGAGGTTAGGTACAGGAAGAAAGGTTTGCCTCCAGGTACTATGGGTTGGCCCGTTTTTGGTGAGACCACTGAGTTCCTCAAACAAGGTCCTAGCTTCATGAAAAACCAGAGAGAAAGGTGATTCTTCCTCTCTGGGTTGCCCTTCATCTATCTATCTAATATATATATATATATATATATATATGGATATCATAAGCTTTCAATCGCGGGATGCGATCCTTAATAGTTCACTGTTGGCCGAAGCCAATGTCCCGGGGTCCCGGGGTCCCGAGGACTCATTCTGACTGAAACAAGGGGCGGGTCTTTACCAACTTCAAAATCTTCTATTTTAGGGAAGCCAAAAAAGTGAAAAACTATCTGTTTTTATATTCTACTACTCAATTTTAGACTTTTTAGTGCCTGGTCTAACCAGCCGTGCATGTTACTGTTTATGTGTTTTGTGGTCCAAAATATGGAAAATATGCTACAAATATATTATTTCCAGGCTCTATTGATTTATGATTTTAAGTGGGCTTTTTGGGTAATCTTTTAGTAAATAGAGGACCAACAGTTCCTAATCAGTAATGAGAAGTATTGATACTGCTATACATATTTATATATTCCCTTGGTTTACTGCTTCTAAGCAGAAGTCTGTTATGTGCATGAAAACCCAAGAAATAAATATACATACACTTGTTCTCGTTACCAGTTATAGCCATAATTTTCAAAGGTTTGATCCTGAAATTTTAATATAAAATATCAAGATTATGCCTTAAAACTCTTGAACAATGATTATCCTAACAAAATTTCTCAAAATTTTCACTATTAACAGGTTTGGAAATTTTTTCAAATCCCACATATTGGGTTGTCCTACTATTGTTTCCATGGATCCAGAGATCAACAAATATATACTCATGAATGAAGTGAAAGGGCTTGTACCTGGCTATCCACAGTCCATGCTTGACATTTTAGGCAAATGCAACATTGCAGCTGTCCATGGTTCAACTCACAAGAACATGAGAGGGGCATTGTTTGATCTTCTTAGCCCCACCATGATAAAAGACCAACTTTTGCCAAAAATAGACCATTTCATGAGATCTCACCTGAGCAATTGGGATAACAAAGTCATTGATATTCAAGAAAAAACCAAAGAGGTATGTTTAAGAGAAACATATAACAAGCTTTATTTATTTCATTATCTGTTTTTATCTAAACTTATTTCACAAATTTGTGCAGATGGCACTTCTATCGTCACTTAAGCAAATTGCTGGTATAGAATCTGGCTCAATGTATCAGGCATTCATGCCTGAATTCTTCAAGCTAGTGTTAGGAACTATTTCATTGCCAATCAACCTACCCAACACAAATTATCACCGTGGGTTTCAGGTAATTTAATTGCCAAATAATTGGAGCAATTTTATATTACTCGTCTCAAATGGAAGCTTTAGGCGTATTTATATTATAAAAAATGTAATAGGCAAGGCAGAGCATTGTCAGAATGGTGAGACAACTTATAGAGGAGAGAAGAGCTTCCCGAGAAAACAAAAATGACATGCTTGGTCATCTTATGAACAGTGAAGAAAATAAATATAAGCTGACTGATGAAGAGATAATTGATCAAGTTATCACAATTCTTTACTCTGGATATGAAACAGTTTCAACTACTTCAATGATGGCTGTCAAGTATCTTCATGATCATCCAAGAATTCTAGACGAACTTAGAGTAAGTCCGGCATATTTACTACTTTAAATATTTACATGATTATTATAATTCCTTATTCTAACTTAATGATTGATCTTTCTCCAGAAAGAACATTTGGCAATCAGAGAAAAGAAGAGGCCACACGATTCAATCAATTGGAATGACTATAAGTCCATGCACTTCACTCGTGCTGTAAGTCCATTAAAACTTCAAGGAATGCTGTATATTTTTATTATAATAGGAGTTTACTTTCAAGAAAACTTGATTAATGGTGATGTTTATGATGCAGGTGATCTTTGAAACCTCAAGATTAGCTACAATTGTTAACGGGGTTTTGAGGAAAA
Organism: Panax quinquefolius; assembly: GCA_020205615.1. Taxonomy (NCBI): domain Eukaryota; kingdom Viridiplantae; phylum Streptophyta; class Magnoliopsida; order Apiales; family Araliaceae; genus Panax; species Panax quinquefolius. Next base: position 23,918,559 of record CM035156.1, read on the forward strand.
CTACTCGGGAAATGGAACTGAATGGTGAGTCACCAGGATATTTAATTTAAAATTTGCAACATACTCCCCTCTTTTCCAAAATAAAAGATCACTAATACAAAGGCAAGTGATATTATATTTTGGAACGGAGAGAGTATATAAATTTTTAAATAGCTTTAGAATTTTATGGGCTCAAGGAAATGTGCTATAGAGTGCTTTTCATTTGCTTTTTGAATAGAATTTTATAAAGATGATATGGTTGGTTATTTATAATTTGAGATAATCTTCCTCCAAAGGACCCTACCATTTCATGATCCACACGGAATACCTACCATGCCAGCCAGAACAGTCTATCAGTAGTCCTACTCTTATTACATGACTTATCATCTCTCTCTCAACTCTTTTATTATTATTTTCAAATATAGTGGAACTGAAAATTTTACAATGAGAGGAAACACACAATTCTTTTTCTTTTTTCTCATTGTTTTTTTTATGTTCTCCAACCAGTAATATTATAAAAATAGCTAATCTGACCACTTTCCCTTTGTTTTCCCAGGTTATGTTATTCCCGAAGGATGGAGAATATACGTTTATACAAGAGAAATAAATTATGACCCGCGTCTGTATCCCGAACCACTAACCTTTAATCCATGGAGATGGCTGGTTAGTAACAGTGCTGCATAGTAACCAAAAGGGTTCATATAATTTAGTTTTAATAGTAATTGTGAACATTGAATTTTAGTGACTAATTTGGTTGGGATTTCTAAATGCAGGATAAGAGTATGGATGCCCAAACCTACTTCTTCATATTTGGAGGAGGAACTAGAAAATGTCCTGGAAAGGAACTAGGGGTAGCAGAAATCTCAACTTTCCTGCATTATTTTGTCACTAGATACAGGTAACAACAAACACCCACTTTATTAATAATTATCTGATTATGACTCAAGGTCTAGATCTTAGTAATAATGTACTTAACTTTTGAATGCAGATGGGAAGAAGTTGGAGGAGATGAGCTAATAAAATTTCCAAGAGTTGAAGCACCAAACGGGTTACACCTTAGGGTTTCAACTTACTAACTAATCTAGTATATATATGTACAAAAGAGAATAATTAGGGTATAAGAGTAACAAGGATGTACAATAATAATTATAGTAAAAAAAATGATTGTAATTGAAAGTTTTTGCATTTTTGTTAAAGATTTTACTGATGTACTTCACTTAAGAAGTCAAAACTTAGTCTGTTCTTTAATCATATAAAAATGCAAAATTGTAAAATAAATCTTATGACACTGATTCAAAAAATCAGAATTTAACTTTTGCTTGGAGCCAAGAGCCAACATAATTCATTGAAATCTTTACTGTGTTCAACTATTCCTCATTAGTTGATATAGGGGATGGTATAACACAACATAAATTATGGAAAGACACAAAAAAAAAATCTTTACATCACCAATTCACGTCCCATTATTATAATACCATTTTATTTTTTTGGTTTACGGATAGTAATTTGCATGGGACACAAAATATATCCTCTACTTTATGGCCACCATCGACCTCTGTTACACAAACCTCCAAATGCTTTAAAAAATGTCAAAAAAAGTCAAATTTTGACTCTTATCTCATTTCTATAGGGTAGAGTGTAGACAAAGCAATTAAAAGGGAAGAGGAAAAATAATTATACTGTATAAATGGGAAGAACTGTTACCAAATTTGATTATCTCGCCATGTGATGTGAAATCCTGTCATATAAGTTCATTGTGCCATACAAATTAGTCAATCCCTCTTCCAGCTTCAACAGATCAAAAAATTTAGTGTGAACGACTTGTTTATCTGTACCAGTATTACACATATTAGTATATTCGAACATAATTCATAGAAGAAGCCTAGTGATACATACAATTTCCAATAAAAAAAATGTAATACATACAACTTTCAAGAAGAAATTTAGGAAATAGCAGTAGTGCATGAACGCGCTGGAGGAGAGTAACTTTTACCGGTGATGAGCAGCCTCCGTCCCCCATTCTTCGAGCATCTCCGCCACCGATTCAGTCAATTTCCGTATTGTAAATTGTGGCCAGAATGGGTAAAGCAATTGAGCGATGAGGTAAACTGAAGTTGAATCGGTCAGAATTCAGAAGGACGGCCATGGTCGGGTCAAGGTAAGTTTAGCATTTTGCATACATTCGCCCGCTCCATACCACCCTAATTTTAAAATATTAAACGCACTCTCAACCCGCCATATTTATATAGTTATAATTAAAATCATATTAAAAAGAAAATTTTTCCATTTAGTATATTAGAAACACATTTTTTCAGTTCATATTTTTTAATATAACATTACTTGGTAGGTTGATTGAAAAATGTAATGGTACATTGTTGGAAATTTGTGACTCATAATATGAAGTCATTTGAAAAAGCAATTTAGTCTGGGAAATTTCTAAATTTGAAGGTCCCAAGCATAAGAAAGCGACGATTAGTCCATCGTGGTTGACTCAAGGTCGCGGGGCGAAGTCCCCATGATCTGAGACATGTTGTTTATTAACGAGGGACGTTATGAGTAATTGAGACATAATGTGAAGTAGGGTTGGAATAGGATTAGTAGTTATAAATACTATCTATTGTAAAGTCCTAGGCATCTAAAGAATCATCAATAAACAACAAAGCCGCCTGTGGAGTACTCAAATTGGGGAACCACGTAAATCTCTTGTATTTTTCTTAATTCTCTATCGTTTGTGTGCGTGTGTGTGATATCATATTATAACAAATTGGTATCAAAGCTCGGGTTTAACACGTCAAGAACGATGACATCAAATTCATCGGTGACAAAGTTTGATGTAATGAAGTTTGATGGGACTGGGAATTTTGGGCTATGGCAACAGAGGGTAAAGGATCTGTTGGTGCAGCAGGGATTGGTGAAGGCGTTAAAGAAGAAACCAAAGTCCATGACGATTGATGACTGGGATGAACTCCAAGCGAAGGCAGTGAGTACAATTCGTTTGTGCCTGACAGACGAGGTTATGTATCACGTGATCGGAGATGAATCGCCATCGGGTGTATGGAGTAAATTGGAATCCAGTTATATGTCAAAATCATTGACAAATAAACTGTTTCTGAAGAAAAAGCTGTTTGGTTTAAAGATGGTTGAAGGTTCTGAACTTATTCAACACATTCACACGTACAATCAAATAATTAGTGACTTGCTAAGGATTGAAGTGAAATTCGAAGAAGAAGATCAGGCGTTGATGTTACTGTGTTCTCTACCGGGCTCCATGGAGAATCTTGTGACGACCTTCTTATGGGGAAAAGAAACTCTGAAATTGGAAGAAGTCACTTACGCTTTCTGCGATGTTTAACCAAATGAAAGCAAACAATCCGAGGGTGTTTCGGGTGAAGGGTTGATGGTAAAAGGTGGAGAACAACGTGGCAGAAAATCGGATAGAGGGAAACCAGGAACGCATGGGAAATCTAAGTCGAGGGACAGGACTCCTAAGCCTAAGGAGTACAAGTGTTTCAGATGTCGCGAGACAGGACACTTCAAAAAGGACTGTCCATACAAGAATAAGGGTGAAGGAACAGGGAAGCAATCAGAATCTACGAAATCGGCAAACGTCGTGGAGGAATCATCGGATGATGGGGATATGTTGTCAGTTTTTACAAACACGGACGTGACAGACTCGTGGATTTTGGATTCAGCATGTTCGTTTCACATGACACCTAATAGGGAGTGGTTTGACACCTATAAATCAGTGAACTGTGGGATAGTTTTAATGGGTAACGATGCTTCGTGCAACGTCATTGGAATAGGCACAGTGAAGATAAGGATGTTCGATGGTGTTGTGAGAACTCTGGCTGAGGTGAGACATATCCCAGGTTTAAGGAAGAATCTAATTTCATTAGGAACCCTGGACTCTAATGGCTGTGAATTCAAAACTGGTGGTGGAGCCATGAGAGTGACGAAGGGTGCTCTGGTAATAATGAAGGGTTCTAAGGTTAACGGAAACATCTATCGGATGATAGGGAGTACAGTTGTAGGTGGAGTTGTTGCTACTACAGCGGAGGATATTGATGATACTACGCTATGGCATATACGGTTGGGGCATATGGGAGAACGTGGGATGTTGGAATTACATAGGAGAAATCTGTTGAAATGGATAAAGTCGTGCAAGTTAGATTTTTGCAAGTTCTGTGTCTTGGGAAAACAGTGTAAGGTGCAGTTTAAGAGTGTGGTGAACAAAACGAATAGAAAACCTGACTATGTGCATTCTGATGTATGGGGGCCAGTGAGAGTAGCTTCAAAAGCAGGATCGCTGTATTTCTTGACTTTCATCGATGACTTTTCGAGAAAGGTGTGGGTGTACTTCATGCGACACAAGTCTGAGGTCTTTGAAAAATTCAAGGTGTGGAAAGTTGAAGTGGAAAATCAAATAGGGAGAAAAATTAAGTGCCTCAGGTCAGATAATGGTACTGAGTACAAGTACGAGCCATTTGTGAAATTTTGTGAGGAGCACGGGATACAATGTCACTGGACTGTCAGGAAGACTCCACAGCAGAATGGGGTGGCAGAAAGAATGAAACGTAACTATAAAGAAAGCTGCACGGTGCATGAGGCTAAATGCAGGGCTTTCGAAGGATTTCTAGGCAGAAGCAGTGAGTATGGCAGTTTACATAATTAACAGGTCGCCGAGTACTGCTTTGGGTAATAAAGTGGCACAAGAGGTGTGGACAGGCAAAGTGTTAGAGTTTATGCCCTAGAGGCCAATTATTTGATATAATTGCTTAACGTTTTGATATTATATTTGATTGAATAAATGAATGATTTTATTATGGTTTTATTTACTGCGTTATATAATTGTTAACATAATAAAATTCCTTAGAATAGTGATACAAATTATATGGTTTCAAGTATGTGACTTGAACATGAGATTATATAATTACAATTAGTATCATTGTTTTAAATGTCCTGAGTCGAGTATCATTGTTGATGGGACAACAATGATGCATCGAGACTAGTATGTGGATCGACCGATGACCAAATCTCATTGGTCATAAATATATGAGATATTAAGTCAATGCATAGGTACATGTTAGAGAAACGATGTCTTCGATGGACCCACCATGAGAATTCTATGTGGAGCATTATGCGAAGTGTCATTAGCAATTCTCATAGTGACAATAATGTAATGGTCCTCTGACCTGAAATCACTATATTACTACACGAGAATTTATGTACTTTGATATCATCAAATGTCACCTTTAATAGGGTGGACTATAAAGGTGATTATTGGGTACATCATGAATCGTGTGAGGAATATGAGTGATCTAGATGGAATTTAACCCTCCTATTTATTAGGGGTGATATCCATAGGCCTCTTGATTGAGTAGGACTATGAAATGCATGGCCATGCTCAAATAGTAATTTGTTTCATATAGTTTATTCATTGATCAAGAAAACTCAGATTAAATTATGAAGAGTATGACACATTCCATGACTCGAGTTTAATCTAGGATATTAAGGTTAAAAGGATTAAATTACATTGAAACATTGGTCACTAAAAGGTTGCATCGAATCATCGATCGTATTATTACTTGGGTAGCGATGATGCATTACTAGATGCCGCCACTTTGCTTATAATTTTATAATATGATTTTAAAATTATTGCCAACGTGATAATAACCTATAGTGGTCACACACATAGTAACATAATTTAAAGGGAATAAATTTAAATTTTAAGGATTTAAATATATTAATATGATTAATAGTATTTAAATCACTAATTTAAATTAAAAGGAAAGTTTGTATATATGTATATTAATTAAGTAAGACTTAATTAAGTTATATATATATAAATTGGATTTTATGAAATTAGGTTTTGATTAATTCCATTTAACTACTATATATAGGATATATAGCATTACTACTTAGGGTTAATTCATAACTTGAAAAATCCTAGCCGCTCTTGAGAGAGAGACTAGAGAAAAACATACAGCTTTCATAAAGGTTCCTTTCATTTGGCTAGTACTGCAAGAAGTCCCTCTTATTGCGTAATCGCTTCAACGGTTCGATGCGGCGTGCTCGTGTGGATACCATAGAGACGTAGTTTCGTGAGGAATTGCGTTAAGGATTCGAGCGCATCAATTTCAGATTCTCGTTTTTCATATTCGGTATAATCTCTAAACAACTAAGTTAATTGTTTTTCACATGGATCCTATTTTTGGGTTTCGAAAATTGCTTTGAATTTTTCTATTTCCATTGCATTTTATGTGCCGAACCCCTACACAAAGAAGTGGATTATTCGGGTATGAGGATTTTCGGATGTCCAGCCTACGTACACGTTCTGGGTGATGAGAGATCTAAGCTTGATGCCAAGTCCAAATAGTGTATTTTTCTTGGGTATAAGAAAGGTGTAAAGGGGTACAAGCTTTGGGATCCGAAAGCAAAGAAGGCAGTGATCAGTAGGGATGTGGTTTTTGACGAGGCTTCCATGGTTAAGACACAACAGGAAGGTCAGAAAATCGAGGCCGGTGGAGAAACCGACAAACAGCAGCAGGGAGTTCAAATTAAATTGGAGAATTACGACACTGGAAATACATCGCCAAATGGAACAGAAAATCAACAATGACGGGGCGAAAGCATAGCCGCAAAGAGACCCAGACGCACTATCAAACCACCAAAGAGGTACATGTTTGATGATATGGTTGCATATGCTTTATCTACTACTAGTGGGGATCCGTCTATGTTTCAGAAGCTATTGGTAGTTCTGAAAGGGACAGTTGGATGGAGGCCATGGTGGAGGAGATGGAGTCATTGAAGAAAAACAAAACTTGGGAATTGTCAGAATTGCCTAAGGGAAAGAAACTAGTGGGGTGCAAATGGGTGTACAAGAAAAAGGAAGCTGTATCAAAAAAGGAAAAGGAACGATTTAAGGCTCGATTGGTAGCAAAGGGATACTCGCAGAGGAAGGGGATTGACTATGATGAGGTGTTTTCTCCGGTGGTGAGACATACCTCAATCAGGATTATTTTGGCATTGGTGGCTAGCTATGATCTGGAGTTAGAGCAGCTGGATGTGAAGACAGCCTTTCTTCATGGTGATTTGGAGGAAGTGATATTCATGGAGCAGCCTGAGGGGTTCAAGCAATGAGACCCGAGCACATGGTATGCAGTTGAAGAAGTCACCAGTATGGGTAAATAGCAGTCTCCAAGACAATGGTACAAGAAGTTCGATTCCTTCATGATCCGGATTGGGTTCACTCGATGTGAGTATGATTGTTGTGTTTATGTGAAAAGCCTTGAGGATGGTTCCTATATTTTTCTGTTATTGTATGTGGATGACATGCTTATTGCTGCAAAGAGTATGATTGACGTAAACAGGTTGAAGAACTTGTTGGGAAAGGAGTTTGACATGAAGGACTTGGGTGCCGCTAGGAAAATACTTGGGATGGAGATTCGCAGGGATAGAGCAGCTGGAAAGCTGTGGTTGACACAAAAGAATTATGTGGAGAAAGTGTTGAAAAGGTTTAGTATGACTAATGTTAAACAGGTCAGCACTTCATTGGCGAGTCACTTCAGGTTATCTACAACACAGTGTCCGAAATCGGCTAAAGAGATCCAGGATATGTCGAACGTGCCCTATGCGAGCGCAGTTGGTTGTTTGATGTATGTGATGGTGTGTACAAGACCCGATTTGGCACATGCAGTCAGCACAGTGAGCAAATACATGGCCAATCCAGGTAGAGAGCACTGGAAAGCTGTTAAGTGGGTGTTCAGATATTTGAGAGGAACGACAAATCATGGGATTATGTTTGCGAAGCAAGAGGCTCAGATATCAGTTGTAGGGTATGCGGATGCGGATTATGCCGGAAGGTTGGATGATTTGAGATCTACAACAGGTTATGTGTTTACACTGGCAGGTGGACCGATCTGTTGGAGATCTATGGTTCAATCTCTAGTAGCTCTATCTACTATCAATCTGAGCATACGGCATCGGGCCGAAATTTGTGCAAGGAAGCATTGTGGTTGAAGGGTTTTGTGAATGAGCTGGACATAGATCAAGGTGGAGTACAACTGTATTGTGATAGTCAGAGCGCCATTTACTTGGCAAAGCATCAAGTGTATCACGCAAGGACCAAGCATATTAGCGTAAGGTTTCACAAGGTGAGGGAGCCGATAAATCTCGGGGATGTGATATCGAGAAGGTGCACACTTCGAAATGCAAATTTACATGTCGACAAAAGATCGTGGATCATGAAAAGTTCAAGCATTGCTTGGACTTGATCAATATCTCTGAATGTTAGTTTGGAGGATTCCCCCCAACAGATTGGACAAGTGACTTATCTTCGAAATGGATGAGGTTATTCGTCAAGGTGGAGATTTGTTGGAAACTTGTGACTCATAATATGGAAGCCGCTGAAAAAGGCTAGTGCGGAGCTTGGGTCGAAGGTCCCGAAGCGAATGCGAGCGACGACTAACCCATCGTGGTCAACCAAAGGTCGCGAAAAGCTTGTTGTAGACGCAGACACATGTTGTTTATTAATGAGGGACATTATGGGTAATTGAGACATAATATGAAGTAGGGTTGGAATAGGATTAGTAGTTATAAATACTATCTATTGTAAAACCCTAGGCATCTAAGAAATTATCAATAAACAACAAAGCCGCCTGTGAAGTACCCAAATTGGGGAACTACGTAAATCTCTTGTGTTTTTCTTAATTCTCTATCGTTTGTGTGTGTGTGTGATCTCATATTATAACATACATCCTTAACTAATGTTAGGAGTATGTTTGAAAAAAATAAATATCATTGAAATTAATTATTTTAGAATATATCTATAATTTTTAAATATACAAATATAGAAAAATATGAAAAAAAAGGTGAGAAACATCAAATATAATTGTATGAGCTATCATACAAAAACAACATTATTTTATGTAGTTAATTATATTTTCTCCCATGTTATGTACAAAAGGGTCTTTATATTTTTTTCAAAATATAGGGTCACCTCATACAAGAACATGAGGTAACCTTTAACTCAAGTGTCCTTAAAAAGTGTATATATATATATATATATATATATATATATATATTATGAAAATATTTATATATAACATCGGAAAGAATTTATTTAAGGGCAAAGGTACATAATTACTTTTGAGGTTTTCGCATTCGGCCCATTTAGTCTTAAAAAAAAAAAAAATTTGGTCCCCGGATGCTCCTAATGTTGTAAAACGTTGCTCAACTACACTTTTTGTTAAAAAAACTTTTAAATAGATAAACGGGTATTAGAACCACTGACACGTGACAAAAATTACCTTCCCTTTATTTATTAGAAATCTGCCAAAAGGGAGAAAAAAAACTTTAACAGTAATAGCACCAAGACAAACCACGCTAAGTCGTAGATTTGAAACATCGGGACCGTAAAAATGAATAAGGGTGAGCATGGTGCGGTTTGAAGTCCAAACCACACCAAAATTGCTTATGTGCGGTTTGACAAATCCAAAATCGCACATGAAATCATTTTTAATTGTTTATGCGGTCATAGCTTTTTAAATCGCGTGACGATCAGCTTTCGTTTAGTGCGGTTGCTTTCCAAAACTATTTGAAACAAATAAACAATCATTTGAAACATGTACTAAAAAAAAGTCATCCACTTATCGTACAAACCATGACAAAGACTAAAAGGGGTGTAATGTAATAGATAAGAATGCTTTCCTGAGTCTATATTAATATGGGTCTCACTGCTGCCTTTGATCACATGGCGAGTCTAGATTCCAAATCAGAAACATGTCCTAAATAATTGTGTAAAACATGAAACACAGAAAAGGCAAGCCTATAAAATCTCAAGTGGATCTGCAAAAAACCAAATCTTCTAAAACAACTGTTGCCGTCCTCTAGTGTGTAATATGGTAAGAAGTAACATGTACTTAGGAAAGACAAAACTCGATACAATTTCCTAGCTTGTCGAGGTGCTATTATACAACTGAATTGAAATCAAGCCATTTATTGTTGTAGCCGGCTCAGGCGATCCTTGGAAGCTTGCACTTGAACTGTTTTTTGAATAAATGCCTGCAACCGATTCTCAATAGCATAAACCTGGAGACAAATTTTTTCACTTTATTTGCTGTCGAAATTATTTCTACAACTATAAAAGAAAAATATGCACTTGCTGAAATCCTAAAATCTAATTATATATACGTACAAACTATAACAATTCTTAATTCTCTTTGCTGAGATTTTTCTTTTTGGCAGCTGGATTACTTAAACTTCTAAACATGTTACTAACATTCTTCGGCATGTGTATGATGCGGTTTCGATTTTATGCGTTCGATTTTGGTCAGTAACCAAACCGAAACCGTGAATTTGATTTTTTAACCCACCTAAACCGCGCATCATACGCCTGGAACTCGCTTAGTGCGATTTAATTAATTTGCGATTTTTAAGACGGCTTTGCCCAATTTAATTGTTTACTCAGCCATACAAATGAATGTTTAATTTCCAAGGCCTAAATCTCCTCTGGCAAAATTTAATAGTTCGACTAATGTTTGTATCATAGCGATTAAATTTTGATGCGACGTAATAACGCCTTTGCTTTCTCCGATCGTACCGGACGAGTAGAGAAGAGTCGTCGTGTCGTCTTGCGCCACGGTCCTTGACTCGATTCTGTTTTAATCATGACATCTAATGTAGTTATGGTATCAAATTTGGATGACGTAGAATTGGAATCACCGATTAGTACAATTGGGGCGTTTGAATTTGCAAGTTTGATTATTAATTCAAGCGTATTGAATGTTAGGACTGGTTTTGAATTGACGATTTGTTTCTCGATTTCAGAGTTGGTATTGAGTGGATTTGTGGTGGTGTTAATGACGCCTAGTGACAAAATCGAGAGGCAAATAATTGGGAATAAGATGGAGTTATGAATGAGAATGAGGATGACATGGCCTTTGCGAATTTTCGTGCCGGAGAGTGACGTGACGACCGACTCAACGACTTTCTAGAGGTCGAAAAAGGTGAGGCAACGGTCGGTGGTGGCGTTTATGAGGACATTGTTGTTGTGGTGGGCATGTTGTTGATGGATTGATTGGAAGGAAAAGCGATGAGTTTGCGTTACCGTAGAAAGTGGAGTTTGATTTGCAAAATCCACTATTTGGATTGACCATATTCGTTTGGCTGCTAAGCTGAGCTGCCATGGGAAGCACTGCGATTTTACTGTTAATGTTTTTTCTCCTTTTGACAGATTTTAACATCTATTTGTCTAGTTAAAAGTTTTTTTAATAGGCAGATCTTAGTTGGGTTACCTTTTACAACGTCTAAAAAAATCAATTCTAAATGGGTCAAAAATATTAAAAATAATTATGCACATTTGCCCATTTATTTAATTATACAAAACACCATTATTTTGGTATAGTAACTCACCTAAATTATATGTGGAATTGCCTATCTAAGCCTAAAAATTATTTCGAAATATACCTGGGGCGAGGACTATAATCCAGCCCTCATATTCCCTAAACTAAGGCGGGGCCGTAAAAGTATGTTATAGATTGGATATGGTATGGCTGCTGCAGACGGTGCCAGATATCCCTAAAAAATAATAGTAGTAAATAAAAGGCCGCCCCATAATCTTTGTATTTATTTCTTTCTATATTTAAGGGTGTAAATGAAACGAGTTGGTAAGTATTGAGTTAGCTGATTCAGTTTTTGCTTAAAATTTATCGAGTATATAAAATAAGTTTTGATTGAAGGCTCGCTTAACTATCGAATCGAAAGACGATCTCGAATCGGTCTTTAGTAGTTTGAACTTTTCGAATGAATACGATCCGAAAGATCGATAAAAATTACAATTTGATGAAGTTCGAATAAATTATTAAATTTTAAAATTTGCTCATATTTGACTCATTTATATTTCGAGTAGAGTTCAAATTGAATTTTTTATCTAACAAATATGAATCAAACTCGAACTATTTGTTTATTTTACAACCATACGCATATCCCACACCAATCTAGACCCCAGTAATAACAAAAAACGTTAATTTTGATGGTTGGTCTAACTAAATTATAAACAAACTATTACCATTATCTGAAAACTGAATTTTACTTTCTGTTATAATTTTTAGAAAGACGCTATGTTTTTTTTTCTATATATATTTTTAATAATGAATTTTAGTGTTTAAAATTGTTGTTAAAGAATATATGAAAAAAATTATGCACTTAGAATTAGGGCTGTTCATTTCAATCGATTTTTTCGGTTTTCCGAACCGGACCGAATCGGTTTGATTCGGTATAAAAAAAGAATCGTCCTGTTAAGATATAAAACCCAGATATATACTAGGTTTTTCTAATCTGGATTTCGATTCGACGCTTTTATGATTCGGTAAAAATCGAACCCAATTCCAGATATATACTGCTTTTTTCTAATTTTTTTATTATTAATAATAATAATAAAATAATGATTATAATAATAAAATAATGATAATAATAATAAAATAATAAAATAATAATAAAAATAATAATTATATTAATTTTCAAGAAAATTCCAGATGCAACTCATGGTGATCGGGTTTCTAAGATACCTTAGCCCAACCGATCTCGGTATCGATATTAAGATTTGGGCGGTTTTGGTTTGGCTCGGTTTGGTTCTTGCATCATCCTGGCTCGATCTGATAAAAATCGGTTGAACACCCTACTTAGAATCCAACACAACGCTTCAAGACAATAATAGAGGAGTGTGACGCCGCCAAAATAGGTCCCATTCCATCCAACCCATTCTCGAAATCGCCAAATACATAAGATGTAAATAACTACAACTTTATTAATACATTTGTCGTGCAAAATACGATAACATATATATCTTGTGAGTTTAAATACAATTATTGTCTTCTGATAATATACATACCCAAATAAATCCTCATCACAATTATTTATACATTATTTTACAAAAAATTGTGAGGACTACTAAATAACTCTCTAGTAACCTTCATTCCATACCCCACTAAGACTCACTACATTCTCGCCTCCCGAGAAGAAAAATGGAACAAAAAAGAAAAGTGTGAAATTCAATCAGCCCAAGAAAGAATATTATGACTAAGATAATATACAACAAATTATCATTAGTCTTCAATGCGAAAAATCTAATAGAATACAATAGATAACCGGGTTTTAAATCAATAACAATGAATGAAACAACAATTCATTAGAAGAATTAAGTAGAGAATGCAAACTACTATCTTCTATATATGAATTTAAAATTTCATCGTCGATATTTTATCCTCAGTAACATCAATCAATATATATCCGGAATCAAATATTCATCTTTGCACTACTGCCAAAGATATTAATCGATCCTATTCATGTTCATCTCAACATCTGCTCATCTTTGCACTACGGCCAAAGATATTCATCAAGAAATCATTCATCTTTGCACTACAGGTGCCAAAGATATTCAAGAATATCATCATTTAGGACCGAGGATGATAAAAATATTTTAAAGAAAAACGAATCCAAAGTGAAACAAAAGAACAAATATTAAGGATTCGTATTTTAAACAATCCAAGTTCAAAAATACTTCATAAGTAATCGTGTGGAGTAAAATTCAAGAATGATCAAAACATGGATACAATCAAAGCTAGTATCCATAATAGATATTTTGGACGAAAAATGAAAATTTAATTTTTCTCGTGAATAATTAATGTCGATTTTGTGAATAAAGGTCAGATACGTGAATAAGTAATCTCACACCAAAAGATAGAAATTTCACAAAAAAATCATCATGCTTCGTGAATAGTACTGCTCGTAATAGTAACTCGTGAATAGTAACTCATGAATAGTAACCCCGCATGAAAAAGTTCTAAATTTGATAAAATTTCCAACCAATATTTTGGCATAATGATATTGAAGAAATAATATCATTTTCGAATAAAATAACATCCCTTACCTCGAAAGATCAAGATTTCTAAATTAAACACCTGATATAGGCTATGACTTGAACTTGCACCAGATAGCAATACTCAAAATATACTCAAAATACTCACAAGAATACGCCGATAATATAAAGAGAGAAAACTTCGATTTAACTTGTGTGATTTTCAATTCTAACCTAAGACCCTATTTATAGAAAATCTTTAAAACACAAAAGTAGAAAATTTATTAAATTAATATTATTTATTTTTTTCTACATCTTCCTACGCATCAAGCATCTGAATTCAGCAACTTGACATGTGTTAAAGATGCCCACCAAACACAAAAAACGGTTTTCTTATTTAAAATAATTAAAACTTCCAAAAATCAATTATTTTAGAGCTTCGGAACTTCAATAATTCATAATAAATAGCCCTTTTATCAAAAAATTCGAATCTCGCGACTTTTTATAGGAAATTCAATTCTCTACAACTTTGCAGAAGAAAGTTTTTCCAAATTCCAAACAGAAATTGACCGAAATCCACAAACGTACGATTTTACAAGCTATGATCAAATTTCGGTCAATAATTGTGTCCACCAACAAACAAAATATGTGTTAAACATTTATTGTCACAAAAATACTCTTCCTCCTTATATACTCATATATCCCACATTCATTATAAAATATCACCATTAATATATTATTAAAATAATATATTTAAATGAATTATTTTATCGTAAAAAAGATAAAATATTAATTTTCAACAATTGTCACATTAAAAATTTTCTCCATCTATATCCACATAAAATCAATATTTTCCTCATCATATAAATCAATAATTAATTATTCATAAATAATATTACAGAATCACAAGATCTTGTGACCAGGTAGCTCCTTTAAAAAAGAGGGCTTTCGAATAAGGATCTCTCTCATCTTGGCAAGTGATTAGGTGACCAAACCTCTCCTTAGATGTAACTTTCTAGACATTGCCAATAATGTTATCCAATAATATTATTCAGATAATATGAATTATTGCTCTGATAATGGAAAATATCGTGTAATGACAATTTATTGAAACAACAAAGAATATAAAATATCAATGCAAAGAATTATTGAATCAATAAAATAAAATACTTAATAAAGAATTACTATAACAATTATTGAGTAGTGCCTTCTTTACGTAAGAATCAATAATTTGTGCAATACCGCAGTGTCTTCTTGCTCAACAACGCATATTAGTGTGTTTTAACCAATCGGGTATTCCAACAAGATTAATTGTGAATAACTACGCCAAGTTATTTATAAACAACTTATATTTGTCGTTTTCTTCATCCAATCGCTTTCAGTTATGGGGCCCACAAAAGATCATACCATCGCATTTAATATTCCCCGACGATGCATTTAATATTCCACGACCAAACGAATATTCCCAACAATAATGAATATTTTATAACCACTTCGCTTATTCAAAATATTTGCGTATTTTACCCATAACTATCCACATTAATCAAATCAACCCTTACTATTTCAAAATAATAAATAGAGGAAAATAAATTTCATTTATTAATAATTTGGGGTCTTACAACCTCCCTTCTTATGATATTTCGTCCTCGAAATTGACGTGACGTACTGGTGTTTCAAAAGATGAGAATACCTCGCTTTCATTTCGCTTTCCAACTCCGGTCATTTCATCAATAGCATGGTTTCTCCACAAAACTTTAACTTGTGGTATAACCTCAAATACATAAGACATGTTCTTTCCTATCCAAGATCTTGACAGTACCTCCTCGTCGTTAAGTCTTTTTGCTATCTCGTCCGGCTTCTAATCTCAATGACGTGGTTCGTCGTCCCACATATTTACGTAACATCGATACGTGAAAACGTTATGAACAAGCGTCATACTTGGCGGTAAAACGAGTCTATAGGCCATAGTTCCTATTCGATCGCGAATTTCAAATGGATTAATAAATCGAAGGTTTGAGCTTTCCTCACCTCACCGATTCTCGCTTTTGAAATAACAACTTCTTGCACCTCTTTGTTCAAATTCATCAGCTCCGGTGTGTAGTTTGAACAGCTTTAACTTTATCGATTAAAGTTGATTATACTCAGATATCATCACGTGGGTACCTAGAGTTTTCATCTCCATCTCTATTATTTGTAAATTATAATGAAACGAAGTCTTTGACAATATCGTACTTTCGTCTTGATACGATCTTCTACTCAACACGTCGCCTACCACGCTCGCTTTTCGGGATGGCATTGTCGAACATGTGTTTGAAATGAGTCTCCTCTTGAGTTCTTCAAGCTCTTCCCACATTCCTTGCTTCCATTCGAATTTTGTATCTCTACGAGTCACCAAGCGTTAATGGAATAGCGATTCGAGAATATCCTTCAACGAATCTCCGATAATAACCAACTAAGCCTGAAAGCTACGATTTCGATTACCGACTTGGTTGTTCTCAACTGCGACTCATATCCCAACCTTGATAAGACGTTACAATGACACCTATCGCTTCTTATCGCATCGAATATGGTGTCCCCTACGAGATGCGGCTTCTGCATTCCACAAAGGAAGTCACCGGATAAAGGCTCAGTACCAAATTCTATAGTTGAATTTTTAACTCCTCGAAGTTCAATAGAGCCATTCGATATTAGATTTTAGAAATGAGTTTTGTAAGACCCCAACTTTTATAAATAAAGATGAATTTTTCTATAAAAAATTATTTTTGAATATTATGGAATAAATTTGATATAATGTTATAGTTGTGGGTAATATTTATAAATTTTGCAAAGTAAGCAAGTTGTTATAAAATATTAGTTTGGTCGGGAATATTCTTTTGTTGTTAGGAATATTCAGTATGATATTTCAATCATTGGTGGACCCCATTACAAAAGTATTGTCGTAGTTAAAAACGACAAAATTATCTTTCTATAAAAATAACGGCAGAGGTGTTACTGTTAAAACTGTTGAACTACCCTAGTAGTAAAAGTACAAGAATACGCCGTAGTTGTATAGAAGACACGATATTGATTATTGATGCTTACGTGAGAAGTCACTTCAACTATGCTCAATTATTACTACAAGAATTGCTTTGCATCATATCTCTTATATTATTGATTCAATTATTATCAAAGATTATCATCAGTATAATATGTTATAGTATTAAATCAATAATTGAGACGACAAGTTATAAATGATTAATAATTGTTGAAAGATTAAATATGTGTTGATTAAAATAAAATGATTTGTGGTAATATTTATTCAATCCTTGATGTATATAAAGAGTCCATTATGAGACGTTTGTGGTAAGTTTGATTATTTTATGGGGGCCCATATGTCATCATCTAAGAGTCTCTTCATCGATAGTAATTACCTTCGTCGAGTAATTACCTTTGTGAATAGTAATTACCTTCGTCAATAGTAATTACCTTTACCAGACGTCAAACCACTTGCCGTTTCATATTACAGGCGTCGAACCACTTGTCGTTTCACATTACAGGCGTCGAACCACTTGTCGTTTCACATTACAGGCGTCAAACCACTTTTCTTTTCACATCACCAGTCGTCAAGCCACTTGCCTTTTCACATGGCAGGTGCTAAGCTAGAAATCTTCTATAAATAGAGGCCTAGTGCTTCATTATTTTTCACGAATTCATTCAAGCTATAGAGAGAAAGTATAAAGAGAATAAGAGAGAAAGAAGAAGAGTATTTTGTTACTACACTACTGCAGTATTCAATCTCCTACTAAAAGTAAGGGGTGTTATTCTTTCTTATTCATGAAGAGAACTGTTGTTATTCCATTGCTTATTATTCTGTTGGAATAACCTGTATACGTGGTTTACCCTATACTTGGTGACATTCTTCTATTATTCTATTGGAACATCCTGTCTGTGTGTTTTACACCGGACCTGGTTCCGTCTTTATTATTATTCTATTGGAACATCATGTCTGTGTGTTTTACACCGGACCTGGTTCCGTCTTTATTATTATTCTGTTGGAACATCCTGTCTGTGTGTTTTACGCCGACCGGTTCCATTCTCTATTAACTGTGGAATATCACATGCATGCGTTTTTCTGCATGGGACTGGTTCCGTTATTTATTATTCTGTTGGAATAACTTTTGCTCAGTCGGATTCTATCGCATGCATGGTGATTTCTTTTGTTATTCCATTCTTTATTATACCCAGTTGGTTAAAACTTTGACTTCTATACTCCATGAAATTAGTGGAATATCCTTGATATTTGCGCTTCATCCAAAGATCCTTTCATGGAAATATTCTTCTCGATCATTCTTGAATTTTACTCTACAAAAAGCAAGATCATGTTGACATTTGGATGTTATTGGTTCCTAGATAAATTAATTCTTGAACTTGTTTTATTGAATTCTTATATCATTGTCATCATCCTTATGTTTATATTATGTTGAAAGTCATCTCGTGGCACGAAGTGCATAGATGGACTTGGTATGATTATGACCGAGACCTTTTCGATTAATCATGGTAGTAATGTTACAAAAATGATGTGGTAAAAATCCTAAGTGGCCCGTAGTGCATTGATGGACAGTTGTTGGCATGATCATGACCATTAATGAATACACAAATATTCTTGGCCCGTAGTACATGAATAATTGTGGTCGTGATACTAAAGAATATCCTTGGCCGTAGTGCAGGGGTGATTCGATGATGTGGAATATTTATTAAAGCTGAGTCTCAACTATAACTGTGATGAAAAACCTTTTAAAATCATAAAAGATAGTAGAATTTATTTTCTACTTGACTCTTTTAATGGATTGATGGTTCCTCTGTAGTTAAACTTGATGTTCATTATATTTTATCAGTTTAACACTGTTGTGAGAACTAATGATAATTTATTACGAATTATCGTTAGTCATAATATTTCTTCTTGAGCTAGTTGAGCTCACCCTTTCTTTCACTTTGTTCTCTTCAAGAAATGAGAATATAGCCGGGGAGCTCGGGGAGCGGAGTAATGGTCGAGAGGATAGCATTAGTAGTCCTCACTATTCGTGAAATAGTGTGATAATAATTGTAATGAGGACTCCTTTTGAGTTTGTATGATCTCTAGTAGACAATATTGTATTCAAACTCACGCTTTATGTCGTATTATTGTACCTACGCTTATATTAGTAAGTTGTATTTAAATTCTGTACCATGTATCTGACTACCTAAGATGGGTGATGTATACCTATTTTTGGGGGCGTCACAGTTGGTATCAAAGCTTAGGGATATGATCTTTGGCTAAGATGTGAGAATAGTACTAGGAGGGGAGAGACGGGAATACCTTCAAGTAATATGACCTACCTAAGTTTATGTGCTATTTTTTGGTTGGCATTAGAAATATAGGATATAATATATACATGTCAATTAACCTTTTGTTTTGTGGCGATGTCTGAAAATGACATCCGAGAATGTTGAGAATAGCAATGGAGCACAAGCGATCGTTGATTCACCACATATCAATAATCGAGGATAATGTGTATCGTGAAGGCGATAATCCTCATGCAAACAATAACACCGACCAAATGATGAATGATCAAATGTTCGGAGGCTTTATGCGAATTCATGCAACAATGAAAGAAGAGAGCGACTCTCGTCCAAAACGTGGGGTGGAACACACGGAAAACTCTCGGTGGTCACCGCTAAATAATTCAATGAGTGGGACCACCGGGAGTTTAAGTGAGAGCCAAAACCATTTACGGCGGAAGCATGGATAAAGCAGATTACCAAGATATTTGATGTCTTGGGATGCTCCGAGGAGCAAAAGGTTCCCTTTGCCGCCTTTATGTTGCGCGGAGAGGCAGATTATTGGTGGGAATCGGTAAAACGTACTCAACCTGCTGTACTGAAGATATCTTGGGAGAAGTTCCAGGAGCTGTTCAACGACAAATACTTTCCTGAAAGTATTCGCCACATGAAGGAGGTGGAGTTTATCAAGTTGGAACAAAATAATATGATCGTGTCGCAATACGAGGCAAAATTTGCGGAGTTATCACGGTTTGCGTCCCACTTGGTGGATAATGAAGAGAGAATGGCGCGAATGTTTTTAAGAGGTTTGAAGCCGGAGATACGTCAACATCTTATTTCTCATAAACTGTGTTTGTATTCAGATGTTGTAAATAGGGCTCAGTTAGTGGAGCGCGATAACGAGTTAACGCAACTAAAAGAGAGCAGCCGGCAAAATTATAATACCAGCGAGAGTAGTCATGGAAGCGGCGACAACAAGCGTGGAGGGAATCAACGGGCGATATGGTAACCACTTGGTGGTGGTAATCGTACCAAAACAATAAGAATGGACATTTCAAGAAAAGGAGATTCAACAATGATGGAAAGACGTTAAGACCAAAGACCCGTTGTTAAAGATGGAGAAAGACCACATATCATATGCTTCAAATGCGGAGGAGAGGGACACATCACCAAATCACGCCATATCGTCAAAAAGCGTGTTATAATTGTGGAAGAGAATGTCACTTAGCTCGATTTTGTCATTTCATCAAGACAAATTCAGCTAGGATGGAGGCACCAAAAGCCGTCCCCTGAAAAGTCAAACCCAGTGAGTGCTGAGGAGAGCGTTTGTTGTGACCTCCCAGAGAGCAAGGAACCCGAATGAGGTCATCACGTAAAGCTTTATTGTAAGGCCCCAATTTTATGAAATAAAAGTATTCAATTTTTCTTATAATTACTATTCAAGAATGGTTAAATTGATAAAAGTTAAAGTTAAGGGTGATATATATAATTTTTTCAAAATAAGCAGTGGTTATAAAATACTCATTATTGTTTGGAATATTCGTTTGGTCGTGGAATATTCTTTTTCGTCGGGGAATATTAAATGCGATGGTAGCGACCATTTATGGGCCCATATAACGAATAAGCGTTATGAAGAAAAGCGACAAAAGGGAGTTTTTATAAATAAATAACACCGTAATTGTTACCTTTAACATTGTTGGAATACCCGGTGGGTAAAGTAAAGTAATGTCTGGCGTTGTTGCACGGTAGAACACGGTATTGCGGTATTTTTGAATTATTGATTCTTACGTGAAAAGCACTACTCAATAATTATTACGATAATTCTTGTTCAATATTATATTTTATTGATTCAATAATTCTTTGCGTTGATATTTTATATTCTTTGTTGTTTCAAGAATTGTCATTATACGATATTTTCCATTATCGGACAATAATTCATATTATCTGAATAATATTATTGGATAACATTATTGGCAATGTCTAGAAAGTTACATCTAAGGAGAGGTTTGGTCACCTAATTGCGGCGATGAGGAGAGATCCTTATTGGAAAGCCCTCTTTCTGAGGAAATGTCAGTTTGTCGATATTGTGATTATGTAATATTATTTGTGAATAATTAATTATTGATTTTTATAATGAGGAAAATATTTATTTTATGTGGACATAGATGGAGAAAATTTTAATGTGACAATTGTTGAAAATTAATATTTTGTCTTTTTACGATAAAATAATTTATTTAAATATATTATTTTAATAATATATTAACGGTGATATTTTTTATAATGAATGTGGGATATATGAGTATATGAGGAGGAAGAGTATTTTTGTGGTAATAAATGTTTAACACATATTTTGTGTGTTGGTGGACACAATTATTGATAGAAATTTGATTATAACTTTGTAAAATCACCCGTTTGTGGATTACGGTCAATATTTGTTTGGAATTTGGAAATAATTTCTTACGAAAAGTTGTAGAGAATTGAATTTCATATAAAAACTCATGAGATTCAATTTTTACGATAAAAGGGCTATTTATTATGAATTATTGAAATTCAAGTTAAAATTTGATTTTTGAAAGTTTTAATTATTTTTATTTACAAAAACATGTTTTTCATTTTGTTTTCCTCATTTAACATGTGATAGGGGCTGAGTTCAGATGGTAAAACATGCGTATGAATTTTTGTAAAAATATAATAATATTTAATAAATTTTACGCTTTGGTGTTCTACAAGCGTTTTCCTATAAATATGGTCTTGGGTTAGAATTGAAAATCACACCGTAAATCTGAAGTTTTCTCTCTCTATATTATCGGCGTAATCTTGTGAGTATTTTGAGTATACTTTGAGTGTTGCTATATCTGACGTTGCAAGTTAGATTCGTTTATTCTAATTAAATCTTGCTCTTTTTGAGGTAAGTGATAGTAAGGGATTTTAAGAGTTATTATGTTTTTAGTTTCGAAATTTTTCTGAACCTTCAAAAATTCTGGAAAAATTTGAAATGATAATTTGATGAGTTTTGTAGAGTGTGTCCAAAAATGGCGATTTTTGGATGTATAGATTAGGAGTTATGAATTTTATGAGAAAAGACTATTTTAAAAGTAACTATTTATAACTCCTTGTGATTAACTCCAAAATTGATGAAATTTTTATTGGGAGTACATATATATAATATCAGTATACCGTGTAAATTTCAGAATTTTTGGATAAAATTATAATTTATGATAAATGTTTAAATATTCGGTGGTTTTGGCCATATGAAAAATAGTAGATGAATTTTTAAAATTTCGAGAAAAATATATGTTCAATATGGGACTATGTTATGCTAAATCCCAGAAAAGAAATATTTTTGGAACTGATTTGGTATTTTCATGAAAATATTCTAGTTATGAGTAAATGAATTAAATATGTTATGTGAAGTAAGAAAATTGGAAAATATGATTTTATGGCTTGAGAATCATATATGAGGTATATACTGATTTTTGATGAGGGTTTTGGTTATTGGTGATGAAATCTTATGAGTTTGACATTTTTGATGATTAAATGCATTAATTAGTAAAGTGTAAACAATTTAATTAAATTATTTATAAGTTTTAGAAATGATAAAAATATTATTGTAATATTAATAATATTAGATTATGAGATTTCTAAGTGATTTATAACATTTGGATTAAGGTGTTATAAATATGGATATGAATTTTATTATGAAACTTTATCTTTTCGTGTATCGAGGATTCTTATACTGCGTTATACGGATCTTATGTCATGAATCACGAAGTCTTATTCAAGACAAATTGGTTTCTTCTTTGACCAAATTATCGTTGATTTATGAATCATACTCTTGAAATTAAAACCATGTTTTGATTATATTGTTTTTATATAACATTCTTATAACCCTAATGATAATATTTCTCTTTGACTTGAGTGTAAAGATGGGTAGATTATTGGTATGATCGTGACTATATATTCTCTTTGGCGATGGTGCAAAAAAGTTGAATTGTTGGTGGTATGATCATGACCATTGAATTTATAATTGAATATTTTTAAGCTTAAGTGCAAAGGTGAATTGATCAACATGGTTATAATTATTGTTATATAACTTCAAATGATTATGTATTTCTTTGATATATGAATATCTTTGGCTAGTAGTGCAAAGATGACTTGTTGATGAATATCTTAACTTTGATGAATGGTGTAGTAGTGCAAAAGATGAATTATTGATGAATATCTTTTGCTCGTAATGCAAAGATGACTGTTGTTGAATATCTTTTATTGAGCTTTGTAGTGCGAAGATAAATTATTGATGAATATCTTTGGCTCGTAATGCAAAAGATGACTGTTTGTTGAATATCTTTAGCTTTGTAGTGTAAAGATGAATCTGTTGATGAATATCTTTGGCCCGTGGTGCAAAGATGAATTTATTAGTATGATTATGAGCAGAACTGTGATTTGGTATAACCATGATATTTGATGTTTCGGTAAAGGCAATTGATGAAAATTATCTTAGATCTGGATGAGAAGAGGAATTTAGAATCACAATTATGATTATGAGTTATTCATATGATTGTGGAAAGGCTGTTGATTGATGTTTCGGGGATAAAATATTGTTGGTGGACTTTTAATGTGGAGAAGACAATAGACTTTATAGTCTATTTGACTCTTTTAATGGATTGCTCGTTCACCGCAACTATGGTTGAAAAGTTTTATCATCTACCATATGTTCTAAATCTACGATTTATTATTGATGAAGACTATTGATAATTTATGTATCTTTAGTTATAATATTCTTTCTTGAGCTAGTTGTGCTCACCCTTTTGTTTCACAATTCCTTTCGGGTAATAAAAGTGTAGGCTTTGGGTTGGCCGGGGATAACAAGGAATAGAGCGGTGGTCTATAGTTGTTGAGTTTCTCCCTAAAGAGTATGGAAATAATTTTATTGAGGACTTTAGTGTGTTGTATTTTATACATCATTTAATAGTTATTTTGGTGAATTAAATAGGGTGAAAGCGAACCCAACTTTGGAAGGGTGTTTTGTCACTATCATACAAGATGTCTAATGACATACAAACTTCGTGTTATCATAAGACATGGTTGTGTTCATCCACTTCTTTGAGTATATTTACCAAAGCACTACCTATATAATCTTGGTGTTTGTTTGGAGTATAATACCCAATTATGAGACAAGTGGAGATAATGATATGTCGAGAGAAGACTCACCATTGGGAAGAATATGATAGTAATCTTCTCGTTTTTCTTTGGGGTCTATTAGATTGACCAAGGATAATTCTATGGCCATATGATATCTACCATAACCTAAAAGCATGGCCTCCCATATACGAAGGTTTCCTTGAGCACTTCCCAAAGATTCTAATTTCTAAAAGCAGGTTTTGACTATACCTTTATGTAAGGTGTCATTGTGACGTCTTCTGAGTTGGTATATATTTGTATCCAAACTCACAAAGATATGTGTTGTTGTATTTTGCACGACAATTGTTGTAATAAAGTTGTAGTTGTTTTTCGTACCATATATTTGGCGACTCGAATGGGTTGGATGGAATGGACCTATTTTGGGGCGTTACACTTATCATAAACTCTAATGAAGTCTATACTTTATTTGATACATGGGATTCTACCCATTCTTTTTTTCTCTCTACTTGCGCCATCGATTAAATTTGACTCGGAGAAATTAGACTTTGACTTATCTCGTGAAAACTCCGTTGGGGAGAAACCTTCATTACATCCAATCGCTTTTAAGTCTTGTTTGGTTCAAATCGGTACCCTCACATTACTCCGTCGATCTTATTTCATTAAAAATACTTGCATTTGACGTGATTCTAGGGATTGATTGGTTAACTACTTATCATGCAAAAATTGATTGTTTTCGTAATGTTGTTAGCTTTCATATTCCTAACCAACCTATTATGCGAATTCAAGCGATTTAACCATTAAAATCAATCACGATCATCTCAAGCCATAAAGCTATTCGTTTATTGAAAAATGGATGTCAAGCTTTCTTAGCCCATGTCACAGATTTAAACAAAAATACGTCAGTTTTGAACGATATTTCTATTGTTAATAAATTTCCTGACGTATTCCCCAAGAAGAACTTCTGGCCTACCCCGGGCGTGAAATTGAATTTTGTATCAACCTTGAACCCGGACAAAACCTATTTCCAAAGCCCCATATCGAATGGCTCTATTGAACTTCGGAGTTAAAGACCCAACCTACGAGAATTGTTAGACATTGGCTTTATTCGTCCTAGTACTTCTCCTTGGGGTGCTCTGTTCTATTCGTGAAGAAGAAAGATGGGAGTATGCGACTTTGTATTGATTATCGGGAGTTGAATCATGTCACCATCAAAAATAGGTATCCATTGCTACGTATTGATGACTGTTTGACCGGTTCAAGGAGCCAAATTCTTTTCAAAGATTGATCTTAGATTCCTGGATATCACTAATTGAAGATTAGAACCGTTGACATTCCAAAGACGGCTTTTCGAAACTCCAATGCGGGCATTATGAATTCCTAGTCATGTCCTTTGGATTGACTAATGCTCCTCTTTGCCTTTCATGGATATGATGAACCGAGTATTCAAGGAATATTTGGATCACTTTGTGGTCGTCTTTATTGATGACATCCTTATTTATTCCAAAAGCCGTGAAGATCATGAGCAACACTTGAGGTGACACTCCAAAAGCTTCGTGAATATAAGCTTTATGCCAGTTGAAGAAATCACGAGTTACGGCTTGAAGAAGTAGCATTCCTTGGGCACATGGTATCAAGTCATGGAATATCTATTGACCCAAAGAAAGATTGAAGCTATTCAAAGTTTGGGAACAACCTAAATCGATGGCCAAAGTCGTAGCTTTCTCGGTTTAAATTTGGTTATTATCGGAGATTCGTGGAAGGATTTTCTCGAATCGCTACTCCATTGACTCAAATGACTCGGAAGAGATACAAAGTTCGGTTGGAGCGAAGAATGTGAGAAGAGTTTTCAAGAACTCATGAGGAGACTTATTTCAAAGACTGTTCGACAATACCATCCGGCTCGGAAGGATTTGTCATCTACAAAGTGATGCTTGAGCAAAGGGTTGGGATGTGTTCTTATGCAACATGGAAAAGTTATAGCCTATGCCTCGCGACAACTCAAAGAATATGAGAGAAATTATCCTACTCATGATCTAGAGTTGGCGACTTTGTCTTCTTGCACTTAAAATTTGGAGGCATTACTTGTATGGGGAGAAAGTGGAGATCTTTACGGATCATAAAAGCCTCAAATATTTCTTCACTCAAAAGGAACTCAACACGCGACAACAACGTTGGCTTGAACTGCTGAAAGATTATGATCATACCATCCAATACCATCCTGAAAAAGCGAACGTGGTAGGCGACGCGTTGAGTAGAAGATCATATGCAAGTCACGAGTGCGATATTGTCAACGTAAAGGCCCATTTTGTGGCTTGCAAAGGATGGAGATAGAGTTAAAGACTCGAGGGGACGCGTGTGATGATAGCGAGTATCTGAGTAAAACCGAACTTTAATCGATAAAGTTAAAGTCTTTCTGAGCTATAGACACGGAGGTGATGCGTATGAGGAAGAAAGTGCAAGAAGGTGCTATCTTAGGAAGCAAGAATCGATGAAGAAGGAATACTTTGAGTCAACTCCGGACTTTGTGTTCTAACGACCACGATTTAAAGTATAATATCATGATGGAGGTGCACAACACACCATTTGCAATCCATCTGGGAGTACCAAAATGTATCATGATATTAAATCATACATTTTGGTGGAATACGATATGAAGAGAGAGATAAGCTTTTGTTTATCTCAAGGTGTCTAACTTGTCAACGAGTTAAAGCGGAGCATCAAGTACCAAAAGGTCCATTGCAACCACTTGAAATTCTAGAATGGAAGTGGGAGCACATTACCATGGATTTCGTTCTGGGTCTTCCTAAGGTTTCTCAAAGGCATAGATGCGATTTGGGTCATTGTTGATAGATTGACCAAGTCTGCTCATTTCTTACCGATCTGAGAAACTTATATACTTGAATGTCTTGCTCAGTATGTACATAAACGAGATTGTAAGATCGCATGGTATCTTGCCAGTATCCATAGTCTCCGATCGAGACCCAAGATTCACTTCACGATTTTGGGTTAGTTTGCAAAAAAGCTATGGGCACAGACTTTACGATTTAGCTTCGGCGTATCATCCTCGAGACGGACGGACGATCGGAGAGGACTATTCAAACTCTTGAAGATCTATTAAGACTCGTGTCCTTGATTTCAAGGAAGTTGGGACAAGTTCTTACCATTGGTGGAGTTTTCCTACAACAACAGCTTATCAAGAAAGTATTGGCATGGCTCCATTCAAAGCGTTGTATGGAAGAAAGTGTCGATTCTCGAAGATCTTTGGGATGAGGTGGGTGAAGCAACGTTGTTGGGACCGGAGTTGAGTACGTATGACTACGGAAAAGATTCAAATGATCCGACAACGATATAAAAACCTCACAAAATCGACAAAAAAGAGTTATCTTGATCTTCATCGAAAGGGCGTGGAATTCGATATAGGAGATAATGTGTTGTTAAGAGTTGCTCCATGGAAAGGAGTTACAAGATTTGGAAAGAGAGAAAACTTAATCCTCGATTCATCGGTCCATTTTAATCCTCGATCGAGTAGGAACTATGGCCTATATAAACTCGCTTTCTGCCAAGTATGTCTCGTGTTCATAACGTTTTCACATATCCATATTACGTAAATATGTGAAAGACCCGAACCACATTATTGAGTTAGAAACCCAGGACGAAATAGCGGAAGATTTGACGTATGAAGAGGTTCTGTTCAAATCTTGGATAAGAAGGAACATATTCTACGCTCCAGGTTATACCTCAAGTCAAAGTTTTGTGGAGGAACCACGATGTTGAAGAAATGACTTGGGAGTTAGAATTTGAAATGAAATCAAGGTATCCTTACCTCTTCGACATACCAGTCGTACCCTAATTTTGAGGGCTAAATTTCATAAGAAGAGGAGGTTGTAAGACCCCAACTTTTATAAATAAAGATGAATTTTTCTATAAATATTATTTTTGAATATTATGGAATAAATTTGATATAATGTTATAGTTGTGGGTAATATTTATAAATTTTGTAAAATGTAAGCAAGTTGTTATAAAATATTAGTTTGGTTAGGGAATATTCTTTTTGTTTGGGAATATTAAATACGACGGCTCAATCATTAGGTGGACCCCATTAATGAAAGTATTGTTGTAGTAGTTGAAAAGCGACAAAATTATCTTTCTATAAAAATAACGGCAGAGGTGTTACTTTTAAAAGCGTTGAACTACCGGTAGTAAAAAAAACAAGAATATCTGGCGTGAGTTGTATAAGAAGCACACGATATTGATTATTGATGCTTACGTGAAAGTCACTCATCTATGCTCAATTATTGCTACGATAATTACGCATCATATCTCTTATATTATTGATTCAATTATTGTCACAATTATCATCTCGTATAATATGTTATAGTATTAAATCAATAATTGAGGACGACAAGTTATAAATGATTAATAATTGTTGAAAGATTAAATATGTGTTGATTAAAAATAAAATGATTTTTGGTAATATTTATTCAATCCTTGATGTATATAAAGAGTCTACATTATGAGACGTTTGTGGTAAGTTTGATTATTTTATGGGGGCCCATATGTCATCATCTAAGAGTCTCTTCGTCGATAGTAATTACCTTCGTCGATAGTAATTACCTTTGTGAATAGTAATTACCTTCGTCGATAGTAATTACCTTTGTGAATAGTAATTACCTTCGTCAATAGTAATTATCTTTACCGGATGTCAAACCACTTGCCGTTTCATATTACGGTGTCGAACCACTTGTCGTTTCACATTACAAAGCGTTGAACCACTTGTCGTTTCACATTACAAAGCGTCGAAACCACTTTTCTTTTCACATCACCAATCGTCAAACCACTTGCCTTTTCACATGGCGGCGTCTCTTTAAGCTAGAAATCTTCTATAAATAGAGGCCTAGTGCTTCATTATTTTCACGCGAATTCATTCAAGCTATAGAGAGAAGTATAGAGAGAATAAGAGAAAGAAGAAGAGTATTTTGTTACTACACTACTTTGCAATATTCAATCTCCTACTAAAAGTAAGGGTGTTATTCTTTCTTATTCATGAAGAGAAATCTGTTGTTATTCCATTGCTTATTATTACATTGGAATAACTTTTGTATACGTGGTTTACCCTATACTTGGTGGCATTCTTCTATTATTCTCGTTGGAACATCACATGCATGTGTTTTTACACCCGACACTGGTTCCGCTCTTTATTATTATTCTATTGGAACATCCTGTGCATGTGTTTTACACCGACTGGTTCCATCTTTATTATTATTCCATTGGAACATCCATGCGTGTGTGTTTTCTGTGCCGACTGGTTCCATTCTTTATTATTCATTGGAATATCACATGCATGCGTTTTACGGCGGGACCGGTTCTCATTATTTATTATTACATTGGAATAACTGCGCGTATGCGATCTATCGCATGCATGGTGATTTCTTTTGTTATTCCATTCTTTATTATACCCAGGTTGGTTAAAACTTTGACTTCTATACTCCATGAAATTAGTGGAATATCCTTGATATTTGCGCTTCATCCAAAGATCCTTTCATGGAAATATTCTTCTCGATATTCTTGAATTTTACTCTCAAAGCGATGTCATGTTGATGTTTTGGATGTTATTGGTTCCTAGATAAATTAATTCTTGAACTTGTTTTATTGAATTCTTATATCATTGTCATCATCCTCATGTTTATATTATGTTAAAAGTCATATGTTGCCTATAAGTGCATAGATGGACTTGGTATGATTATGACGAGAGACTTTTCGATTATGTAATCATGGCCAGTAATGTTACAAATGATGTGGTAAAAATCCTCGATGGCCCTGTAGTAGTGCATTGATGGACGATTGTTGGCATGATCATGACTATTAATGAATACACAAATATTCTTGGCCCGTGTGGCATGAATAATTGTGGTCGTGATACTAAAGAATATCCTTGGTAGTAGTGCGGGGTGATTCGATGATGTGGAATATTTATTAAAGTGAGTCTCAAATATACTTGATAAAAAACCTTTTAAAATCATAAAAGATAGTAGATTTTATTTTCTACTTGACTCTTTTAATGGATTCTTTGGTTCCGCTTATAGTTAAACTTGATGTTCATTATATTTTATCGGTTTAACATCGTTGTAGGCTAATGATAATTTATTCGCATTATCTTAGTCATAATATTTCTTCTTGAGCTAGTTGAGCTCACCCTTTTTTTCAACCGCTTTCTTGAGTGAAATGAGAATATAAATTTGGAACGAGTCGGGGAGCGGAGTAATGGTCCGAGAGGATAGCATTAGTAGTCCTCACTATTCGTGAAATAGTGTGATAATAATTGTAATGAGGACTCCTTTTGAGTTTGTATGATCTCTAGTAGACAATATTGTATTCAAACTCACGGTTTATGTCGTATTATTACGCTGCTTAGCAGTTATATTAGTAAGTTGTATTTAAATTCTGTACCATGTATCTGACAACCCAAGATGGGTGATGTATACCTATTTTTGGGGGCGTCACTGTTTTGTACCGGGTTCAAAGTCGATACAAAATTTAATATCAGTCTTTGGGAGTAAACCAAGAAATTCTTCAGGAAATACGTCAGGAAAAATCAATAACAACAGGAATATTATTCAAATCTGACGTGTCTTTATTCAAATCCATAACATGGACTATGAAAACTTGACATCCATAATAAACGAATGACTTCATGGCTTGATATGAAAATGTTTGACTACAATGGTTTGATTGTTGAATTGAATAACGAAGTTGCTTAGGAATATGAAAACTAACAACCTTACGAAAGTAATCAATTTCGGCATGATGAGTAGTTAACCTTAAAATCACATCAAAAGCAAATATCTCATAGAAATAAGGTTAACGGGTAATGTGATAGTTCCAACTGAATCAAGCAAGATTTCTAAACAACGGATGTAATGAAAGTTTCTCTAACCTGAGTCTCCATAAATAGGTCAAAGTCTAATTTCTCCGTAGTCAAGTTCAAACGCGTTGAAAGCGCAAGCAAGAGATATAAAAGAATGGGTAGAACAGTATCTAGTAAGGTATATAAACTTCGAAGAATTTATAATTAACTAACCTGCTAACTTCGTTCGGGTTCCTCGCATTTTGACCGGGTCATGACAAACGTTCTTCCGAGAATCGTTGACTTTGACTTTTACGGGACGATCTTTTGAGTCACCATTCCATTGGATCGGGTTTCGATATCGTATAATCTCGGCGATATGTCCTTCTTTTCCATAATTATAGCATACCTTAAACTGTTGTAGGCGCTTAATGATATATCCCTCTTTCCCGCATTTTGTAACATACGACCTATGGGTCTTTCTCTCCTCCTTGGAACCAGTTGTTCTTTGGTGTTAACGTCTTCACATAGTCGTTGTTGAATCTCCTCTTTTAAATCTCCTCCCGACTCGCTTTCTTCTATTTTCATGGCCACGATTACCACCAGTGTGGTTCCGCCTTTGTTCATATTCTTCTTTCTCCGCCGGTTATCGTTATTCGATGATACTATCTTGATATGATCCTCGGTTATGGTCCCTCGGTTGAACGTGACTAAGTTATCTCGCTTAACAACCGAGCCATGTTGACAACATATCCGAATAGAGAAAAATTTATGAGAAATGAGATATCGACGTATGTCGGGTTTCAAACCTCTCGAAACATCCGCGTAATCGTTCCTCATTCTCCACCAAATGAGGTGCAAACTGGATAACTCCGGAACTTCGCCTCGTCTTTGGGACACCGCCATGTTATTCTCGCTCCGGTCTAATAAACTCCATTTCCTTCATATAATGAATACTTTCGTGGAAGTACTTGTCATTGAATCTGCTTCAATTGTCTCCCACGATGACGTCTTTGAAATAAACCGGATGGGTACGCTTCACGATTCCACCAAATGTCTGCTTCGCCACGGAACATAAAGGTGGCGAATGGAACCTTCTGTTCTCCGTGCATCCCAAGACATCGAATATCTTGGTAATTTGCTTGACCCATGTTTCCGCCGCATGATCGGATCCGGCTTTCCCTTAAATTCGTGGTCCCAACTCTTTGAATCGTTGGTTTGTGAAAACCCGTGAATTACTATCATTTCCTCCCAGATTTTGAACACAAGTCTCCTTCGTTTGATTTTGCATGAACTGCAAAAAAAGCTTCTAAACATCCCCTCGTTCATCATCTCGCTTGATTGTGTTGTTCACGGGAGGAACATTGCCACCTGTTACTGCGTTCTCCTCGTTGGTGAGTCTGAGACGTCTCCACGGTCTCATTTCCATTGTTAATATTCTCGATTCGACATTCTCAAATCATCATCGTAAAACAAGGGTTAATTAAGGAAATTAATATATCACATAATATCCCTATATCTTGACCAACTAACAAATAAGCTTAGGTAGGACACACTTAGCGAAGGATTTACTCGTCTCTCCCCTCCTAGTTCTCTATTCCCCCGATCTCCGCCAAAGATCATATCCCTAAGCTTTGATACCAACCGCGACGCCCCCAAAATAGGTCCATTCCATCCAACCCATTCTCGAGTCGCCAAATACATAAAATACGAAATAACTACAACTTTATTAATATATTTGTCGTGCAAAATACGACAACATATATATAATGTGAGTTTAAATACAATTATTGTCTTCTAGACAATATACATACCAAATAAATCTTCATCACAATTATTTATACATTATTTTACAAAATTGTGAGGACTACTAAATAACTCTCTAGAACCTTCATTCCATACCCCGACTAGTACTGCCATTACATTCTCGCCTCTTGAGAAGAAAAATGGAACAAAAGGAAAGGGTGAGCTCAACTAGCCCAAAGAAAGAATATTATGCCTAAGAGAATATACAACAAATTATCGTTAGTCTTCAACAGGGGAAAATCTAATAGAATACAATAGACAACTAGTTTTAAATCAACAATCGCAATAAAACAACAATTCATTAGAAGAGTTAAGTAGAGAATGCAAACTACTATCTTCTATATATGAATTTAAAAGTTCATCGTCGATATTTTATCCTCAGAACATCAATCAATATATATCTCGAATCAAATATTCATCTTTGCACTACTGAGCCAAAGATATTAATCGATCGGTCATGTTCATCTCAACACTGCTCATCTTTGCACTACTGCCAAAGATATTCATCAAGAAATCATTCATCTTTGCACTACTGAGCCAAAGATATTCAATAATATCATCATTTAGGACTGAGGATGATAAAAAATATTTTAAAGAAAACGAATACAGTGAAATAAAAGAACAAATGTGACACCCCCAAAATAGGTATACATCACCCATTCTGAGTTGTCAATACATGGTACAGAAACAACTACAACTTTATTATTACAACAAGAAATGTGAGTTTGAATACAAATATTATCTTCTAGACAATATCTATACTCAAATAAATCCTCATCACATTTATTGATACATTATTTTACAAAAATGGTGAGGACTACTAAACAACTCTCTCTAGAACCTTCATTCCATACCCCAACTCGTACTTTCGCTTATATTCTCGCCTCCCGAGAAGAAAAATGGAACAAAAAGGAAAAGGGTGAGCTCAACTAGCCCAAAGAAAGAATATTATGACTAAGATAATATACAACAAATTATCATTAGTCTTCAACAGGAAAAATCTAAAAGAATACAATAGACAACAAGTTTTTAAATCAATATTAGCATGATGGAAATAATAATTCATTAGAAGAGTTAAGTAGAGAATGCAAACTCATCGCCTTCTATGTATGAATTTAAAAGTTCATCGCTATCTTTTATCCTGTAACATCAATCAATATATATCCGAATCAAATATTCATCTTTGCACTACGGGCCAAAGATATTCATCACTTAATCATGTTCATCTAAACACTGCTCATCTTTTGCACTACGGGCCAAAGATATTCATCGAAATCATTCATCTTTGCACTACTGTGCCAAAGATATTCCATAATATCATCATTTAAGATCGAGGATGATGAAAATATTTTTAAAGAAACGAATCCAAAGGAAACAAAATGACAAGGATTAAGGATTAAGGATTAAGGATTAAGTACTTTGTTTTATCCACGTCCAAAAATACCTCAAAAATAATTATAGTGGTGTAAAATTCAAGAATGATCAAAACATGGATACAATCAAAGCTAGTATCCGAGCAGATATTTTGACGAAAAAAAATTTCTCATTTTTGATGAATAGTGTCGTATTCGTGAATAAGACCATATCGTGAATAGTCTTGATATCGTGAATAAGAACCTGACACCAAAAGTTCCAAATTTGATAAAAACTTCAGATCAATATTTCAACATAATGATATTGAAGAAATAATATCATTACTGAAAAAAATAATATCACTTACTTTTTCAAAGACATGATTTTAGTTGAAACACCTGGATATAGACTATGACTTGAACTTGCACCAGTATAGCAATACTCAAAGTATACTCAAAATACTCACAAAAATACGCTCGATAATATAGAGAGAAAAAACTTGATTTAAATTGTAATTTTCAATTCTAACCCAAGCACCCTATTTATAGAAATTGCTTAGAACACCAAAAAGCAGAAAATTTAATTTAATATTATTATATATATCAAAATTCCTACGCCACTCTTGAAATCTGATTTCAGCTCAATAAGCACATGCCACCTTCTAGAAAAAGTAAGAAAAACGTTTTTCTAATTTAAAATAATTTAAACTTCCAAAAATTAATTATTTGAACTTGAACCTCAATAATTCACAATAAATAGCCCTTTTATCGGAAAATTCGAATCTCGCAACTTTTTATAGGAAATTCAATTCTCTACAACTTTGCGGAAGAAAGTTTTCCAAATTCCAAATAGAAATTGGTACCGAAATCCACAAACTGAGACGATTTTACAGACTATAATCAAATTTCAATTCAATAAATGGGGTCCAATTGACATGTTTAACATGTTTTAAACATTTATTGCAACAAAAAATACTCTTCCTCCTCGTATACTCATATATCCCACATTCGTTGTAAAAATATCACCATTATTATATTATTAAAATATAATAATATATTTAAATGAATTATTTTATCGAGAAAAGATAAAATTTCAATTTTCAACAATTGTTACATTAAAAATTTCTCCATCTATATCCACATAAAATCAATATTTTTCTCATCATATGAATCAATAATTAATTATTCACAAATAATATTACAGAATCACAATATTGACAACCGTGCGCGGGTTCAGGGAAGAGGGAGCTTTCCAATAAGAATTTCTCCTTACTGGCGCGCAATTAGGTGACCAAACTCTCCTTAGAAAGAACTTTCTAGACATTGCCAATAATGTTATCTAATAATATTATTCAGATAATATGAATTATTGCTTCGATAATGAAAAATACTGTGTAATGACAATTATTGAAACAACAGCAATATAAAATATCAACGCAGTAATTATTAAATCAATAAAATAAAATACTGATCAGTAATTACTGTAACCATTATTGAGTAGTGCCTTCATACGTAAGAATCAATAATTGGTGCAATACCATGTAAGCACTTGTGTTTTAACCACCAAGGAGTATTTTAACAAGATAATTGAGAATAACTACGTTGTTATTTTTAAACAACTTATATTTGTCGTTTTTCTTCATCCAATCTCTTTTCATTATGGGGCCCATTAAATGATCATACTGTCGTATTTAATATTCCCGACAAAGAAAAGAATATTCCACGACCAAACGAATATTCCCCAATGACAATGAATACTTTATAACCACTTGCTTATTTTAAAATATTTGCGTATTTTACCCATAACTATCCACATTAATCAAATCAACCCTTACTATTTCAAAATAGAGAAAATTAAATTTCATTAATAATAAGTTGGGGTCTTACTGACCTCCCTCCTTATAAAATTTCGTCCTCGAAATTGACGTACGTATACTGGTGTTTCAAAAGGTGAGGATACCTCGCTTTCATTTCCGCTTTCCAATTCCTGTGTCATTTCCTCTATAAAGCATGATTCCTCCACAAAACTTTAACTTGTGGTATGACCTTTCATGCGTAGGACACGCCTCCTTCCTATCCAAAATCTTGACAGGTACCTCCTCATACGTTAAGTCTTCGGCTATCTCGTCCGGTTCTAACTCTATAACGTGGTTTGGGTCTTTCACATATTTATGAAGTACAGATATGTGATACACATTATGAACACAAGACATACTCGGAGGTAACGCGAGTCTATAGGCTACATTTCCTACTCGGTCAAGAATTTGAAATGGACCAATAAATCGTAGATTGAGCTTTCCTCTTTTCCCAAATCTTGTAACTCCTTTCCATGGAGCAACTCGCAACAATACATGATCCCCTATACTAAATTCCACGTCATTTGGATGAAGATCCGCATAACTCTTTTGTCGATCTTGTGCCGTTTGTATACGTTGTCGAATCATTTGGATCTTTTCGGTGATCATATACGTCTTTTCAACTCGGGTCCTAACAATGTTGTTCACCCACCTCATCCCAACATATTGGAGAACGACATTTTCGTCCATATAATGCTTCAAATGGAGCTACACCTATACTTGTCGATAACCTGTTGTTGTAGGAGAATTCCACCAATGGTAAATACTTATCCCAACTACCCTTGAAGTCTAGGACACAGAGTCTTAATAAATCTTCAAGAGTTTGAATAGTCCTCTCCGATTGTCCGTCCTGTTTGAGGATGGTATGCTTAACTAAATCACAAATCCGCGCCCATAGCTTTTTGCAAAGCTAACCCAAAATCTTGAAGTGAATCTTGGGTCACGATCCAAACTATGGATACAGGTACATGCCATGCAACCTCACAATCTCATTCACGTACATACTAGCAAGACGTTCAAGGAATAAATCTCCGTGTCGGCAAGAAATGAGCGGACTTGGTTAATCTATCAACAATAACCCAAATAGCATTAATGCCTTGAGAAACCATAGGAAGACCCGTGAACGAAATCCATGGTAATGTGTTCCCACTTTCATTTCGAATCTCAAGTGGTGGCAACGGACCCTTAGGTATTAGATGCTCTACTTTACACGCTGAAGTTAAACACATCAAGATAAACTTTGCAATCTCTCTCTTCATATTGTTCCACCAAAATGTATGTCAAGATCACGATACATTTTAGTACTTCGAGATGGATTGCAAAATGGTGTATTGTGTGCCTCCATCATAATCTTGTACTTCAAATCGAGTTGTTAGGAACACAAAGTCTAGAGTGGACTCAAGTATTCCTTCTTCATCAATTCTCGCTTAGGAATAACTCCTTCTTGACTTTCTTCTTCATACGCATCATTTCCGGGTCGGTGGCTTGAGCAACCTTAACTTTTTCTATTAAAGTTGGCTCTGTCGTATACTTGACATCATTGCACTCATTCTCGCATATGATCTTCTACTCAACGCCAACGCCACCACGCTCGCTTTTTCAAGATGGTATTGAATAGTGTGGTCGTAGTCTTTCAATAGCTCGAGCCAACGTCATTGCCGCGTGTTGAGTTCTTTTGAGTGAAGAAATATTTAAGGCTTTTATGGTCCGAATATATCTCCACTTTCTCCCCATATAGATAGTGCCTCCATATCTTTAATAAAACGATTCTTTGCCAACTCTAGATCATAAGTAGGATAATTCCTCTCATACTCTTTAAGTTGTCATGAGGCATAGGCTATGACTTTTCCCACGTTGCATGAGAACACATCATAACCCTTTGCTCGAAGCATCGTTTGAGATAACAAATCCATCCGAACCAGATGGTATTGTTAGACAAAAGTCTTAAAATAAGTCTCCTCTTAAGCTCTTGGAAACTTTTCTCGCATTCTTCGCTCCAAACGAATTTTGTATCCTTCCAAGTTAATGAAGTTAATGGAGTAGCGATTCGAGAAAACCTTCCACGAATCTCCGATAATAACCAAATTTAGACCCGAGCTACGTGCTTTCGATCACCGACTTTGGTTTCTCCCAACTTTGTATTGCTTCAATCTTGGCAAGGTCAATCGGATACTCCATGTTTTGACACCACGTGCCCAAGAAATGCTACTTCCTCGAGCGAACTCGCATTTCTTCAATTTGGCATATAGTTTGTTTTCACGAAGCCTTTGGAGTACCAAATTTCAAATGGTGCTCATGATCTTCACGACTTTTAGAATATATGAGGATGTCATCAATAAAGATAACAACAAAGCGATCCAAATATTCCTTGAATACTCGGTTCATCATATCCATGAAAGTCAGGAGCATTAGTCGATCCGAAAGACATGACTAAGAATTCATAATGCCCATACCGAAGTTACGAAGGCGGTCTTTGAAATATCCTCGCCTAATCTTCAAATTGATGATATCCGAAACAAAGATCGATTTTTGAAAAGAATTGTGCCTTCTGAACGGGTCAAATAAGTCATCAATACGAGGTAGAGGATACCTATTCTTGATGGTGACATGGTTCAATTCCCGATAGTCAATACAAAAATCGCATACTCCCGCTCTTTCTTCTTTACTTAATAAAATGAAGCACCCCAAGGAGATGTCTTAGGGCCAGATGAAACCGATGTCCAACAATTCACGTAGTTGGACCTTTAACTCCTCAAGTTCAATAGGAGCCATTCGATATGGGATTTTAGAAATTGGCTTTGTGCCGGGTTCAAGATCAATAAAGAATTCAACTTCACGCTACGGGGTAGACCGGAAGTTCTTCGTGAAATACGTCGGAAAGTCAATAACAACAGGAATATTATTCAAATTTGACGTGTCTTTATTCAAATCCATAACATGGGCTAAGAAAGCTTGACATCCGCTTTTCAATAAACGAATAGCTTTATGATTAGATATGATGTTGATTGATTTTAATGGTTTAGTTGCTTGAATTAATAACAAAGTTGGTTAGAATATGAAAACTAACAACCTTACGAAAAACAATCAATTTTGGCGTGATGAGTAGTTAACCAATCAATCCCTAAAATCACATCAAAAGCAAGTATCTTTAAAGAGATAAGGTCAATAGGTAAGGTGATGGTGCCAACTTGAATTAAACAAGATTTATAAACAGTGGATGTGATGAAAGTTTCTCCTAACGGAGTTTCCACAGATAGGTCAAAATTTAATTTCTTCGGAGTCAAGTTTAAACGTTGAGCACATGCAGGAGAGATAAATGAATGGGTAGCACCGGTATCAAGTAAGGTATAAACTTCGCAAGAATTTATAAATAGCTTTTACCCGTGATCACCTCGTTTGGGTTCTTGCATTTTGACCGATCACAACAAACGCCTTCCCTAATCGTTGACTTTGACTTTTACGGGACGATCTTTTGAGTCACCGTCCCATTGAACTAGGTTTCGCTATCAGTATAATCTCGAAAGCGATATGTCCTTCCTTTCCACAATTATAGCATACCTTGAATTGTTGTGGGCGGTTTGACCGATATGTCCTCTTTTTCCGCATTTATAGCATATGACCGGTGGTCGTTTCTCTCCCTT
The DNA here is from genome assembly GCA_020205615.1 of Panax quinquefolius. Classification (NCBI taxonomy): domain Eukaryota; kingdom Viridiplantae; phylum Streptophyta; class Magnoliopsida; order Apiales; family Araliaceae; genus Panax; species Panax quinquefolius. The sequence goes on from CM035156.1 coordinate 23,958,332, forward strand.
AGAACCGATCGTCTTCACATTGTCGTTATTAAATCTCCTTTTTAAAATCTCCTCCTCGACTCGCTTTCTTCTATTTTCATGGCCATGATTACCACCGAGTGGTTACCATTTTGTTCGTCTGCTTTTTTCTCCACCGGTTATCGTTATTCGCTGATCGCTATCTCTACGGTATGATCCTCGGTTATGGTCCTCGGTTGAACATACTCGTTATCTCACTCTAACAATTGAGCCTCAAGTAACAACATCTGAATAGAGAAAATTTATGAGAAATGAGATATTGTCGTTATCTTTGGGTTTCAAACCTCCTAGAAACATCCGCGTCATACGCTTCCTCATTCTCCACCAAATGAGGTGCAAACCTCGATAACTCTCGTAAACTTTGCCTCGTCTTCGAGACACCGCCATGTTGTTTTGTTCTAATCTGATGAACTCCACTTCCTTCATATATGTAACACTTTCGTGAAAGTATTTGTCATTAAATAGTTTCTAAAATGTCTCCCAAGACATCTTTGAGTCTGCGGTGGATGGAGTACGCTTCACGAGACTCCCACCAAAGTGATACGCCTCGCCACTGGAACATAAAGGTGGCGAATGGAACCTTCTGTTCCTCCGTGCATCCCAAGACATCGAATATCTTAGTAATTTGCTTGACCAATGTTTCCGCCATGATGATCGGATCGGCTTTCCACGAAATTATGGTGGTCCCAACTCTTTGAATCATTAATTGTGACAACCCGTGAATTGTTATCATTTCCTCCTATATTTTGAACACGAGTCTCCTCGTCGATTTTACATGAATCGCAAAAAGCTTCTAAACATCCCTCATTCATCATCATCTCGCTCATTGGTGTTGTTCACGGGAGGAACATTGCCAAACTTGTTGCGTTCTCCTCGTTGGTGAGTACAGCGCGCTCCACTGGCCTCATTTCCATTGTTAATATTCTCGACGACATTCTCAAATCATCGTCATAAAACAAGGGTTAATTAAGGAAATCAATATATCACATAATATCCCTATATACTTGACCAACTAACAAATAAGCTTAGTAGGACACACTAATAGCGAATGATTTACTCGTCTCTCCTCCTAGTTCTATTCCCCGATCTCCGCCAGAGATCATATCCCTAAGCTCGATACCAACCGTGGCGCCCCCAAAATAGGTATACATCACCCATTCGAGTTGTCAATACATGAGTATGTAAACAACTACAACTTTATTATTACAACAAGAAATCGTGAGTTTGAATACAAATATTATCTTCTGACAATATCTATACTCAAATAAATCCTCATCACATTTATTGATACATTATTTTAAAAAATGGTGAGGACTACTAAACAACTCTCTCTAGAACCTTCATTCCATACCCCGACTGCGTCTCGCTATATTCTCGCCTCCCGAGAAGAAAAATGGAACAAAAAGGAAAAGGGTGAGCTCAACTAGCCCGAGAAAGAATATTATGACTAAGATAATATACAACAAATTATCATTAGTCTTCAACAGGAAAAATCTAAAAGAATACAATAGACAACAAGTTTTTAAATCAATATTCGCAGTGGAAATAATAATTCATTAGAAGAGTTAAGTAGAGAATGCAAACTAGTGTCTTCATGTATGAATTTAAAAGTTCATCGCTCATCTTTTATCCTGTAACATCAATCAATATATATCCGAATCAAATATTCATCTTTGCACTACAGCCAAAGATATTCATCACTGGTCATGTCCATCTAAACACTGCTCATCTTTGCACTACGGGCCAAAGATATTCATCGAAATCATTCATCTTTTGCACTACAAAGCCAAAGATATTCCATAATATCATCATTTAAGACCGAGGATGATGAAAAATATTTTTAAAGAAACGAATCCAAAGGAAACAAAATGACAAAGATTAAGGATTAAGGATTCGTACTTTGTTTTATCCACGCCCCAAAATACCTCAAAAATAATTATAGTGGTGTAAAATTCAAGAATGATCAAAACATGGATACAATCAAAGCTAGTATCCGTAATGTATATTTTGAACGAAAATTTTTTTCTCATTTTTCGATGAATAGTGTCATATTATAATAAGACCATATACGTGAATAGTCTTGATATCGTGAATAGTAACTCGACACCAAAAAGTTCCAAATTTGATAAAAACTTCAGATCAATATTTCAACATAATGATATTGAAGAAATAATATCATTACGAAAAAAAAATAATATCACTTACTTCACAAAGACAATCTTCTAAATGAAACACCGGATATAAAGCATGACTTGAACTTGCACCAGATATAGCAATACTCAAAGTATACTCAAAATACTCACAAAAATACGCTCGATAATATAGAGAGAAAACTTCAGCTTCGGTGTAATTTTCAATTCTAACCTAAGACCTATTTATAGAAATTGCTTAGAACACCAAAGCGAAAAATTTAATTTAATATTATTATATATATCAAAATTCTACGCCCACTCTTGAAATCTAATTTCAGCTCAATAAGCACATGCCACCTTCTAGAAAAAGTAAGAAAAACTTTTTTCTAATTTAAAATAATTTAAACTTCCAAAAATTAATTATTTTGAGCTTGAACCTCAATAATTCACAATAAATAGCCCTTTTATCGAAAAATTCGAATCTCAGCGTATTTTTATAGGAAATTCAATTCTCTAAAACTTTACGAGAAGAAAGTTTTTCCAAATTCCAAATAGAAATTGACCAAAAAATCACAAACTGAGACGATTTTACTGATATATAATCAAATTTCAAATAATAAATGGGGTCCACCAGACATGTTTAACATTTTTTAAACATTTATTGCAATAAAAATACTCTTCCTCCTCAGTATACTCATATATCCCACATTCGTTGTAAAAATATCACCATTATTATATTATTAAAATATAATAATATATTTAAATGAATTATTTTATCGTAAAAGATAAAATTTCAATTTTCAACAATTGTCACATTAAAAATTTCTCCATCTATATCCACATAAAATCAATATTTTTCATCATATGAATCAATAATTAATTATTCACAAATAATATTACGAATCACAATATTGACAACCGTGCGGGTTCCTGGAAGAGGAGGCTTTCCAATAAGAATTTCTCCTTATCAAGGCGCCGCAATTAGGTGACCAAACTCTCCTTAGAAAGAACTTTCTAGACATTGCCAATAATGTTATCTAATAATATTATTCGATAATATGAATTATTGCTTCGATAATGAAAAATACCGCAGTAATGACAATTATTAAAACAACAAAGAATATAAAATATCAACGCAAAGAATTATTAAATCAATAAAATAAAATCTTCGATCAAGAATTACTCGTAACCATTATTGAGTAGTGCCTTCATACGTAAGAATCAATAATTGGTGCAATACCGCTGTATCTTCTTGTGTTTTAACCACCGAGTATTTTAACGAAGATTAATCAGTAACAACTACGCCGTTATTTTAAACAACTTATATTTGTCGCTTTTCTTCATCCAATCGCTTTTTAGTTATGGGGCCCATGAAATGATCGGCTATTGTCGCATTTAATATTCCCACAGCAAAGAATATTCCACAACCAAACGAATATTCCCCAACAACAATGAATATTTTATAACCACTTACTTTTGTAAGACCCCAAATTTTATAAATAAAGATGAATTTTTCTATAAATATTATTTTTGAATACTATGGAATAAATTTGATATAATATTATAGTTGTGGGTAATATTTATAAATTTTGCAAAGTATGCGAGTTGTTATAAAATATTCGTTTGGTGGGAATATTCTTTTCATTAGGAATATTCGTAGACAATGGCTCAATCATTAGTGGACCCTACAATGTAATTATTGTCGGATTGAGAAAACGACAAAAATATTTTATAAAAATAACTACGGAGGTGTTATCGTTAAAAGCTGAATCACTACCCGATGGTAAAAGTACTGAATATGCTCTGGCGTCAGATAAGTAGACACGGTATTGATTATCGATGCTTACGTGAGAAGTCACTCAAATTATGCTCAATTATTGCTACAAAGAATTGTCGTGATCATATCTCTTATATTATTGATTCAATTATTGTCACAAGATTATCATCAGTATAATATGTTATAGTATTAAATCAATAATTGAGACGATACAGTTATAAATGATTAATAATTGTTGAAAGATTAAATATGTGTTGATGAAAAAAAAATGATTTGTGGTAAGTTTGATTATTTTATGAGGGGCTCATATGTCATCATCTAAGAGTCTCTTCATCAATAGTATTTACCTTCGCCAATAGTAATTACCTTCAATCGATAATACCCCTTGTGAATAGTATTTACCTTCAATAATAAGAATTACCTTCACAATAAGTAATTACCCTTGTGAATAGTATTTACCTTCGCCAATAGTATTTACCTTCGTTAATAGTAATTACCTCTACCAGACGTCGAACCACTTGTCGCTTCACATTACAAAGCGCCGAACCACTTGTCGTTTCACATTACAAAAGTCAAACCAAATGGTCGTCAAGCCACTTGCTTTTTTCACACGGCGGTGCTAAGCTAGAAATCTTCTATAAATAGAGGCCTAGGGCTTCATTATTTTCACTTAATTCATTCAAGCTATAGAGAGAGAAAGTATAGAGAATAAGAGAGAAAGAAGAAGAGTATTTTTGTTACTACAATCGTCATAGATAATCAATCTCCTACCAAATGTAAGGGTGTTATTCTTTCTTATTCATGAAGAGAGAATCTTGTTATTCCATTGCTTATTATTCATTGGAATAACTCAGATACGCGCATTACCCTATACTTGGTGACATTCTTCTATGATTCTCGCTGGAACATCCTGCTCATGTGTTTTACACCTTGACCGGTTCCGCTCTTTATTATTCTCGTTGGAACATCCTCGTGCTGTGTTTTTACACCTGACTGGTTCCGCTTTTATTATTCCGTTGGAACATCCTCGTCAGAGATGTTTTACACCGGACTGGTTCCGCTCTTTATTATTCTGCTGGAATATCCTATCCGTGTGTTTTACACCGGATCTCGTTCCATCTTTATTATTCTCGTTGGAACATCCTCGCCGGCGTGAATTTCACCGACTTCGGTTCCGTTATTTATTATTCCGCTGGAATAACTCATGCTCATGCGCGCTTCATCGCATGCATGGTGATTTCTTTTGTTATTCCATTCTTTATTATACCCAGTTGGTTAAAACTTTGACTTCTATACTCCATGAAATTAGTGGAATATCCTTGATATTTCAAGTTTCATCCAAAGATCTTTCATGAGAATATTCTTCCGATCATTCTTGAATTTTACTCTACAAAACAAAGATCATATTGATAATTTGGACGTTAATAATTCCCGGATAAAATAATTCTTGAACTTGTTTTATTGAATTCTTATATTATTGTCATCATCCTCATGTTTATATTTTTTTAAAGTCATCTCGTGGCATGGCATGTAGTGCATAGATGGACTTGGTATGATTATGACCGAGACTATTCGGTGTAATCATGGTAGTAATGTTACAAATGATGTGGTAAAAATCCTCGATTAGTAGTAGTGCATTGATGGACGATTGTTGGCATGATCATGACCATTAATGAATACACAAATATTCTTGGCCCATAGTGCATGAATAATTGTGGTCGTGATACTAAAGAATATCCTCGGCAGTAGTGCGGGGTGATTCGATGATGTGGAATATTTATTAAAGTCGAGTCTCAATTATAACAAATGATGAAAACCTTTTAAATCATAAAAGATAGTAGATTTTATTTTCTACTTGACTCTTTTAATGGATTGCTTGTTCAACAGCAGCTTAAACTTGATGTTTATTATATTTTATCGGTTTAACAATGTTGAAGACTATTGATAATTTATTCTCGCATTATCTTAGTCATAATATTTCTTCTTTGGGCTAGTTGAGCTCACCCTTTCTTTCACCGTTTCTTCGTGAAATGAGAATATAAATACCGGGACGAGCCTGGGAAACGAGTGATGGTCCCGAAGATAGCATTAGTAGTCCTCACTATTCGTGAAATAGTGTGATAATAATTGTAATGAGGACTTCTTTTGAGTTTGTATAATATCTAGTAGATGATATTTGTATTTAAACTCACAGCTTTATGTCGATTGCATACCTACGCTTATGTTAGTAAGTTGTATTTAAATTACGTACCATGTAAGTGGCGACCCAAGATGGGTGATGTATACCTAATTTTGGGGGCGCACATACTTATTTTAAAAATATTTGCATATTTTACCCATAACTATCCACATTAATCAAATCAACCCTTACTATTTCAAAATAGAGAAAATTAAATTTCATTAATAATAAGTTGGGTTCTTACAACAAATATTAAGGATTCGTATTTTAAACAATCCAAGTTCAAAAATACTTCATAAGTAATCAAAGTGGAGTAAAATTCAAGAATGATCAAAACATGGATACAATCAAAGCTAGTATCCATAATAGATATTTTGACGAAAAATGAAAATTTAATTTTTACGTGAATAAGTGTCGATTCGTGAATAGTGTCGATACGTGAATAGTAACTCCGACACCAAAAAGATAAAAATTTCACAAAAACATCATCACGCTTCGTGAATAGTACTCGTGAATAAGAATCTCATGAATAAGAACTCATAAATAGTAACTCATGAATAGTAATTCGTGAATAAGAACTCATGAATAAGAACCCATGATGAAAAAGTTCCAAATTTGATAAAATTTTCAACCAATATTTCGCATAATGATATTGAAGAAATAATATCATTTTCGAATAAAATAACATCCCTTACCTCGAAAGATCAAGATTTCTAAATTTGAACACCTGATATAAAGCTATGACTTGAACTTGCAATCAGATAGCAATACTCAAAATATACTCAAAATACTCACAAGAATACGCTCGATAATATAGAGAGAAAACTTGAGCTTTACGGTGTGATTTTCAATTCTAACCTAAGACCCTATTTATAGGAAAATGCTTTAGAACACCAAAAGTAGAAAATTTATTAAATTAATATTATTTATTTTTTTTCTACATCTTCCTACGCATCAAGCATCTGAATTCAGCAACTTGACATGTGTTAAAGATGCCCACCAAACACAAAAAACATTTTTCTTATTTAAAATAATTAAAACTTCCAAAAATCAATTATTTCGGAGCTTCGAAACTTCAATAATTCATAATAAATAGCCTTTTATCAAAAAAATTCGAATCTACGCATTTTTTTATAGGAAATTCAATTCTCTACAACTTTGCGGAAGAAAGTTTTTCCAAATTCCAAATGTAAATTGACCAAAATCCACAAACCAGACGATTTTACAAGCTATAATCAAATTTCGGTCAATAATTGTGTCCACCAACACACAAAATATGTGTTAAACATTTATTGCCACAAAAATACTCTTCCTCCTTATATACTCATATATCCCACATTCATTATAAAAATATCACCGTTAATATATTATTAAAATAATATATTTAAATGAATTATTTTATCAGAAAAAGATAAAATATTAATTTTCAACAATTGTCACATTAAAATTTTCTCCATCTATATCCACATAAAATCAATATTTTCCTCATCATATAAATCAATAATTAATTATTCATAAATAATATTACAGAATCACAATCTCGGGCAACCAGTAGTTTCGAGAAAAGAGGGGCTTTCCAATAAGGATCTCTCCTTACTTTGCCAAGTAATTATTAGGTGACCAAACCTCTCCTTAGATGTAACTTTCTAGACATTGCCAATAATGTTATCCAATAATATTATTCAGATAATATGAATTATTGCTCGATAATGGAAAATACTGTGTAATGACAATTTATCAAACAACAAAGAATATAAAATATCAATGCGCAAAGAATTATTGAATCAATAAAATAAAATAATCGAATAAGAATTACTATAACAATTATTGAGTAAGTGCCTTCTTACGTAAGAATCAATAATTGGTGCAATACCGCAGTCTTCTTGCTCAACAACGCCAGCATATTAGTGTTTTAACCACCGGGTATTCCAACAAGATTAATTCAGTAATAACTACGCCGCTATTTATAAACAACTTATATTTGTCGTTTTTTCATCCAATCGCTTTCCGTTATGGGACCCACAAAAGATTATACCGTCAGCATTTAATATTCCCCACAAGCATTTAATATTCCACGACCAAACGAATATTACCCGAATAATAATGAATATTTTATAACCACTTGCTTATTCGAAATATTTATGTATTTTACCCATAACTATCCACATTAATCAAATCAACCCTTACTATTTCAAAATAATAAATAGAGTAAAATAAATTTCATTTATTAATAATTTGGGGTCTTACAGGGAGTATTTGTCAAATTAATGTATATTCGTGTTTGTTGAAAATAAGGTTATTTTATTATACGAAAATAGTTTTAGCTAGACAATTTAAAAATTCTAAAATTATATTTGTCACGAGATTTATTGAGTATTTAATTTAATACTAATGACATGACAAACTAAAATGATGATAAATTTGAAAATATTTTGTTGGGTCAAATGTGTATATATATAACAACTTGTGTATGTCGTAGTGGACGAGAGCAGATCCTCTGTTCCCAAATTATCTGTCCCCTTTGTGTTTCTTCACTTAAATTTTGACACATGTCTTTTTATTTAATTTTTTAATTAATTAATGTTAAGTAAGATATTAGGTGTCAAAATTTAAATAGAGAGACATAAGGGGACAGAGAATTTGGAGACAGAGGATCTGCTCTCGTAGTGGACCTAGAGGTTACTAGCTTCATTCTTTGAATTGCCTGTCCCTGTCCCTGTCCATGCCCATGCACGACTTGCGACCAACTTTCAACAAGTTTAGGGGACATTATTCTAGTGAGATTCTAGTGATTTTTATTTTATTTTTTGGTTTTTTTATAGTACTTCTAAAAAAATGTATAATATTTATTTTAATTAAATTTTTTATAAAAAATAATGTTTTAGATTTAATTTGGATACATACAAGAAAAAGGGTCTGTACAGATCGATTTCTTGTATGTATCTAAATTACACCTAGAAAACTATTTTTAATAAAAAATTTAATTAGAATAAATACTATATATTTTTTGGGAGGTAGTACAAAAAAAAACCAAAAAGATAAATAAAAAATAAATCACTAGAACAATGTCCCCCTAGAAGGACTCACCAAATTTATGTCAAAAGGATTGGCAGCTTTCCAACATATATAATACTAACACTCCCTTTTTATTCCATAAAAATAAAATAAAAATATATCTATCATAGTTATAAAATTTATAAATTAATTGAACTTCTTTTGTAAAATAAATTAAATGGAGTAATAACTGCAGAGGTGCGAGGATAACGATTTATCTCGGGTTAGGTTTTTAGCATGAAGCCCCTTCTCACGTTTCAACGATTGACTCCGCCACCTTCCATTAATGTCTGGACAGCCCATCGAACAACTTTAACTTACTGCGAATATGGACTTCTATTTTGATTCAGTTTTCATAGGTACCCACCACTAGTAGTGTGAAACATTTTAGGAATGTTTGATTAACACTAAATGATTGAATTGTTAAATCTATCAATCATTTAGTGTGTTTGTTTTGAAAAAAAGATCATTTCAATGGTTGAATCAATGGGTTAGTGTCATTTTTTTGGCGAAATAGATTGGATGGGCGGCTGAATGAAGTATTTTTTTTTACAATATTAACTATTATATTAAATAATATTAAATTAATTTACAACAATTTTGAATTTTTTCAAAGACGTAAAATAATAAAAATATGTTACTTAGATATTTCAGACATGTCAATTATCAAACAACCTTTTTCATTTAGTATTCAGTTTCATTCAACTCATTCATATTCAGAACCATTTCATTCAGTTTTTATTAAATTGCCCTTGTATTTGTTTACATTTGCCCTTGTATTTGTTTACATTTGAATAGCTCTTAATGGGTACGTCTCTGATTCGGAGGCAAAATTTATTTGGTAAATTTTTTTTGCCTCTTAATCAGTAAGATATGAAATTAAATCTATACTATTCAGAAGTAGGTCTGAACCATATTAACAATTTTTTGGACTAAAATGACATCTTCAATATTATAAAGTCCCTCTTCCTCCTCCGACCGTCGTTGTTCATGCTACCTCATCGGTCCAGTCTTCCCTCATCATCTTCTCTTAATAGGGTTATCGATTGTTTGAGAAATCGGAGGCGGTGGATAACCTCTTATTTAGGTAGATTGAGCAAGTCAATTTTTGGTTCATTGGTTAGGATTTTGGAAGCTGAAGCAGCTACGGATTCAGATCTTGATTTAGAGATTTTAGAGGAAAAACTAGGGTATGATGAGAAATGGTGATCCGCGTTTGAATTCTATTATTGTTGCTTCTGGTGAAGAGATTTGGTTTATGCCCCGCGCCTCTCTTTATCACGAAACTTATGAATTTGGAAATCAACACCTCAAAAAGTAGAAAGAAATTGTCTCTTGAAATAAAGAACTTGTGAATTTTTTGGGATTTTGATGTGATTTTTGGAATAATATAGAAGGTGATGGAAAAAAAGAAAATAAAAGGTTTGGAGAACAAGGAGCAAATGTTGAGACTTGAAAAAAGAACACTGTTGCAACTATTGAAATCTGCTCAGCATGAGAAAGAGAAAAGATGTAAGACCCCAGTTTATTATAAATGAAATTAAATTTCCTCTATTTATTATTTTAAAATAGTAAGAGTTGATTTGATTAATGTGGTTAGATATGGGTAAAATGCGCAAATATTTTAAATAAGCAAGTGGTTATAAAATAATCATTGTTGTCGGGGAATATTCGTTTGGTCGTAGAATATTCTTACTGTCGGAGAATATTCGATGACGGCCACAGCAATTTCGTATGGGGCCCCCATAACGAAAAGCTTGATTGACGAAGAAAACGACAAATATAAGTTGTTTATAAATAACGGCGAAGTTGTTACCATTAATATTGTTAGAATACCCTGGTGGTTAAAACACAAGAAGACACTCAGATTGCACCAATTATTGATTCTTACGTAGAAGGCACTACTCAATAATTGTTACGATGAGTTATCGCTTCAATATTTTATTTTATTGATTCAATAATTGCTACGTTGATATTTTATATTATTGTTGTTTCAATAATTGTCACTACACAATATTTTCGATCAATAATCATATTATTTGAATAATATTATTAGATAACATTATTGGCAATGTCTAGAAAGTTCGCCTCAAGGAGAGGTTTGGTCACCTAATTGCGCTACCAAGAAGAAGAAAAATCCTTATTGAAAGCCCCTCTTTCCGCGAACTACCGGTTATCGATATCATGATTCTCTAATAATATTATTTTAAATAATTAATTATTGATTTATATGATAAGAAAAATATTCATTTTATGTGGATATAGATGGAGAAAATTTTAAAGTGATAATTGTTGAAAAATTGATATTTTATCTTTTCTAATAAAATAATTCATTTAAATATATTATTATATTTTAATAATATAATAATGGTGATATTTTTACAATGAATGTGGGATATATGAATATATGAGGAGGAAGAGTATTTTTGTTGCAAGAGTTATTTAAAACAAGTTAAACATGTCTGAGGACCCATTTCTTGACTGAAATTTGATTATAGGCTGTAAAATCGCCCGTTTGTGGATTTCGGCCAGTTTCTGTTTGGAATTTGGAAAAATTTTCTTCTGTAAAGTTGTAGAGAATGAAATTTCCTATGCAAAAGACACAAGGTTCGAATTTTTCTAACAAAAGGACTATTTATTATGAATTATTGAAGTTCCGAAATAATTGATTTTTGAAAGTTTTTATTATTTTTAATATGAAAAACATTTTTGTCATTAATTGTGGGTCTTGCATGTGATGTAAATTGCTGAATTCAGATCTAAGAAAATAGGTGTAAGAAATTTGTATATATATATATACATATTAATATTTTATTAAATTTTCTGCTTTGGTGTTCTAAGCATTTTCCTATAAATAGGGTGCTTAGGTTAGAATTAAAATCACACCGTAAATCAAGTTTTCTCTCTATATTATCGAGCGTATTCTTGTGAGTATTTTGATACTTTGAGTGTTGCTATACGGTGCAAGTTCCTTCAGCGTTATATCTGATATTCCAGCTAGAAGTATTATTCTTTTCGAGGTAAGGGATATTATTATTTTTTAAATGATATTATTTCTTCTAATATCATTATGCCGGAATATTGGTAAGATTTTTCTTGCGAAATTCTTGTCTTTTAGTCTCGGGGTTACTTATCACGTATACGACACTATTCACAGAAAAAAAATTAAATTCTCATTTTTTTTTTCAAAATATCTATTATGGATACTAGCTTTGATTGTATCCATGTTTTGATCATTCTTGAATTTTACTTCACTACGGTTATTTATGAAGTATTTTTGAACTTGGATTGTTTGAAATACGAATCCTTAATATTTATTCTTTTGTTTCACTAGATTCGTTTTCTTTAAAATATTTTTCATCATCCTCAGTCCTAAATGATGATATTATTGAATATCTTTGGCTTGTTGTGCAAAGATGAATGAATTTTTGATGAATATCTTTGGCCTGTAGTGCAAAGATGAACAGGTGTTGAGATGAATATAACCGACTGATGAATATCTTTGGCTGTAGTAGTAAAAAGATGAATATTTGATTCAAGATGTATATCGATTGATGTTACGAGAATAAAATATTGATGATGGACTTTTAAATTCATAGATTATAGTAGATTTCATTCTCTCACGTAACTCATCTATGAATTATTATTTTCCATTATGAATATTAATCAAACTTGTTGTCTATTGTATTTTATTAGATTTTTCCTCGTCAAGACTAACGATAATTTTTTCTATATTATCTTAGTCATAATATTCTTTACTGGGCTAGTTGAGCTCACCCTTTTCCTTTTTGTTCCATTTTTCTTCTCAGGAGGCGAGAATGTAGCGAGTTCTAGTCGGGGTGTGGAATGATAGTTCTAGAAAGTTGTTTAGTAGTCCTCACCATTTTTTGTAAAATAATGTACCAATAATTATAATGAGGACTTATTTGGATGTGAATATTGTTTAGATGTCAATATTTGTATTTAAACTCACAGTTTATATGTTGTATTAATAAAGTTGTAGTTGTAAGACCCCGAAATTTTTTTTAAATAAAAAGGAATTTCCTTTATTTATTATTTTGAAATAGTAAGGGTTGATTTGATTAATGTGGATAGTTAAGGGTTAAATACGCAAATATTTCAAAATAAGCAAGTGGTTATAAAATATTCATTTTTGTCGGGGAATATTCGTTTGGTCGTGGAATATTAAGATCATCGGGAATATTCGTATGCGACCAGTAAGCATGACCATGTAATTCCCCATAACTCTGAGAGCGATTGGATGAAGAAAACGACAAATATAAGTTGGTTAAAAATAACTGGCAGTAGTTATTACCAAGTAAGATCGTTGGAATACCCGGTGGTTAAAATACGATACGCTGGCATCGCATTTTGAAGACACTCAGTATTGCACAAAAGATTGTTGAATTATTGATCCTTACGTAGAAAGGCACTACTCAATAATTTTCACAATGAGTTACCGCTCAATATTTTATTTTATTGATTCAATAATTGTTTGCGTTGGTATTTTATATTATCATTTGTTTCAATAATTGTCAACGCACAAATTTCCCATTATCGGATCAATAATTCATATTATTTGAATAATATTATTAGATAACATTATTGGCAATGTCTAGAAAGTTCGTCTAAGGAGAGGTTTGGTCACCTAATTGCGCGCCAAGAAGTGAGAGAGATCCTTATTGAAAGCCCCTCTTCCCGGGAAAACTGGTTGTCATAAATGTGATTCTATAATATTATTTGTGAATAATTAATTATTGATTCATATGATAAGGAAATATTTATTTTATATGAATATAAATGATGGATTTATTTATGTGGTTATTAATGAAGGAATTAATGCTGAGATGTTTTATTTGTATTTTGTCGGATTGGAGGTATTAAAAAAAATCAAATGTTATTACAGCTTTATTGTGTGAGTTATAATATTTAATCCGACCGTTGGATCGTTGTAATTTTTGGATATGTTATACATATATAAGTTGAGTATATGTCCACAAATTTTGAACCGTTAAAGATGAGCGATATAATTTATTATGAATTTTAAGAAGTGACTGATTCGTAAATTAGGTTATAAATGATTTTGGTGGAAAATTCTAGAATTGGTGGGCCCCACTTGTGGTTGGTGAAGAAATGTGCTGAATTTTATTTCAAATGTGGTGGGTGGCAATAGTAGCGGTAAAAGCCATCGTGTAAGCAAGTCAAGTCCGCTTCTACGGGCTAACATTTTCCTATAAATAGAGGACTAAGTTAGAATTGAAAATCACACCGTAAACATAAGCTTTCTCTCTTCTCTATATTATTGAGCGTATTTTGTGAGTATTTAGATACTTTGAGAGTTGTTTGTTCAAAGATAAGTTTCATTCAAAGATCACTTCCGACCTTTCCTTCCAAGTATCGATTCTTTGAGGTAAGGGATATTATTTTTTTCAGAATGATATTATTTCTTCAATATCATTATCTTTGAAATGTTGATCTGAAGTTTTTATCAAATTTGGAACTTTTTCATGCTCGGGGTTACTATTCATGAGTTACTATTCACGAGTTACTATTCATGAGTTACTATTCACGATTCTTATTCACGAGTACTATTCATGAAGCGTGAAGATGTTTTTGTGGAATTTCTATCTTTTGGTGTCTGAGTTACTATTCACGATACGGCCTTTATTCACGATATCATACACTATTCACGATACTCACGGACTATTCAATTTAAAATAAAATTTCTTCTTTTCGTCCAAAATATCTATTCGGATACTAGCTTTGATTGTATCCATGTTTTGATCATTCTTGAATTTTACACCACTATGATTATTTTTTTTGGTATTGTTGACATGGATAAAACAAAGTACGAATCCTTAATCCTTGTCATTTTGTTTCACCGGATTCGTTTCTTTAAAAATATTTTTCATCATCCTCGGTCTTAAATGATGATATTATTGAATATATTTGGCACAGTAGTGCAAAGATGAATGATTTCAAGAATATCTTTGGCACAGAGTGCAAAAAGATGAACAGTGTTTAAATGAATACGACCGATCGATGAATATCTTTGGCCTTTAGTGCAAAGATGAACAGTGTTGAGATGAAATACGACCGATTGATGAATATCTTTGGCTCAGTAGTGCAAAGATGAATATTTGATTTGAGATGAATATTGATTGATGTTACAGGATAAAATATTGATGATGGACCGTTAAATTCATAGATTATAGTAGATTTCATTCTCTACGTAACTCTTCTATGAATTATTATTTCACCGCGAATATTGATCTCAAACTTGTTGTTTATCAGATTCTATCGATTTTTCCTGCATTGAGACTAACGATAATTTGTTGTATATTATCTTAGTCATAGTATTCTTTTATCGGGCTAGTTGAGCTCACCCTTTTCCTTGTTGTTCCATTTTTCTTCTCGTGAGGCGAGAATGTAAATGTAGTACTTAGTGGGTATGGAATGAAGGTTCTAGAGAGAGTTGTTTAGTAGTCCTCACCATTTTGTAAAATAATGTATCAATAATTATGATGGGTATTTATTTGCGTGTGGATATTGTCTAGAAGACAATATTATATTTAAACTCATTAAGATATATTGTCGTATTTCACACGACATTTGTATTATCAAGTTGTAGTTTGCTTCTTGTACCATGTATTTGGCGACTTCGAATGGGTGTTGTGTATACCTATTTTGGGGCGCCATAGTTGGTATCGAGCTTAGGGATATGATCTCATGAGATCGGGGAATAGAACTAGGAGGAAGAGACGGTAAATCCTTCGCTAAAGTGTCCTACCTAAGCTTATTTGTTGGTTGGTCATAATATAGGGTATTATGTGATTTGTTAATTTATTTAATTAACCCTTGTTTTATGATAGTTTTAAGAAAACGATCGAAACGTTAACAATGGAGTGAATGAGATCGTGGAGACACCTCTAATTGCCAACCAGATAATGTGATGTCAAAGCGAAGAAGGAATTAGAGATATCCATGTGGTGAGTGAAGAATTGATAGTTGCACCTTAGATAGTCGCAGAGGTAACAAATTGAGAGTGAGGAAGAAGTGGAAGAAGAGGTACACAAGAGAGTTTATTAGAGGTATTTTATGATCAAAATGTAGAATTGCAAAATCGTATTCATGAGTTAGAAGAAATTCAATGAAGAATTGCAGCGAAATGTGAGCAAAAGGATGCAACGATTCAAGCTTGGTTACCCGATATGTGATGCTTGAATGTAAGCACTCTTTGGCGAGTATAAGATGATAAAGCTGAATCTGAAATGAAAGAAGAAATAAATCGAACGAGTGAGAATGAGTGATGCGTGGGTAAAAGCCATGTACGCGTGGATATTATGGAAAGAGATGTCCAATCTAAAAAGAGAAGATTTAACGATGACGGAAGACGTCAGCATCGAAGATCAAGACCAAAGAATGAATTCTAGGGGAAGAAACGATCGCCAGCTTAGATGCTACAGATGCGAGAGGAGGGACATATAAGGTCAAACTGCTCAAAGCCTTCCAAGGTATGTTTTAGTTGTGGAAAAGATGGTCACATAGCTAGATTTTGTCCTATAAATAAATCAAGTCCAGTTGGACGACGTTGGCACCAGAAAGGATAAAAAGAAAAGTCAAAGTCAATCGGTTCTCGAAGAGCGTTTGTCGTGACCGGTCAAAAATGCGAGAACCCGAACGGTTAGCACGGGTTAGTTAATTATAAATTCTTGCGAAGTTTATACCTTACTAGATACCTGGGTTCTACCCATTCTTTTATCTCTCTTCGCTTATACCAACGTTTGAACTTGACTACGGAGAAATTAGACTTTGACCTATTTATGGAGAATCCATTAGAGAAACTTTCATTACATCCGTTGTTTAAAAATCTTGCTTGATTCAGTTGGCACTATCACATTACCGTTAACCTTATTTCTATAGAGATATTTGCTTTTGATGTGATTTTAAGATTAACTACTCATCACGCCGAAATTGATTACTTTCGTAAGGTTGTTAGTTTTCATATTCCTAACTAACCTCGTTATTCAATTCAAGCCACCAAACCATTGAAGTCAAACTCTTTCATATTAAGCCATAAAGCCATTCGCTTATTGAAAAACGGATGTCAAGCTTTCTTAGCCATGTCATGGACTTGAACAAAATAAGTCGATTTGAATGATATTTCATTGTTAGTAAATTTCCGACGTGTTTCTGAAGAATTTCTTGGCTTACTCCCAAAGCCTCGATATTAAATTTTGTATCGAATTTGAACCCTGTACAAAACTCATTTCTAAAATCTCATATCGAATGGCTCTATTGAACTTCAGAGTTAAAAAATTCAACTATAGAATTTGGTACCGAGCCTTTATCCGGTGACTTCCTTTGTGGAATTCACCTGCCGCTCTCTCCTGTAAGGGACGCCATATTCGCATGCGATAGTAAATCGATAGGTGTCATTGTGACGTCTTATCCAAGATTGGGATATGAGTCACAGATTGAGAGCAACCTAAGTCAATAATCGAAATACGTAGCTTTCTAGCTTAGTTGGTTATTATCGAGATTCGTTGAAGGATATTCTCGAATCGCTATTCCATTAACGTAAATGACTCGTAGAGAGATACAAAATTCGAATGGAGCAAGGAATGTGGGAAGAGCTTCAAGAACTCAAGAGAGACTCATTTCAAAGACATGTTCGACCATGCCATCCTGGAAAAGCGAACGTGGTAGTAGGACGTGTTGAGTAGAAGATCGTATACAAGTACGAAAATACGATATTGTCAAAGACTCATTTCGTATAATTTACAAATAATAGAGATGGAGATGAAAACTTTAGGTACCCACGTGATAATATACGAGTATAATCAACTTTAATCAATAAAGTTTAAGTTGCTCAAGCCACCGACCCGGAGCTGATGCGTATGAAGAAGAAAGTACAAGAAGGAGCTATTCCGGAAGCGAGAATTGATGAAGAAGGAATACTTCGAGTCCACTCTTGACTTTGTGTTCCTAACGACTCTGATTTGAAGAACAAGATTATGATGGAGGCACACAATACACCATTTGCAATCCATCCTGAAAGTACTAAAATGTATCGTGATCTTTGACATACATTTTGGTGGAACAATATGAAGAGAGAGATTGCAAAGTTTATCTCGATGTGTTTAACTTGTCAACGTGTAAAGGCGAGCATCTAGTACCTAAGGGTCCGCTTGCAACCACTTGAGATTCCTGAATGGAAGTGGGAACACATTACCATGGATTTCACGTTACGGGTCTTCCTACGGTTTCTCAAGGCATTAATGCTATTTGGGTTATTGTTGATAGATTAACCAAATCGCTCATTTCTTTCGCCGATACGGAGACTTATTCCTCGAACGCCTTGCTAGTATATACGTAAATGAGATTGTGAGGTTGCATGGCATGCTCAGATCCATAGTTTCGGATCGTGACCCAAGATTCACTTCAAGATTTTGGGTTAGCTTGCAAAAAGCTTTGGGCACGGATTTGCGATTTAGTTCTAAGCATACCATCCCCAAACGGACGGACAATCGAGAGGGACTATTCAAACTCTTGAAGATTTATTAAGACTCGTGTCCTGACTTCAAGGGTAGTTGGGATAAGTATTTACCATTGGTGGAATTCTCCTACAACAACAGCTTATCGACAAGTATAGGTGTAGCTCTATTTGAAGCATTATATGGACGAAAATGTCGTTTCCAATATGTTGGGATGAGGTGGGTGAAGCAACATTGTTAGGACCCGAGTTAGTACGTATGACTCACCGAAAAGATCCAAATGATTCGACAACGATACAAACGGCACAAGATCGACAAAAGAGTTATGCGGATCTTCATCGAAAGGACGTGGAATTTAGTGTAGGGGATCATGTATTATCATGAAGTTGCTCCATGGAAGGGAGTTACAAGATTTGGGAAGAGAGAAAAGCTCAATCCACGATTTATCGGTCCATTTCAAATTCTCGACCGAGTAGGAAATGTAACCTATAGACTTGCATTACCTCCGAGTATGTCTCGTGTTCATAATGTGTTTCACATATCTCGCATTTCAGAAATATGTGAAAGAACCGAATCACGTTATAGAATTAGAACCTGACGAGATAGTCAAGACCTAACGTATGAGGAGGTACTTCACAAGATTTTGGATAGGAAGGAGCATGTCCTACGCAAGAAAGGTCATACCACAAGTTAAAGTTTTGTGGAGGAATCATGCTATAGAGAAAATGACCTCGGGAATTGAAACGGAAATGAAAGCGAGGTATCCTCACCTTTTCGAAATACTGTGTACGTGACGTCCAATTTCGAGGACGAAAATTCATAAGGAAGGGAGGTTGTAAGACCCCGAAATTTTTTTAAATAAAAAGGAATTTCCTTTATTTATTATTTTGAAATAGTAAGGGTTGATTTGATTAATGTGGATAGTTAAGGGTTAAATACGCAAATATTTCAAAATAAGCAAGTGGTTATAAAATATTCATTTTGCTCTGGGAATATTCGTTTGGTCGTGGAATATTCGTGATCGTCGGGGAATATTCGTATTTGCCACCAAGCAAAATGTGTGTGGCCCCCATAACTAAAAAGCGATTGGATGAAGAAAACGCACAAATATAAGTTGGTTAAAAATAACTACGTAGTTGTTACCAAGTAAGACTGTTGAATACCCGGGTTAAAAATCTGAATACGCTGGCATCGCATAAAGAAGACACCAGATTGCATGATTGTTGAATTATTGATCCTTACGTAAGAAGGCACTACTCAATAATTTTCACAGTAGTTACTGTTCAATATTTTATTTTATTGATTCAATAATTGCTGCGTTGGTATTTTATATTATTGCTGTTTCAATAATTGTCACTGCACAGTATTTCCCATTATCAGATCAATAATTCATATTATTTGAATAATATTATTAGATAACATTATTGGCAATGTCTAGAAAGTTCTGTCTAAGGAGAGGTTTGGTCACCTAATTGCGCGCCAGTAAGGAGAGATCCTGTCATAAATGTGATTCTGTAATATTATTTGTGAATAATTAATTATTGATTCATATGATAAGGAAATATTTATTTTATATGAATATAAATGATGGATTTATTTATGTGGTTATTAATGAAGGAATTAATGCTGAGATGTTTTATTTGTATTTTGTTTGGATTGAGGTATTAAAAAAATCAAATCGGTATATTACTGACTTTATTGTGTGAGTTATAATATTTAATCCGACCGTTGGATCGTTGTATTTTTTGGATATGTTATACATATATAAGTTGAGTATATGTCCACAAATTTTGAACCGTTAAAGATGAGCGATAATTTATTATGAATTTTAAGAGGTGACCGATTCTGAAATTAGGTTATAAATGATTTTGGTGGAAAATTCTAGAATTGGTGGGCCCCACTTGTGGTTGGTGAAGAAATGTGCTGAATTTTATTTCAAATATGGTGGGTGGCAATAGTAGCGTGTAAAGCCATCGTGTAAAGAGTCAAGTCTCGCTTTCTACGCCTAACATTTTCCTATAAATAGAGGACTAAGTTAAATTGAAAATCACACCGTAAACATAAGCTTTCTCTCTCTCTATATTATTGAAATGTTTTTGTGAGTATTTAGATACTTTGAGAGTTGTTGCTCAAGATAAGTTTCATTCAAAGATCACTTCCGACCTTTCCTTCCGGCACTCGATTCTTTGAGGTAAGGGATATTATTTTTTTCAGTAATGATATTATTTCTTCAATATCATTATCTTTGAAATGTTGATCTGAAGTTTTTATCAAATTTGGAACTTTTTCATGCTCGGGTTACTATTCATGAGTTACTATTCACGAAGTTACTATTCATGAGTTACTATTCACGAAGTTACTATTCACGAGTACTATTCATGAAGCGTGAAGATGTTTTTGTGGAATTTCTATCTTTTGGTGTCTGAGTTACTATTCACGATATCACGCAGACTATTCACGATATCGATACTTATTCACGATATCGGCACTATTCAATCAAAAAATAAAATTTCTTCTTTTCGTCCAAAATATCTATTCGGATACTAGCTTTGATTGTATCCATGTTTTGATCATTCTCAATTTTACACCACTATGATTATTTTTTGAGGTATTGTTGGACATGGATAAAACAAAGTACGAATCCTTAATCCTTAATCCTTGTCATTTTGTTTCACCGGATTCGTTCTTTAAAATATTTTCATCATCCTCGCCTTAAATGATGATATTATTGAATATATTTGGCCAGTGTAAAAGATGAATGATTTCAAGAATATCTTTGGCCCAGTAGTGCAAAGATGAACAGTGTTTAAATGAATACGACCGATCGATGAATATCTTTGGCCTTTAGTGCAAAGATGAACAAAAGTGTTGAGATGAACACGACCGATTGATGAATATCTTTGGCCTGTAGTGCAAAGATGAATATTTGATTTGAGATGAATATTGATTGATGTTACAGGATAAAATATTGATGATGGATCGTTAAATTCATAGATTATAGTAGATTTCATTCTCTACGTAACTCTTCTATGAATTATTATTTCACCGCTAATATTGATCCGAAACTTGTTGTCTATTGTATTCTATCGATTTTTCCTCATTGGAGACTAACGATAATTTGTTGTATATTATCTTAGTCATAGTATTCTTTATCGGGCTAGTTGAGCTCACCCTTTTCCTTGTTGTTCCATTTTTCTTCTCAAGAGGCGAGAATGTAATGAGTACTAGTCTGGGTATGGAATGAAGGTTCTAGAGAGAGTTGTTTAGTAGTCCTCACCATTTTGTAAAATAATGTATCAATAATTATGATGGGGATTTATTTATGCGTGTGGATATTGTCCTGTAAGACAATATTATATTTAAACTCATTAAGATATATTGTCGTATTTCACACGACATTTGTATTATTGAAGTTGTAGTTTGCTTCTTGTACCATGTATTTGGCGACTCAGAATGGGTGTTGTGTATACCTATTTTGGGGGCGTCACGGTAGTTATTTCTGTACCATGTTATTGACGACTCAAAATGGGTGATGTATACCTATTTTGGGGGCGTCACAAAAGAGTTCAAGGATAATATGATAAAATATTGTTATTAAGACATTTTGAAAAACTTAATTATCAAATAATATTTTTTCTATTCAGATACAATTCTATTTAAATGTCTAAACAGTTTAAGTTTTGACATTTATTTTTATTAAACACCACCTAAGACAATTTATTAACCCAATTGATAAGTGTTTAAGCACAAATAAACGGGTCACTTTGATCGGAGATGAAAGGCGAGTGATAAGAGTGAAATGTGAGGAAAACAGTGTTTAGTAAGGGTGTAAACGAGTCGAACCTGAGCCGAATCAGAACTACTCAATTTAACTTCGAAAATGATAATTTCGATATCAATTCAATTATATTTAAAAATTCTACTCGATTCGACTCGACTTCGAATATTTAGTACTCGAATTCGATCCGACTTTACTCGAATATTTATTCAAACTACTCATGAGCTTCAAATTCAAGCTCTCTAATTCGAGTTTCCACATAATAACTAGTTTTATAATAAATATAATTATAAATTGAATTTGTTATTTTACTTAAAAATGAGAAAATATATTTATTATTACACTTTATAAATATAAAATCACAATTAAAATTAAAAACAAAACAAAATAATAATTGATTATCCTAATTTGATTTAAATTTGTATATATTATAAGAGAATGTATCGAACATCTAATCAAATATATATTAACCGAGTATGTATCGAATCACAATTAAAAATCGAGTAGTTTGAATCTTAAACGAGTCGAGTATAACCTTGCTCAGATTCTACTCATATTTTTATTCGAACTATTTTTAATGTTCAGATTTGGATCATATTATTAACAAATCCGAGTCTCACTCGTATTTTTTTCAGTCGAACCCGAATTGAGCTCGAATTGTGTTGGCTCGTTTACAGCCTTAATATTTAGGTAGCTAAAAAGATACTTAGAAAATTAAATTGATAATTATACAAGAATCTTCTCTTCTCACAAGAATAGTATATAAAATTCAGGTCTATGTTACTAAAGATCTTGAAAATATCAAAGAGCAATTCTCTAAAAATAAACTTGCTCAGTTAAATTATAAAATAGGTCCATATAATATATAAATATCTAAATTAAACTCTCTAATTCAAAACTATTAAATAATAGATAAAATTAGCTCTAATCAATAGATATTAAACATGCTTTTTTATTTTAAAATATTTAATGTGATGTATAATTTATATACCACCGCATCCATCTCAACTTCAACAACTTACAAAATACAATAATCACATTTGTCAAAATTTATCAAATTCACAAACAGGCTATTTCAATAAAAGTCAGAGGTAGACAATTTATACATATATTTCTCGAACAATATTATCACATAAAAAAACATCACATAATACTCACATACACACACATATATATTGTGGGTCTCCGCGGACATGTGGGGCTCGCAGTATGCATGTGTGTATGTGAACATTATGTGACACTTTTTTTTTATGTGATAATAACATTATTTTTATTTCTCAATCTAAAATTAACGTAATAGTGATATTATATAAAATTTGATATTTTTATATATAAAAATATCAAATTTATAATAATATTTTTTTGTCAGATTCATTTATTATTTATATAAAAGAGATTTATAAAACTGTCATTTAATTTGAGCTATTTAATAATAAAATAAATAAAGTTTAAAATAAAAAATAAAATTAATTTATCCAAATAGATGAATGCTAGTAAGTAGAAATACTAGGCAGCCCAATTCCACCGGGATAGTGGCTCTTTCTAACAGGTCCCTAACAGTTCTCTACATTCCCATCTCTTTAGACCCTCCACCCGTGCCGACCTATCCGCTCGCACATGCCGAGATCTATATATATATATATAACCCTCTTCCATATGCGTAACCCACTATTCTCCCTCCTCTTCCCTTACTCGAACCAAATACTCTCTCCCTCTCTATTTTCTCTCCCCAAAAATGGCGACTGCTGCTCCCGCTCTGAAAGATGAGCTCGATATCGTGATACCCACAATCAGGAACTTGGATTTTTTGGAGATGTGGAGGCCATTCTTTCAGCCATACCATCTGATCATCGTTCAGGATGGTGATCCCCTCTAAGACCATTAAGGTTCCTGATGGTTTCGATTATGAGCTTTATAATCGTAATGATATTAATAAGATTTTGGGTCCTAGGGCTTCTTGCATTTCCTTTAAGGACTCTGCTTGTCGCTGCTTTGGTTACATGATCTCCAAGAAGAAGTATATCTTTACTATTGATGACGATTGCTTTGTGAGTCCTCAATTTCATTTCTATTTTTCTATCGGTTGCTTTTAGATCCTAGCACTGTTAAGTCTATGTCAATATAGCACAACTGGCTGGATCTTTATGGCTACGGTTTTACTACCGTTCATAAATAGCAAATTTATTTCACTGTTATTCAATGCATTAAGTCATTACCTAATTTTAAATGTTGAAATATAACTGCAACAAGATTAAGGAAAATCAAAGTAGTAAGAGTTTCTGTTCCTTAATAACCATCTGGAAATCATAATTCATAAGTGGACTGTACTTTGGGGATGATCTATTTCTGATTTGCTATGTCTCTTCGAAGTTAGATATATCCATGTGACATGAGGCTTAATCAGTTTTAGTCTTAGTTATGACATCCTTGACTTTTTTGTCTGATAAGTAGGATGTCCTTGACTTTTTATGATTTTGCTAAGAAAGCTCATCATTCCTCTTAGTCACTCACCTACTATAATATATCAAATTGTCTACACCAATAACTTAATACTCCCATGCTTATTACACACATGTAATTTGTTATGTTTGACTATATTTTATTGTCTTTTCATCTGTTAACTTTATTAAATCAAAATAACTATTTTTATTCGCAAATTCTTTTGTAGAAGTTGAGCATGTCAACATCTAGTTTCATTTGTGGGTACTGCTCTTGAACTTAGTTCTGTAAATCTTTACTGGTGCTTAGGTTGCTAAAGAACCATCCGGCAAAGACATCAATGCACTGGAACAGCACATTAAGAATCTTCTCTGCCCATCCACTCCCTATTTCTTCAACACTCTCTATGACCCTTACACAGAGGGTGCAGATTTTGTCCGCGGATATCCTTTCAGCCTACGGGAGGGTGTTCCAACTGCTGTTTCTCATGGACTCTGGCTCAACATCCCAGACTATGATGCACCTACACAGCTCGTAAAGCCCAGTGAGAGGAACACTAGGTATGTCGTTCTTTCTCTAGCTAAGAGATTCAGTGCTGCTTTTAGTTGCATATATATGGAAGTACTAAAATCATTTGCTTCTTGGTCAGGTATGTGAATGCAGTTTTGACAATACCAAAAGGCACTCTGTTCCCCATGTGTGGTATGAATTTGGCATTTGATCGCGATCTCATTGGCCCTGCGATGTACTTTGGTCTCATGGGCGATGGCCAGCCTATCGGGCGCTACGATGATATGTGGGCTGGCTGGTGTGTCAAGGTGCCTTTGATTCTCCCTTCATCTCCATTTCTATTTCCATTGCAGCAACAAAGAAACAAACTTCACAAACATGGACTTAATATGCATTGAGAAAGTACTCACCAATATCTGCTTGTCAATTCCTTTAGGTGATCTGCGACCATTTGGGACTGGGAGTGAAGACTGGGCTTCCGTACATCTGGCACAGCAAAGCAAGCAACCCTTTTGTGAACCTGAAAAAAGAGTACAAGGGCATCTTTTGGCAAGAAGAGATCATCCCATTTTTCCAAGCAGCTGTCCTTCCAAAGGATTGCACTACTGTTCAATCTTGCTACATTGAACTGTCAAAGCAGGTGAAGGAAAAGCTTGGGAAGGTAGACCCTTACTTCACCAAGCTTGGGGATGCCATGGTCACCTGGATCCAAGCTTGGGATGAACTGAACCGACCTAAAAATTCTTTGGCACAACCCAATGGCAAGTGAAAGATTAGATAAACAGTGACTGTCGATTTAGGCTTCACAATGGGTTTATTACTTAATCAAGAAATAGTCTTTATGTTTTGGGTTTTTTTTTTCAATTTTTTTTTATCTTGGTCATATTTGATCAATGCTTTTTCATTTACAAATTGATCGATAGATATACAATACTTTATAAATTTTCATTTTATGAGCACAGAATAATAAAAGTGGTAACGAGTATGACAATTGTTAACGCCAAGATCTTTCTCTACGTCCCAATCACCAAGACGCGTCCGATATCCTGTACAGTTCAACAAGTCAACACCAAAAGTTTGACGGCCTGACCGTCGGGAGATAGCTCCGGCGTGAGAGTCAGTATCGGCGATCACAAGGTTAACAATGGAGGGAAAATAACGTATAATGCCTGAGAGAGAATAATAATAATATGAATGTGTGTAATGTTTTGATACTTACCCTCTTTTGTGATCTTAGCCTCATACATACTCCAATCCCGGTTTAACGTGTCACCCATCATCTCCTGACACCTTTTCCCCCACTCCCGGTCATTTCAGTCGAAAGTATATAGCCTACTTCCTTACCTGCTACCACTATTTGCCACCGCCGGTCATTTGAGTCCCATCCTCATTAATGCCATGTAGAAAGGTGGCAGACATAGTAGTCAACTATCATTTGGCATAATGATTACCGGTTAAAGTTGGGTTAAGTGACAATTTGTATAATGGGCCAATTCAATGACTAAGCTCAAATAATGGAAACGACCCAAACGACCGGATCCAACCGAAAGGACCCAATGAAATAATCAAGTAACTAGGCCCCAATCATTCGGACCAACCAGGACTAGCGTAACATAATCCAAGGGAGAAGCCCATTAAGTCTGGCCCAATAAGGAAAAGGATTATGACCTAACATTGCTTCTAGTCTTTTTAAATGTAATGTTTAATGAAAGACTATAAATGTAATAGGCCCACGACATAACGAATTATGATAAATCACAAGAGGTCCAAAGTGAAACTCACCAAAGTCCAACAAAACCGGTCCAAACTGATATTAGAAATAGAAATGGGAGGCCCAATAGACACAAGTCTACTCGGTGAAGATATTTAGACCCAAAAATGATTTAAACCTCTTCCCATTCACCATCATTCACGTGAATTAAATGTGCCACCCTCGATTCTGTGTATCCACAAGATAAAAGGTAAACTTTACCAATTCTCGACGGTTTTACTCGCCAATTTGAAATTTGAACCTTTGAGCTTTCTTCTCTCTCAGAACTTCTTCCTCTCTGCTTTTACTTAATTCCCAACAATGGTGATCTGTGAACTCTAGCCAAAACTCTCCCTTCGCGTGACTCCTGCTAAGACCGCCTCTCCCAACCCAAACCCCTAACCAAGAGGGTTCGAGTTCCAACCCTCAATCTTCAACAACCATGGGGAAATCCACCTCCGATCCCTTCCGCACCACCTTCCCGACTTCTTCAAGGATCGGAAACAATTTTCTCATGCCAACATCCCTCTCTCAATCACGGAATCGAGATACGTATCCTTCCTGGACTCAAGTTATCGATTCCTAACATATATGCTATAAGGGCTCCCCGCCCCGAAGAGCGTATGACCAAATGACCCGGACGGTTGGGTCGCCATGCCACCACCTTCCCAGAAAAGGGGTTCGCCACCTCTCCATGCTTTTGTCGTTACCTCCTAAGGTGCATAGGAGTGGGCTTTGCTCGCTTAGTGCCCAATTCCTACATCCACATCCCGCATTCATTGCATTTCATCATGAATTAGAATTTCTCCTCCGTCGACATCTTCTTCACCCTCTTCTCGACCGGTAGGTCTCGAGAACGAGGCTTCAAAATGTTGAGTAAGCGGTCTCCCCGACCCAACACCAGATTCGAGAGAGAGACCCGATGATACCCCTTCCAAAGAACAAGGGTCAGTACGAGAAGGGTTTTTGTCACGGACCAAATCTCTTCTTCCAGATTGGACTACCTCCGACGGGTCTCTGCCGACTTTGAGATATCTCCAAGAGCGTGTGAGGAGATGGCGGACTTTTTTGAAGAAGATTCCTCCAAAAGAATGGAGTTTTACACTTCCGACCAAACAAGCTCGGCTATACGACCACAAATGTAAGTTTCAACAACTTTGTAATATAATTTTTGAGATATATAAGTGATACGGGTTCTCGATATATGGTTTTTGTAGTGTCTCCGATCAAACCAACTTCTTTGGAAGTGAAAGATTTGGAAGATTTTTTGGCATGGGAAGAATACGGATCTGAGCGAAGAGCATCCGATCAAGAATCTTCTCGGCCGATCCCCCCACCACCGATCCACCAACTATTTCCCTTCAAAATGATGAACCCTTAACGATTTGCGCCCAACCAGAAGACCCCAACTTATTATTAATGAAATTTAATTTTCTATTTATTATTTTAAAATAGTAAGGGTTGATTTGATTAATGTGGATAGTTATGGGTAAAATACGCAAATATTTCAAAATAAGCAAGTGGTTATAAAATATTCATTGTTGTTTGGGAATATTCGTTTGGTCGTGGAATATTCGTACTGTCGGGGAATATTCGTATGACGGCGCAGCCATGTATGGGCCCCATAACGAAAAGCGATTGGATGAAGAAAACGACAAATATAAGTTGTTTAAAATAATAACAGTAGTAGTTGTTACTGCTAATATCGTTAAAATACTTATGGGTTAAAACACAAGAAGACACCAGATTGCACCAATTATTGATTCTTACGTAAGAAGGCACAACTCAATAATGGTTACGAAATTACCGCTCAAGATTTTTATTGATTTAATAATTGCTTTGCGTTGATATTTTATATCATTGTTGTTTCAATAATTGTCATTACACAAGATTTTTCATTATCAAAGCAATAATTCATATTATCTCAATAATATTATTAGATAACATTATTGGCAATGTCTAGAAAGTTCTCGTCGAGGAGAGGTTTGGTCACCTAATCATGCGTGCTGCAAGTGAGAGAAATTCTTATTGAAAGCCCCTCTTTCCTTTAACCGCCCCACGGTTGTCAATATTGTGATTCTCAGTAATATTATTTGTGAATAATTAATTATTGATTTATATGATGAGGAAAATATTGATTTTATGTGGATATAGATGGAGAAAATTTTTAATGTGACAATTGTTGAAAATTGAAATTTTATCTTTTTCTCGATAAAATAATTCATTTAAATATATAATTATATTTTAATAATATAATAATGGTGATATTTTTACAACGAATGTGGGATATATGAGTATACGAGGAGGAAGAGTATTTTTGTTGCAATAAATGTTTAAAACATGTTAAACATGCTTGCGGGACCCCATTTATCGAATTGAAATTTGATTATAAACAGTAAAATCGCTTCGTTTGTGGATTTCATCCAATTTCAGCTTTGGAATTTGGAAAAACTTTCTTCAGAAAGTTGTAGAGAATTGAATTTCCTATAAAAAGTTGCGAGATTCAATTTTCCGACAAAGGGCTATTTATTATGAATTATTGAAGTTCAAGCTCAAAATAATTGATTTTTGGAAGTTTTAATTATTTTTATTTAGAAAACATTTTGTTGTTTATGGACATGTGTTAGGTGTTTGAGATCAGCTGGTAGGATGGCGTAGAAGATTTATTATATATATTAATATTATATTAAATTTTCTCGCTTTTGTGTGTTCTAAGTATTTTCCTATAAATAGGGTGCTTAGGTTAGAATTGAAAATCACACCAGAAATCAAGTTTTCTCTCTATATTATCGAGCGTTATTCTTGTGAGTATTTTGAGTATATTTTGAGTATTGCTATACTGGTAAGTTCAAGTCATAGCCTTTATATCCTGTTTCAAATTTAGAAGTCTTGATCTTTCGAGGTAAGTGATATTATTTTTTTTTTTCAGAATGATATTATTTCTTCAATATCATTATGTTGAAATATCGATCAAGTTTTTTATCAAATTTGGAACTTTTGGTGTCTGAGTTACTATTCACGTATACTGACATACTTATTCACGATACTGCTGATCTTATTCACGAATCTGTGACTATTCATCGAAAAATAAAAATTTTCTTTTCGTCTAAAATATCTATTCGGATACTAGCTTTGATTGTATCCATGTTTTGATCATTCTTGAATTTTACACCACTAAGATTATTTTGAGGTATTTTTGGACGTGATAAAACAAAGTACTAATCCTTAATCCTTAATCCTTGTCATTTTGTTTCACCGGATTCGCTTTCTTAAAAATATTTTCATCATCCTCACCTTAAATGATGATATTATGGAATATCTTTGGCTCGTAGTGCAAAGATGAATATTTGATTCCGTATATATATCGATTGATGTTACAGGGATAAAAGATAGATTTATGAACTTTTAAATTCATACATGTAAGATAGTAGTTTGCATTCTCTACTTAACTCTTCTAATGAATTATTATTTCCACTCGCGAATATTGATTTAAAAACTTGTTGTCTATCATTCTATTAGATTTTTCCCCGTTGAAGATTAATGATAATTTGTTGTATATTATCTTAGTCATAATATTCTTTATCGGGCTAGTTGAGCTCACCCTTTTCCTTTTTGTTCCATTTTTCTTCTCGTGAGGCGAGAATATAAATGAGTACGTAGCCTGGGTATGGAATGAAGGTTCTAGAGAGAGTTGTTTAGTAGTCCTCACCATTTTGTAAAATAATGTATCAATAAATGTGATGAGAATTTATTTGAGTATAGATATTGCCTGTAAGATAATATTTGTATTCAAACTCACAGCTTTCTTCATTGTAATAATAAAGTTGTAGAATTGTTTCGTATCATGTATTGACAACTCGTAATGGGTGATGTATACCTATTTTGGGGGCGCTACACCAACATACCCAAGAATCCTCGGACTCGTAAAAAGATCCGCCAAAAAATCAAGTCCACCCAACCTAAACAAACCCCGAAAGTGATCCTAAACAATTCTCAAGCAACCCCACAAATGAAATTTCAAAGATCAACCCCAATCCTCGCGCTTTCCGAATCTATCCCGGTGAGGAGGAGTCCGCTCGACATTCCTTTGCATGATAGGGCCAAGGTTCTTCGATGAAAAAGATAAGGACGAGGATAACCCCCTCGATCGCCAAGAGCTCCGAAGTTCCCTCGCCTTCTACCGACATCCTCCGATAATCCCCACAGAAATCCAAGTGCCTGATGATGAACCGACCGGATCTGTCCCCACTCCATCCCGAAAAAGGAAACATCCATCAGACAGCCACCCCGGTTCATCTTCTGCACCTTCGCCGACCCCCGAACCCACTCCTGCTCGGTCTCCTTCTCCCGAAACCATACATGTGGACTCGTCGCCAATTCGCAATCAACCCCCGCCTTCTCCTCCAAGACAAACGACTGCCGAATTCCAGCAGGACGCCATGGCCTCTCCAACCATGTGGCCTCGATTTAATGCCCATTTTCCCTTTCAACTGTTCAACGCCTTCGTTCGTGAAACCGATGATCATCGGCTCGAAACAGCTTCAACGGGGATTTACTCAAATGAGGGCATGAGCTACTTCAAGCGAAGGTAAACGGTTCTCTCCTTTATTTCCGAATTTATCTTCATACTTATACATCCGAAAACCGATCAAATAATATTGACATGATAAAGCGAATCGTCAGTGTTCGGGCGTCTCAAGGCCCGAGGTCTCTCGAGGCCGAATCTGAGGAAGAGGCTCTGAGGAAGGAGAATACCCTTCTGAAGTCTGCCTTAGCTAGGGAAAAGACTCAACACGAATGCATTCTTCATACAAATGAAGGACTTCAAAAAGAGTTAGCCCAAGCCAAGGGAGATGTGAAGGCCTCCAATGAATAACTAAAGTCAACCAAAGCACAAAGACGAGGAGATCGTCAAAATGAATATTGACTTGGTTCAGAGGAGCGAGATAAGGATGGAGAAGATCAAGGAATTAAAGGCTGATGCTAAACTCCTGACCAAGACCATCCAAAAACTAGAGGTGGCAGAAACTCGTCATCTGAATAAACGGCAAAAGCTTGAAGAAGAAATCCGAGAACTTAAGGCCCTTCGGGACCTTGGGCCTCCTCTGACCGATGATCTTCGCAAACAAATCTGTGAAGAGTATCGAAACTCGGATGAGATCAACGGGGAAATAATGAAGATATACTCTGAGAGTTACGAGCTGTGCCGGAGTCGTGGCAAGGAGAAGCTGATTGCAGCCAACGCGGATCCATCCTTGCTCGACTCTTCAGATGACGAGGATGGCGCTCAAGCCGATTTTTTCCTTGGTTTTATCAAGAATATTTATGAAGACTTCATTATGTTTCTTTCTTTAATTTATAGGACTTGTAAAATTATCTAATATTTTAATTAGATTGAATATCAATAAAAAAGTGGTTTCATTCCTTATGACTTCAAAGGTATTTACTTTCTCGCCAATACTCCAATATTAATTTAACTGGAAAGATGCACAAATTCTTTCATGGATCTAACTCTCGAATCATTAAGTAACAACTAAACATGTCATATAACGATAAGATGAAGTTAAAGAATGAGGCATTCCAACTCAAAGACTTAGAAAAAATTTTAGGTAATAAAGTAAAGGGATACTTATTAGTTACCAAGTGTGAGATGATTCGCTTCATTAGGAATTTGTTTACCCCGAAAAGGCCTAATAAAACCAAAAGATGACATTTGCCTACCACGAAGGGCCCGACAAAGTCTAAAGGACAACGCCATTTACCACCACGGCGGTCCGACAAGGTCCGAAAGATGACACTTGCCTACCCCAAGGGTCCGACAAGGTCTAAGTGTCGACAATTGCCTACCACGCAGGGCCTGACAACGTCTTAAGGATGACACTTGCTTACCACGAAGGGCCTGACAAGGTCTTAAGGATGGCGTTTGCCTACCACGAAGGGCCTGACAAACCCATAAGATCCACCTGCCATTAAGGCTACCATCGAATGGCCAGCGAGTCCACCCGAACATCCTAACACCAATGACGTTTGCCTACTACGAAGGGCCTGACAAACTCATACGGACCACCTGCCGAAAAGGCTACCATCGAATGGTCAGCGAGTCCACCCGAACCT
Source organism: Panax quinquefolius (assembly GCA_020205615.1). Taxonomy (NCBI): domain Eukaryota; kingdom Viridiplantae; phylum Streptophyta; class Magnoliopsida; order Apiales; family Araliaceae; genus Panax; species Panax quinquefolius. The sequence continues at coordinate 23,991,580 of CM035156.1, forward strand.
CCTAACACCATTGAACTGATCAGCAACGAAGACAAGATTTGTTTGAGAAAAAAGGGAACTTTTATTGATGATGACATAAATATTTACAGACTTCCAATGTACTGACATCATTTTTACTGAAAGTACTTCCCGAGCTCGCCTCAAGCGCAAGCAAGTATTCTTAATTGTCGACCCGCCTAATGCCTTCAACCGATAAGTCCCCTGGCTTCTAAGACTTCAAAGGATTTCATACTATTCTTCCCGGTTTGCACATCGCCTTTCCCAGATTCTCGAGGTGTAGATGCTTCGCCTTCTCCGAGGACAAAATCTCCTACTTGAATCTGCGAAACTTTACCCCTTGTTATAATGCTTGGCCATTCTTCACCGATAGTCGCCAATTTGATTAAGGTCGCTTTCCCGACTTCCTCAAGCAAATCAAGATTGGCCTTAAGCCCTTCTTCATCAGAGATCTCTTTGAATCGATTAACCCAAGACTTGAGATCCAATTTCAACTAGACTAAGGCATCAATCCCATAGCCAATCTGAAAGGTGAATCCCGTCGTAGTCCCTCGGAGTAGTTCGGTAAGCCCATAATACGCTAAGTAGCTCTTCTGGCCATCTGCCTTTGGCTTCGTCCAATCTGCGTTTGATCCCATTCACCACCGCTTTTGTTGGTCACTTCAACTTGTCCGCTTGATCGAGGATGAGCCATCAAGTCTTTCTCGTCTTTGGATCCCCAAATGATCGTTGAGTTGACACTTCTCGCACTTCTTGACGATTCAATCGCTTCCTTGAAGATGGTAGGCCAAGAATACCCTTGTCGAAGTACTTTATAAAGCTAATGACTTAGCCGCCATATAGTCGCCACAGATGCCTTCACGTACTTCTGAGAGCATATTCACTTTCGGATGGAGTCGCATTTCAAAGAATGGAGATGAGAAAGCTCTTCTAATGCATCCCCATCAATCGTAATAAAATTAGCACTCTTATACTTGATTTTCTTGACTAGCATCCAATCCGGAAGGTAAGACGCCATCCGCCAGATACTCTATATATGGAGTCAACCAAAGAATGGTTCGGCCAACGCGCATCACCGATTCATGATGGACACTAGATGTTGCAAAATTTCTAAGTAAACCGACCCATCAAAGACGTTAACATCCGTAGTGGCTAATTTGGAGAGTGCATCAAGAATTGAATTGTTATTACGCCGACCCCACAAACTCGTAGGATTGGAAATATTGAAGTTGTTCCTTCAATTCCGCTAGATATTTGATCATTCTCGGGTCTCGAAGCCAGATTCTCCGTAAAGTTGCTTAACGACTAACCGAGAATCATCAAGATGACTATTCTTTGACTTCAAGACTCTTTACCATCAGAACCTCGCGAGTACCGCCTCATACTCAAATTTCTTCGTTGTTCGTCGCTTTGAACCGAAATCGATGGCTCACAGACTTGAATCCTTCCGGACTCGCTGAATAATCCTCGCTCCAATCGACATCCGTGGTAGAAGACCCATCTGCATACAAATATTCCACGAACTCGTCATTGAAGAATCGCGAATCGCTTCTGTCTGATCCTTCACCTTCGCCACAACTTCATCGCCTTCGAAAACGAAAGCATTCAACCACAAAATCAGCCAAGGCTTGCCCTTTGATGGCGGTTCGGGGATGATATTCAATGAAAATTGGGACAACTCCATCGTCCACGCAATTAATCTCCCCGATACCTCAGTGTTTGCCCAAATCTTCTTCAAAGGTCGATCTGTGTATACTATTACCAATCTACCCTAAAGTATTGCCTAAGCTTTCGACTAGCGCTTATTAAAGCAAAAGCAAACTTTTCGATGTTTAGGTACCTTGTTTCAAAGATCCCGGGATACGGCTTATATAATAAACCGGTCTTTCCCCAACTTCACGCACCAAAACCGCTCCTACCGCCAATGAACTAGTCGCTAAGTATAAATATAGAGGTTCAAATAGAGCGGCTTCACCAACAAAGGCGCCAAGATAAGTAGGACTTGATGCTCTAAAAGGCGCCCTCACACTCAAGTCCATCAAAACATCTTTGCATTCTTTGGCCCTTTCAATGTATCAAAGAATCCAGAACATCTTTCTCGCCGACTTGACATGAACCTCCTTAAAGCTACAATCCTTCCAAATGACGTTGAACATCTTTAAATGACCGAGGAGTCTTCATGTTCGTGATCGCTTGAATCTTCTCTGGATTGGCTTCAATTCCTCTCTCGATCGACAAGATAACCCAAAAATTTGCCAAATTTCTGTAATCAAGGTGCACTTAGTGGGGTTCAATCTCAAATCAGTGATGACGAATTTTCCGAAAAGCATTCTTCTAAATCATCCGGATGTTTATGCACCAACATGCTTTGACAATCATGTCGCCCACGTACACCTCCACGCTCCTCGCCCACCGATATCCAAGACACGGTTCATCATCCTCCGTACGTGGCTCCCAGCGATCGATGAGGCCGAAAGTCATTTTCTTATAGGCATATACCGAACGATGCGTAATGAACGCCGCCTTTCTAGATATCCTCTTCACACATGGAAATTTGATGATATCCGAGAATGCGTCCCATGAAACTTAATAAAGCATACCCCAAGTGGCATCGATGAGTCGGTCGATGTGGGGCAATGTAGAAATCCTTTGACAAGCTTTATTTAGATCGATGTAGTCGATCGCAGACTCACCATTTACCATTCCGCTTCGGACCAAAGACCACATTTGCCATCCATCAGGGTAATCGATCTCAAGATGAAGTCACCGCCAACAGCTTTTGCAATCTCTTCATCAATGATTCACCGACGCTCAGTGCAAAGATCCTCCTCTTCCGCTTGGACCGGTTTCTTTGATGGGTCCACCTCCAACCGATGCTCGCCGATATCCCCGCTTATTCCTCGGCATATCCCGAGGTTCCCATGCGAAAATGTCAACATAAGATTGCAGAGCTTCATGAGGTTCGTCTCGAGAGGTTCCGCGCAGACCAACCTATTTTTACCGCCTTGTTTGCTTTGCCCGGATGAGCTCTATCTCCTCCGCTTTCTTCACCGGCATACGACCAACAGCTTCTAACTACTTTCGTGAAGGGTTCGATCTCTATCGCCATGGTCCGCTTCGCTTCGATACCCCACACCCCAAGTGATCACAAAGATTCCTATAACACCTTCGGCTGTGATCCAAATCTCCTTTCACCTCACCAACCCCACGAGTAGTAGGAAATTTGATTTTGAAATGAGGGATTGAGGTCACAAACAGTAAAGTAATTAAAGTAGGCCTTCCCAAAATAAAGATTATAAGTAGAATCTATACGCACAATATAAAATTTTCAAATAATTTCTACCGTTGGGGGTCGTTCAAGACGACCGGTAGTTCAATGGTTCCAAATGCACCTCGACCGAAGTCGTTATTAAACCATATAAAGGAGCCTCCCGTCCCTATCTCCATCTTTCGCCTGCCTCAGTGCATCCTCCGATAAGCGTGGGCATACGTAATATCTACAGAAGACCCATTATCTACCATCATTCGCTTCATATCCACCGAACCCACTTCATGGCAAAGCCAAGACCAATGATCCTCGTATGGTTCGATGACTTCCGGCGGGTAATCTTCATCAAGAAAGGAGATTACCAGTATTTCGAATAAGGTCCGCACTTGGAGGGTACCCGCCACCGATACGACCGAATCCAAATAACTTCTGCTTTCTTTCCAACGAAGTTTGCTGTAAGTACCCCAAAGGATGACATCTATCACATGCCTTGCAGTCGCTCCGAGCCGGCAACGCCATTTAACTAGTTGAGTCATTTGAACAGCCCTCCGTCTCATCGTTGATTAGTTCTCGCGCAACCACATACCGAATTAAAGCCCCACCTTGTAGACTTTCTTTCAATAAAGTCCTTCAAACTAGCACAATACTGCCAGATCGTGACCAAGTTTGATGGTAATCACAATACTTACGAGAATTCCCTTTTCCGGCTTAATGTTATCTCGAGGTGGCTCAAGATAGGTTGATCCTTAATCGATCCAAGATAATGTACTCGCATCGTGTTGAAAGGCCGCAGACGCCCTATTCACTCTTCCGGCCGGAGTGAACGAACGCCCTCCACCCTCGCTCCAATTGTTACATTTCTTCGACCACCTCATAGCGGCTTTTTTATTCCCTTCATTCTTCTTCCGGTCTCTATTTGCTCTCGTTCCCCGATCCGCCTCTTTAAGCTTTAATTCCCAAGAAGGACGCTGAGGTCGCCCATGGCTTCCTCCACTACTTTATATAGCCTTCAACTTTGTCAAAGGCTTCAATGAGACTCTTCGGGTGATGAAACATTAACTTCTTCACCAACTTCTCCGATTCGACCAGATCTAACGATTCTCAAATAAATTAACGGCCAGAGATCGCTCAGTTCACATTATCCGCCGACGTCATGGAACCGCTTCACATATCGCCCAAAGACTCATTCAAAAACTGCCGAACTCCGAGCCAACGAACGAGTTGGTTTTCCCTTCTTTGTTGCTCCCGGCGAAAGCATGAAATTTATCGCATACGCCTACCTGTGATGAAATCAATCCTAGGCAAAGTCCCCATCCACCGCCGGGCATCCTTTCCGGCGAAAGGCCAGACAAAAGTATGACACTTAAAGCATCGCTAAAGTTATAATAATCCATCACCATTTAACGCCCGACCGTGGTCGTAGGGATCCCCCGATCCATCATAACTTTCGACACGGGCAACTTCTTGTGGGGTCACTTTTTCTTTAAGAATCTCCGCGAAAAAGGGGATACCTTCTTCCCAAGTATCCTTCGTTTTTTGTACTTCGGCGAGCTGCTTCCGATGTTCTTTTAACTCTTTAACCAGATACTCCACATCTTCTGGTTGAGATGATGCTTCTTTTTCCGGTGACTCCTTCCTCCTCTGAGTGGACCAGCTTTCACAATATAGCCTTCAATTCTGTAAGGACTTTTACGATGGCGAGTGTCCACAGGTGGTGTACCTCCCTCGAGACTCTCTGGAGTACGATCTCCGTGATATACTTCGCTCGAACTCGCACTATGGCGAGAATGTACAATAACAAGTGCTTTCTTTGTGGTCTCGTGAGTGCGATCTCCGGATCGACCTCTTCGCTCTTTTCGACCCGGCCCTTAGAATCGATAGGGTGATGTGCCCTTTTCGATCTTTGAGAGAGTAGGCTTCGATCTTCTTCTTCTCGAGTTCGCCCCAGAGACTCTCGTCCCCTAAATGAATGTGCTCTTTCCCACTCCTGTCCTTGCTTCTTCTGACTTATCATAATCGAGCTCTTCGTCCCTCAACTCGCCATCCGAGCCATCTCGCCACCTATATCCTCGTCGTTGCTTCACGAGTACTTCCATAACTCTATCCGCTTCATCCGCCATCTTAGCCACCGTGAAGCTTTTTCGCCTTCGTCGCCCTTAGACGAAGTTCTAAGCGAGGTGCCTTCTACTGCTTCGACCACGGCTGACCTTTTCTCCGTCGGGAAGACTAGCTTCACGCTTAGCTTTGCCCACCGCCTTCTTCTACCGAAAATCTTTCATGTGATTGTTTGACGCCATCAGGTGTGAACACTTATCATGCAGTGTCCTAAACGATCCTCGACAGACACTCGTGGTGCCGATTCACCGGCAACGATCGGTCGCCTTCTGTGTATGTGTTCTACTTTTTACCATGAATATCGACGTAGAAACAAACATACCGTGATTAAAAAATACTCAGACACTAGAACTCAACCTCCTTCTAGCGCCCAATGTTAACGCCAAGATCTTTCTCCACGCCCCAATCACCAAGACGCGTCCCGATATCCCGCATAGCCAACAAGTCAACACTAAAAGCTTCGACTATTCGACTGGCTTGGGATAGCTCCATGTGAGAGTCAAGATTTGCCGATCACAAGGTTAACAATGGAGGGAAATAACGATAATGCCCGAGAGAGAATAATAATAATATGAATGTGTGTAATGTTTTGATACTTACCTCTTTTGTGATCTTAGCCCCATACATACTCCAATCCCTTGCCATCGTACACCCATCATCTCCCCGACACCTTTTCCCCACTCCTCCCTATTATTTCAAATTAAAGTATGTAGCCTACTTCCTTACACCGCTACCACTATTTGCCACCGCGGCCATCCGAGTCCCATCCTCATTAATGTCATGCGAAGCGGCATAGATATAGTAATCAACTATCATTCGGCATAAACGATTACTCACCAAAGTCAAGTTAAGTGACACTTCAGAGTAATTAAAATAATTCAACGACTAAGTTCTCAAATAATTAAACGACCCAAACGAATAGGATCCAACCGAAAAGACCCAATAAAATAATCAAGTAATTAAGCCCCAAACCATTCTGGACCAACAGACTGACTAACAGAACATAATCCAAGGGAGGCCCATTAAGTCCTACTTAATAAGAAAAAAAGGATTATGGCCCAACAACAATAATCCTTGTGGGGTTTTGACTCTTCTCAATTAGCCATATCGAATTAGCACACAAATCTTGTCACTTGTGGCTTCAAGTAAGGAGGAAATTTGGCGTTTGACTCGTCTCAATTAGCCATATGAATTAGACGAGTTTTCTACTCCATTTTGATTTTCTGGTAATTACTCTTTAATATCATTAGCCGATTAAACAAACCTTCAGCGCATGAAAAATAATAGATGCTCAAATTATTAACAGCACAGTGAGCTATAGACTCATTAATGCCTTTCTATTCTTTATAATTAACATTTCCAAGATTTATATAAAGCAAATATCCATCCCGGAAAATAATGCATTTTTCTTTATTTTAACATAAAATATATACATCTTTACATTGCAAAAGAAAGGTATTTTCTATGGAGACTAAATATAACCAATTCAAGAAAAACATCAAAGTACTCTCATAACATAAAATTCAAAGCACCAGATAATGGCCCCGTAAGGAATAAACAAAAATTCCAGTTCTCTTGCACAAGTATTCTCATTACAAAAAATTCCAGTTTTCTTTACATGATAGTTCTGAATAAGAAAATATCAATGGTTACATGCTAAACAAGAGTCACTTGAAAGTAAACAAAATTTGATGCTGCACCTTCAAAACATAAAACACTAATACAAAACGGTTCTAATCTTCTTCAATTTCATAATGGCATTTTGCATAATTACTCAACTGGAAGGCAGGCAGAGATTACAAGGTGGTTTTTCTCTGCAAGGAAATGCAGATACACTATGAGAGAGTAGAAAGGGCTGTCAGCCAGTTTAGGCCAAGCTACAATAATAGTTGAAAAGACGCAGGTTTATTTTTATGAAATTGAAGTGGGATCTTCTGTCTTCTTACGCTTGGCTTGAGGCTCATCACCTTCTTCCTGTTTGCTAATTCCATTTATGGCCTGTGGACCCAAAAGAGAGACATGCTTGCTGGTGATCGTACGACCTGCCCTAAGTTTTGGGCCCCAGTGCCTTTCAGGATTAGGAAGGAAACGCGCAACCTTCTTGGCTTGGGCCTTGCTAAGGGATGCAACAGCTCTGGCAAAATTGGCCTGCCAACGGAAAGAAACATATGGGACAAAAAATAATCTTCAGCTGAAATTCATAACGATGGCCCTTTGAGACCAGAACAAACTAGGAATGTGAATAACCAGTTGTGCCTCTCTATCATACAGCTTGTTCCACTAGTGTCAGACAATTTTGAGATTAAGTTCTTATTACTCTTACCCATCAAACAATGAAAAACACAAGGAAAGAAAACAATTTTGTTCCAACCATTGTGCAGGTTTGTTGGGTAGTGTCACCAGACTAGATATTATATGGCACAAGGAAGCTTTACTAAGAAAAGGGGGAAGGGCAGATGTTTCAGAACTTTTTCTGCACAAGTATAAAACTGACAGTTAATGATACCTGAAGAGTTGGTTCCTCGGCAAGTATTAAACTTCCAGTCTGCTCAGGTGCTTGAGCTTTCACAGGATGATTCTTTACCTAAAAAACATAGATCCATCAGCCCTACGAAAGTTTACATCACCACCAACTACAGCAATAAATTTCACACGTTGACAATAATTAAAAGAGGCAAAATTATCTCTTAATAAGATAAGCGGGTTCTAAAAAGTCACAACATGCTAGTCTCTTGCATGGCCATAATTGTTGCTTTTATATCCATGCACAGAATAATCTTAAATAAAGTCCTTATTTGTGCAAAGATGAAGGAAAGATCCAACTTATATTACTTTCAGATCTACATTTTCTCTTAGGAGCAAACAAGGACCCAGAGAGCACAAATATTCGGTCCTTACCCAGCAACGCATGATATCCCATATGACATCCATAGGAGCATCTGTCTTTAATCCCAATGGATTGACATGAGTTCCTGATATACGAAATCCAGCATTAATCACAGCAGAGCGGAATATAACCGCAGATGGGGAAGTACATTTTAGTGTTGCACAGAGATTGTGCAAACTCAGAAAGAGAGGAACATCAGGCAATTCCTGCAAATATTTGAATTCATGAGAACAAGAAGCGCAACATAGCAAGACTCATAAGTTGCAAGGGAAAAGACATGTGCCAAAAAGTTGTGCATTTTGACAATCTAAAGACCAACACTACACTCAGACATGCTATTTATACATCCAGTAGCTCTCTATTCAACCCTCATAAACCAATCCCCAACCTTCCACTTTTTGAAAAATATAAAAAGAGAGATGTGTATCTTCAATTTATATTAGTAAAACAATTTTGACAATATATCAAAGTAGCAAAAGATATCTTGTCGAATAGTTATTTAAAAAAAAATACTCTCTGAGTACAACTTGGTGTGATAGAAAATAAAGAATGAAAAGATTAGGAAAATAAGTTTTTTAGTTGCTGCTATAGAACGAGTATTAAATGTATTGTGGAATTGTTACAAAATAGTTTTCATGCGTATGAGCATCAATCAATGTGGTACAGTCCCAGAAAAGAAAAAAATTAATTCAATCAGTTCAGAGTTACATAAAGGCTTTTCAGATATGTTCTACACTTTTCTAAACAATGTCCAGAACTAGTTTATAAATACAGCAAATATCTTATTGCAGCTTTACACTCATTCTATGAATTTAATTAATTTATCGACAGAATTAAATATTAGCAACAGGAAACAAACGAACCTCTGAAATTGTTGTCAACACAGCAGAAATTCGGTCATAAGCAGGATAGCGATCCTTCATTGATTTCACATCCTCTAGTATAGAAGTTACCCATTCTTGATCATGGATGGGAGCGGACCATATGGGTCCACCCATATTATATCTTTTCCCACAGTCAGTGCACTCTTGAGGAACAACAGGACCAAACCCGGGTAGATATCTTAGACTGTTGTTCTGGAGAATAAAGTGAAAAAACACAACAGACAAAATTTGTCAGAAGTGTAGAAGTGACAGATTCATAAACAGAACCAGAAATCTCTTGAACAAAATATTAGAAGCTTTTCATAGTACATGCAAAGTCTCGAATATAGCTCACTACTGAAAGGAGAAAAGCTTGGAATTACTTCAATTTTACTACATTACTTTCACAAGACTAACAAGAGTCTACTTGCAAGCAAACTGGGCATCACCACTCACCAGCACCAATAGGTCCAATACAACAACTCTTAAATATTACAATATGGATTTGATATGACATGCTAATTAATTAGCATTTACATATTAAACTTGACTTACGAAATACACCACAAAACAATTTCATACTAATTCTAAAAACCACAAAATCTATGCGAGAGCAATAACAGCAATAATATTAACAACAACAAATAAACTTCAGTTTGAATTAACAAACTCCTAAGTTCCAAAGAGAGGGAGGGAGATGAAGGGAGCGAGACATGCAAAAGATAAAGTCCAACTTGATTTATGGAAATGTGTAATATTATGATAATTTGTAGGTCAAGTTATATTTGTTTAATCGGTCAGAGACATTGTCTGCTGTCTTTAAGACCCTGACCTGACCTGCCACCCTCCCAACAATTTATATGGGACAACCACAAATGGTTATTAACTAATATAATTTTCTTATATTCTTGAAGTCCCCAGCATCACCATCCAAAAGGGGAAGATAACAATAAATTGTGAAATTTTTACATCAGTGTCTAAACAGCCCTGTTTGTCTCCACTTTTCTATTTTTAGCTTCTGCTTCCACTTCCGATTCTTTAAAAGCTGTTAACTAGTGTTTGATAACTCTGATTCTCTAAAATTTGTTAACGAGTGTTTGACAAATAATCTGATAAGCTAGATTCTGGTAACAAAATATTAATAAACATATTTATTTGTATATACATAAATAAACATATATTTAAAATATAAATCTTATATTATATAGTTAATTATATATAAATATATGATTATTTATTGATATATATTATGTTTATTTATTGGGGACCGATCTGTAGCAAACATGGTAAAAAAGAGTTTAGCCTTACAACACATCGCGACCCTCCATCCGAAAATCAAATGGATTAGTAGAACTCCCGTCCGTAGTTTAGTTTTCAGTATACCGCAATTTAATACTGCGGACGGAACAGATGACCAAAATACCCCTCCTTTACAATTCCCCTTCCGCAGTTTAATACCGCGAACGTGGGTCTCCTATATATAAGACGAGATAGTACTGCAAACTGATCTAGACTCCGAGTAGTGCGGGAATTAAGGCTCATGAATTTTCTATCTCTTCTTGCGTAGTTTTATTGTTTGAACATGAATCATGTTATCTGTGTTTATGAGGCAAATTGATGGCTAAAAAGTGGAAGGATGTATTGAAAACAACCATACATATATGTTGAAATGTATTAATGTTGTAAGGTTGGTGGTAAGGATTTGCCGAACTTCTTTCAATTGGTTGCTTTCCTCTCAAATTCGTTGCAACGATTGTCGGTTTAATTACTTGATTGCTTATACCATATCAGATGGACAATATGGAACAACTGTGTATGCAGACGGTTAATATCTTCAGCGTTGTCTTAACAGGGCGTCGTTTTGTATACCTAGCGTCCACAGTATTAAACTGCGGACGGTTAATATCTTCAGGTGCATCTTAATACGGCGTCATTTTGTATACCTAGCATACGCAGTATTATATTTAACAAAATGTCAAATTACATGTTTGTATTAAAACGACATCGTCTTTTGTACAAAAAATAACCATCTGATGTGGACTTATGTTTGAATTAAAAACGACATCGTACTAAGTTTAAAACATCGTCTGCAGTAATAAACCGCGGATGAGGGATTTTAGACAAGAATAGTTTCACTTAATGTTATTAGTCTTCCATTTTTTTGAGTATTATTGTTGCTTATTAATCATCTTATCTTGCGATGATGCAAAATAATAATACCCATGAACAAATAGAAAATCTAATAGCATTAAATCGAACTATACTCGTCCCAGATCGGTACTGTAAAAAAGCGACGAGATCTAAAAATATATATAACTTATTAAAGCTAAAAATCTTCTATTTCTCCTGCATGTTCTTGTTAGTTGTTACAGATTCATATAATCTGAGATGATGCGACAATCCATGACTAAACAAGTGAAAGAATGGATGTATACCCAATGGGGTGAAGTGTTTTCAATACATCCTTCCACTTGTTAGCCATCAGTTTGTCTAATAAACACAGATAACATGATTCATGTTCAAAAAATAAAACTACACAAGAAGAGATAGAAAATTCATGAGTCTTAATTCTCACACAACTCGGATTAAGTCTAGATCAGTTTGCAGTACTATCTCGTCTTATATATAGGAGACCCAACGTCCACAGTATTAAACTGCGGAGGGAGAATTGTAAAGGATGGACATTTTGGTCATCTGTTCCGTTCGCAGTATTAAACTGCGATATACTGAAAACTAAACTGCGGGCAAGAGCTCTACAGCCTCTACTAATCTGTTCGATCTTCGGATGGAGGGTCGCGATGTGTTATAAGGCTAGACTCTTTTTAACCACGTTTGCAATGGATCGGTCATCTTATATATATATATATATATATATATATATATGTTATCCTGTGTATATTCTACTCCAATTACATTAGGTAAACATTTAGGAGATGACACAATGAAAAGATTATACCTTGGACACAGTCCTTCCAATTGGTTGAAGATGAAAAGAATCACAACCAATGCATTGATAAATGTATGAGATCTTTAGAGGAGTATTCTTCATTGCACTCGCCGAGCTGAAACCAATTGTTTCATATCTCCGTCAGATGCAACTAATTTGAAAACCAAATGGCTAATGTCAAGAAGAGAAACAACTTATAACCCTAATACTTGGAACGCATTACTCTACTAGTTCGTGTAAGGCACAACAAGATAATCAAAGGATACTTACGTGTATACACGGACAAAAACACGTACATAGAAATCCATCTGAACAGATAAGACAGGAACAATATATCGCTTGTATCGATTTGCATGGCTCTGAAATCAATACAACAAATAACAAAATTTTAAATCTCTATCAATAGAAATAGGAAAAATAAAAGTACATATAAAGAAAATGCTTGAATATGATCTTTAAAAACTATAAACATTATATATTTTAAAAATACAACTTTTAAGAAATCAAGAAAGAGAACAGCTACTTTTAAATCTAAAGTACCTCAATGCAGCCAAGAAGGATCCGCAAAGCCATTTCGTGGCAATATTTTGCTCTCAAAGGATAGGAACCATATCTAATTCCACAAGCAGAGTAAGATTAGCCCACTTCTTTCCTAATGCAAGGCTAGTAAAATAAGAATAAAGTTCTGCCAAAGGCAAGGGGGTACAGAACCTTACTTGGAATAGCAAACCTCCCCATTACCACCGCAGAGAACTGCCATATCAGTTGCTGTGCACATCAACATGCCTCCATCAACAACGGATTGAATTGCAGAATCCAGGAACACAGAGGGTGAACCATAAGGATCAAGATCAACCTGAAACACCAATAAGCAGGAACAGTGTGAACAATGGATAATTTTACAGGTAACCTACAAAGTAGGCCAAAAAAAATTCTTCAAGATAAACTTCATAATAACCCCAAAGTGTAGATGACTAGTATGACTGAACTTAATTCTATCCATACAAAATTACACAAATTTTAAAATTCATTCACTTGAATTTTGAGGAATTGACAACGCAGAATGTGTATGCTGGAAAAGTATGTCAAATATTCAAATGAAGAAAAAGACTTGCATAAGATGAAATAAATAAATCATACCATGTCAAATTCTTTAGGGTGGGTGAGCATATACACTCGAGCATCAGCAAGTTGTGACTCTACTTTTGAAGATGCCACTGAACCATTAAATTTTATATTTCTCCTGCAAGCTTCAACAGATGCTGTAAAAAAAGCAATTTTCCACTTTAAATGTATCAGTCCAGTAAGGTAGTAATAAGACGTATATGTATCAGTCCAGTATGATAGTAAATAAGACGTGTATTAAATCAAATTATTTCACGCGTCTTAATTTGAATCCAAACGCTACACCTAATTTACAACTTTCGACACAAAATGCACGCATGGTATAAGAGTATATATCAAGATGAGAGTAAATATTAACTATCATTTTGAACACCTTCCTTTAAAATAATAAGCATAAGACCATCTACAAATGGTATTATCAAACACAACATTGCTGAAAAGTCGAAGGTACCTTTATCATTGTCCAGTGCTACAACTTGACCAATCCCTTCTACTTCACGTGCATATCTTAGAGCCCTTAATCCTGTCGCTGACAAAGCCTATCAACCCACATAGAAAACATGTACATAAGCTATTACAGATGGACAACGAAAATCTACAAATTTCATAATGAATCAATCTTATAGGATAGATAAACCAACAAGTAATGATCACAACAACAGAAAATCAATAAGAAACCTCAAGCACTCTTGGTGGCTTAAGTTCCCCTCGAATTCTTCCTTCTTGGGTTTCAAGCTGTTCTTCTGAAATGCTACACGGTTCATTATGAGCCATCTCTTCTAAAACTTCACATTCACCATTAGATTTTCCATTAACGAATTCAATGGGTGCTTCTGGTTCAGGAACGAGGTCTTCTGGTAACTTTGATGGTGTTTTTCTTCTTCTGGACAAGATTGTTTCATGCTCTTGTTTTCGTTTTGATATAAATGCCCTCAAGACAGCAATAGATATATCTCTGTTGTTAACCTGTTGTTCATAGAGTTCAGGATCAGAATGTTCAATACTCTACAATCTTTCCCCAAAAAATAAATGAACATAAAGAAAAAAAGAATTCATAAGGTTTGAAATGCATATAGTTGCCACAATTAAAAAACCACCAAAAAGAAGGGGGGACAGGGGAAAAAATTTAACAGAGAACGGAGCTTTGCAGAAATAAAACTTGGAAACAGAAAATTCCAGTTCGGTTACCCATTACACTACAAAGTCAAGAACAGATTGTTACAATCTTCTAGCACTTGTGACTTCTAATTATGATATTCTTAACTCCTAATCCTAATACCTAGCACTGATACACGTTCTTAATCGTATCATCTCCATGGTAGATCAAAGAAATGCAATTGTTGCATTATAAGATTTTGCAACCAAATGCGTCTCCCAGCTGAAATTAAACACTTTGTCCAATAACCATATGAGCAATATGTAGATCATTGCGATAAAAATTAAAATTGCACACCTAAGAACAAAATATGCAAAACTTTAATTTCTCTAAAGCTAACTGAAAACTACAGACTTAAGAGAGGTCTGAATTAGCATTAGCATGCCCAATATTAACCATCAAACGGAACAATTTAACACCCCTGACATATACACTGACACATACAATCTAAAATTCAGCCAATTTTCTGCCCATTACATAATATGACCAATTATCCTTATGAGTAAAATTTAAACCACAGACCCATCAAGGATTCAAGCTTTAGAACACATAAAAGATACTCTTTTGCTGATTCTGATATACAAAAGGAAAATATTCAATAACAAGACCTGGGTTTTGTTGTAAAAGACTTCGTTTTTGGCGTGCATGAGAATCTCAGCTTCTCCCTCTTTGATAACAGTGAAATCATTGAGATCAAAGGACATAGTTTTGCCTGTCTGCTTCTCATCATCCCCTGCTCTCTCATCACCGCCCATAACTTAAAGCAATAGTTTTATAGGCTTTTCAGCTCACGACGGCGAGAATGGAGGTTTTGGCGGCGGGGGAAGGAAGGCGGAAGAGAGTGTGAAGGTCTTCAGTTTGATAGGACTCGGGAGCAGAAACGAGTAAAAAGTGCAAAACCCTATATTTTTCGTTAAGGAGTAAAAAACGGGGAAAAAAAATTGCGTATTAGTTTTATTTATTAATAATATTATGATGTTTGTGAGTTTTCAGAAGAAATTAAATACAAAAAAAATGATATAAAACATGGCCTCTTTTATAGTCAAAATTTACGTTAATGGATGAACATACTTGGACCCAAAAAAATATGATATAATGGAATCTTTTATAAATCATTCTCTATTTACTGGCACAACAAAAATTTAATAAGAGAGTAAAATATAATGTTGCTTACATTTTCTTACATCAGCATAGCCTATGCCTCCCTTATACACTTACTGCCTTACATAACCGATTTTTACCGGACCGAACCGGAACGGTAACGAACCGAATCGATATCAAAATCGTTCAAATTTTGATATCGATATTAGTACCGGTTGGACTGGTATGGTATCGGTTTTTATCAAAAATTAATATAATTATTATTTTATTATTATTATTACTATTAATTATTTATTAATAATAATAAAAAATTAGAAAATCTAAGACGGATCCCCTATCCCATTTATACCGAACCAAGAAAACAAGGAATCAAACGCGTACCGCTTTTACCTAAGAGATATCTTGGTTTTTTCGTATTCTTAAGATCTTGACCAGAAGATATTTATACCGAAACCCTACGGGTTTTGGATCGGTCCGATTCGTCCAAAAACCGAAAAAACCGAAATAAATGCACACCCTTAACCTTACATATATGATATAAATGAATTGGTTAGCATAAAGTTTATTTTTGGATAAGTTAGTCAATTGGTCAATAGAATGCTGATACGTAAGCGAGACTTTATGTGTGTCATCATTCTATTAGTCAATTAACCAATTTACAAAAAATAAATTTCATGTTAACCGATTTCTAACCTAATCGTGATATAAATATCATATATATATATATGGACATACAGTATATATATGCTACTAAATAAATGGTAGTATATATATATATATATATATATATATATATATATATATATAGTTTGGACCCATATAGTTATGATTCTAATTCAGTTCGATCCATACAGAATTTGTTCTCTTTTTTTATTTACTTACTTATCAGAATGATTTTCACCTTCTAATCAACTTAAAACTATGCATATTTAAACTACAATAACAGTATATTTTATTCATTTAAGTTGAACCAAATATTAACTATATTGCATCTAGTATTACAATATAACTTAATTTTAAATTATAATCTGATACAAATAAATAACACTAAATAAAGAGTACTTATTAAACCATTTATAATAATTCTAACTGTATTGATAAAAATTAATAAATTTAAATCAGTTATGATTTTGAAAAGTGTCAAATTGACTATTAATAAATTAGTATGATATAAACATATTAGGATTCTATTTAACTTAAATAAAATCAAAATAATTAGTTTTCACAAAAACATAACTAAATAAAAATGCACTATATTCAAATGTTTAACTTAATAATTGATCAAGTAACCTATAAAATATAATTTATTATTTATTATTTAAATACATATTAATAATCTAATAATTATAAATGTTTATCTTAATAATTGATTGAAGTAACCTATAAATATAATTCATATTTCTTTTGTTTTCCATCTTTTTTTCCATTCCATATATCCAGAATAAATATATTTATGTTAATGGGTGTTTATAAATAGAATATGAATATGTTATTAAGGCTTTTTACAAGAATCTCTAATTTTATCATAGATGAGGAAGTACATGTAAGACTCAACTTTTATGAATAAAGAATAATTTTCTTAAAATATATTTTTTAAATATTATGGTGTGGATTTGATATAATGTTATAATTGTGGGTAATATTTACAAATTTTGTAAAGTAAGCAAGTGATTATATAATATTCGATTGGTCGGGGAATATTCGCTTTTAACAGGGAATATTAATTTACCAAGACAATCATTAGTAGACCTCACAACCAAGTATTGTCGTAGTTAGAAAACGAGAGAATTATCTTTTATAAAAAAATAACTACGAAAGTATTACAATCGTTAAAACCGCTGAACTACCCTAGTAAAAAAGACAAGAATACTCGTGGTAGTTACATAAGTAGCACACCAGTATTAATTATTGATGTTTACGTGAGAAGTCACTCAGTTATATTCAATTATTGCTACAGTAATTGTTGCATCATATCTCTCATATTATTAATTCAATTTTTATCACAGTATCATCTGCATAATATGTTATATTATTAAATCAATAATTGAGACGTCAAAGTTATTCATATTTATTATTTCTTTGTAAGACCCCAACTTATTATAAATAAAATTGAATTTTTCCTCTATTCATTATTATAAATTAATAAGGTATTAATTTGATATAATGCTTTGGTTATGGGTGAAATGTGCAAATTTTGCAAAATAAGCAAGTGGTTATAAAATATTCATTTCGCTTTTAAATATTCGTTTGGTCGTGGAATATTCTTTTTTGTCGGGAATATCCTCATACGATTACCAAGTAGATCACTTATTATGGGCCCCATAACTAAATAATCGTCCGAATGAAGAAAACAACAAAGTATGAGTTTTATAAATAACGACGTTGTTATTATCATTAACATTGCTGAAATACACAGTGGTTAAAATACGATGTCTGGCGCTGGTTTGCTGATAAGTAGCGCACCAGATGATTACTGCAAGTATTGTTGAATTATTGATTAAATGCGTAAGAAGGCACTACTCAATAATTATTATAGTAGTTCTTGCTCAATATTTTATTTTATCGATTCAATAATTGTTTGTGTTGATATTTTATATTATTGTTATTTCAATAATTATCAACTTTGATGATATTTCCCATTATCGATCAATAATTCATATTATTTGAATAATATTATTAGATAGCATTATTGGCAATGTCTAGAAAGTTCACGAAGAACAAGTTTGGTCACTAATTCTACGGCCAATAAGGAGAAATCCTTATTGAAAAGCCCCCTCTTTCCTAGGAACTGCCTGGTTGTCATAATTGTAATTTTGTAATATAATTTGTGAATAATTAATTATTGATTTATATGATAAGAAAATATTTATTTGATGTGAATATAAATGATGGATCTATTTATGTGGTTATAAATAAAGGAATTAATGCTGAGGTGTTTTATCAGTATTTTGTCAGAATGGAGGTATTAAAAATCACCCGTTTATTTATTTCGGATATTTTCTATTTGAAATTTGGAAAAACTCAAAGCTACAAAGTTGTAGAGAATTCGATTTCGTATGGAATGGACGTAAGATTCGTATTTTTCTGATAAACGGGCTATTTTCTATGAATTACTGAAGTTTCAGAAAATAAAATGATTTTTATTAAAATTGGGTGGGACCCACTTTTGTTTTAACACATGTGGGCTACAAAAATTTGTTCAAAGATGGCTGGTGGCTGAGAATTGTCAAGAAGCATGCGTAGAAGAAAAGTAATGAATTAATAATATTTTATTATTTTAGTCTCCTATGGTGTTCTAGCATTTTCCTATAAATAGACGCTTAGGTTAGAATTGAAAATCACACCAGAAACAAGTTTTCTTTCTCTCTATATTGTCGAGCATATTTTTGTGAGTATTTAGATACTTTGAGAGTTCTTTATTCAAGATAAGTTTTCTTGACTTTCTATCCGATATTCGATTGTAAATCAGCTTATTTTGAGGTAAGGGATGTTATTTTCTTCTTAAATGATATTATTTTCTTCAATATCATTATGCCGAAATATTGTTAAACTTTTTAATCAAATTTGAAACTTTTTGTGTCGGGATTACTATTCACGTATACGGCACTATTCACCGAAAAATAAAAATTTTCCTTTTTGTCTAAGATGTCTATTTTGGCTACTATCTTTGATTGTATCCATGTTTTGATCGTATTTTTTGAATTTTGCTTCACAATTGGTTATTATGAAGTATTATTGATCTTGGATAAACTGTTATACGAATCCCTAATATTTGTCATTCTGTCTCACTGGATTCGTTTTCTTTAAAGTATTTTTCATCATCATCAGTCTTAAATGATGATATTACTGAATATCCTTGGCCTGTAGTACAAAGATGAATGATTAACTGATGAATATCTTTGGCCCGTGTCTGAAAAGATGAGCAGTGTTGAGATGAACATGACTTAACCTGGTGATATGAAATGAATATCTTTGGCCTCTGATGCAAAGATGAATATTTGATTAAAGATGTATACCGATTGTTATTCTGAGGATAAAATATTGATGATGAACTTTTAAATCTTAGAAGATATTAGAATTCATTCTCTTCGTGTCTCTTCTAATGGATTCAAGCTTTATTGCAGTTGTTGATCTAAAACTTGTTGCATTATATTCTATCGCTTTTTTCTGTTGAAGACTAATGATAATTTGTTATATATTATCTTAGTCATAACATTTTTATTGGGCTAGTTGAACTCACCCTTTTTCTTTTTGTTCCATTTTTCTTCTCGGAGGAGGTGAGAACATGGCGAGGATCGAGTCGGGGTATGGGTGATGGTTCTGAAAGATGTTTTAGCGATCCTCACTATTTTCTCGTAAAAAATAGTGTATAATAATTATAATGAAGACTTATTTGAGTGTGGATATTATCTGTAAGACAATATTTGTATTTAAACTCACGAGTTTGTGTTGTCGTATTTTGCATTTGACAATTGTATTATTGAAGTTGTAGTTTATTTTCTGTACCATGTATTTGGCGACTCAGAATGGGTGTTGTATACCTATTTTGGGGGCGTCACATTTGCAATATTGACAATGTCTATAAGTTCTGTCAATGAGAGGTTTGATCACTTAATTGTGCGCCAATAAGGAGAAATCCTTATCGGAAAGCCCCGTCTTTTCTGGGAACGACCTGGTTGTTAAATATTGTGAATTATAATATTAACGATGAATAATTTTGTGTTGATTAAAGATAAAATTGATAGTTCCATTGTGTTAAAATTATTAGTGTTAGTAAAAATCGATATTTATTTCAATAATAATTGATGTCTGGAGGTTATATTGACCAATAGGGTAATTAACCAGATAAATGAGCAATTTATTGCTATTAATTCATATGCTTATAACTACGTGTTCACATGTGTGTACTATTGATTCACATGATTTACTATTAGGAGAGTTGGTGCAAGATTGATAATACTTGCATGACTAAATTAAAAATGTAGGTATAGTTGAAGGTACTATAGTGTAATTAATTTTTTTTTCACGTGATTATACTATTGAGTCACATGAATGAACTATTAATTCACATGATTTACTATTAGGGGAGGTGGTGCAAGTTTGATAATACTTGCAGGACTAGATTAAAAATGAAGAAAAAAAGGGAGGTATTATACTGTAATATTTTGAGCCCCAAAATGTGCAATTATTGAAACTATATTTTTCTATAAATAGAAGCTCATTCTTCCTTCATTTCTCACCAATTCACTAAAGCTATAGAGAAATTATTAAAGAGAAAAATTATAGAGAGAAAGAAGAAGAGAAGTCTCATTACCTCTATTCCAAAGATCGAGCTTTTATTCTAAGGTAAGGGGTATTATTTCTTTCGTATTCATGAAGAGAGTTATTTCTTTCAATATTCGTAAGGGTTGTTATACCATTCTTTATTATTCTGTTGGAATAACCTGTCTGTGCGGTTTATCGCATGCCTGGTGAATTCTTCTGTTATTTCATTCTTTATTATTATGTTAGAATAACCTGTCTGTGCGGTCTATCGCATGCCTAGTAAATTCTTCTGTAATTCCATTCTTTATTATTCTGTTGGAATAACCTGTCTATGTGGATTACCGCATACATGGTGAATGATCCTTCGTATTCATTCCTTATTAAATTGTGGAAATGATTTGTCTACATGGATTATCGCATGGCGGAAAAAAATCCATTTGCAGTTTCATATATTCTATTATACTCAGTTGGTTAAAATTTTGGCTTATATACTCCATGAAATTAGTAGAATATCCTGGATATTTGCGCTTCATCCAGTATCTTTTCATGGAAATATTCTTCTGAGCATTCTTGAATTTTACTCTACAAAGCAATATCATGTTGACAATTTGAACGCTATTGATTTCTGGATAAATTAGATTATAAATCTTTAAAATTTATCCTTGAACTTCTTTTATTGAATTATTATGTCATTGTCATCATCCTCATGCTTATATTGTGATGAAAGTCATCTTTGGCTTACGTGCATAGATGGACTTGGTATAATTATGACCAGGGATTATTCGGTATAATCATGACTGTAATGTGACGAATGATGTGGTAAAAGTCCTCATTGGCTTGTTGTGACGCCCCCAAAATAGGTATACAACACCCATTCTGAGTTGCCAAATACATGGTACAGAAAACAAACTACAACTTTAATAATACAAATGTCGTGTAAAATACGACAACACATACTGTGAGTTTAAATACAAATATTGTCTTCTAGACAATATCAATACTCAAATAAGTCCTCATTATAATTATTCATACACTATTTTACAGAAATAGTGAGGACTGCTAAAACATCTTTCTAGAACCATCACTCTATACCCCGACTCGATCCTGCTATGTTCTCACCTCTTGAGAAGAAAAATGTAACAAAAAGGAAAAGGGTGAGCTCAACTAGCCCAGTAAAGAATATTATGACTAAAATAATATACAACAAATTATCATTAGTCTTCAACAGGGAAAAATCTGATAGAATATAATAGACAATAAGTTTTAGATCAACAAATGCAGCGAAAACAACAATCCATTAGAAGAGTCACGTAGAGAATGAATTCTACTATCTTCTAAGATTTAAAAGTTCATCATCAATATTTTATCCCTATAACATCAATCAATATACATCTTTAATCAATATTCATCTTTGCACTACAGGCCAAAGATATTCATTTTAGATCACCAACAATCGTATTTCATTTTAACACTGCTCATCTTCAGCTACTACGCCAAAGATATTCATCGCTTAATCATTCATCTTTGCACTACAGGCCAAATATATTCAATAATATCATCATTTAAGACTGAGAAAGATGAAAAATATTTTAAAGAAAACAAATCCAGTGAGACAGAAGGACAAATATTAGGGATTCGTATAACAGTTTATCCAAGATCAATAATACTTCATAATAACCAATTGTGAAGAAAATTCAAAAATAAAGATCAAAACATGGATACAATCAAAGATAGTAACCATAATAGACATCTTGGATAAAAAGGAAAAATTTCATTTTTCAAAGGAATAGTTCCAGATTCGTGATTAGTCTACCGATATCGTGAATAAGTCTTTGATACGTGAATAGTAATCCCGACACAAAAAGTTCCAAATTTGATAAAAATTTCAAACCAATATTTCGGCATAATGATATTGAAGAAAATAATATCATTTAAGAAGAAAATAACATCCCTTACCTCAAAATAATCGTACTTCAGACTGAATTTCGGATATAATGCTGACAGAAACTTGCATCGAATAATAACTCTCAAAGTATCAAAATACTCACAAAAATACGCTCGACAATATAGAGAGAAAGAAACTTTGTTTCTGGTGTGATTTTCAATTCTAACCTAAGCGCCTATTTATAGGAAAATGCTAGAACGCCATAGGAGACTAAAATAATAAAATAATATTATTCTTATTTAATTTCTACGTAACCCACCATCAGCCATCAAAGCAGCCTTCTTTGAACCAAAATTAGCAGCCCACATGCATTCAATACCAACCAAAGTGGGTCCCACCCATAATTTAATAAAAATAATTTTATTTTCCGAAACTTCAGTGATTCATAGAAAATAGCCCGTTTATCAGAAAAATACTAATTTTATGTCCATTCCACACGAAATCGAATTCTCTACAACTTTGTAGCTTTAAGTTTTTCCAAATTCCAAACCGAAAATATTCGAAATCCACAAACGGACGATTTTCAACACCGTTTCAACACCTTTTAAAATTCATAACAAATCATGCGTTAATTTTCAACGGTTCAAAATTTGTGGACATATACTCAACTCATATATGTATAACATATCCAAAAATCACAACGATCCAACGGTCGGATTAAAATTACAACTCACGCAATAAAGCTTTAAAAACACCGATTTGAGTTTTTAATACCTCCAATCCCACAAAATACTGATAAAATACCTCAACATTAATTCCTTCATTTATAACCACATAAATAAATCCATCATTTATATCTACATCAAATAAATATTTCCTTATCATATAAATCAATAATTAATTATTCACAAATAATATTACAGAATCACAATTATGACAACCAGGCCGTTCCCATGAAAGAGGGGGCTTTCCGATAAGGATTTCTCCTTACTGACGTGTAATTAGGTGACCAAACCTCTCCTTGACAGAACTTTCTAGACATTGCCAATAATGCTATCTAATAATATTATTCAAATAATATGAATTATTGATTTGATAATGGGAAATACTGCGTATGAGGACAATTATTGAAACAAAAATAATATAAACTATCAACGCAATAATTATCAATCAATAAAATAAAATATCAATAAAGAATTACTATAACAATTATCGAGTAGTGCCTTCTTACATAAGAATCAATAATTCAACAATATTGTGCAATACTGCAGTGCTATTTGTGCAACCACGCCAGACATCAGTATTTTAACCATCGGGTATTCCAACAGTGTTAACGGTAACAATTACGCCGTTATTTATAAAAACTCAAACTTGTCATTTTTTTTCATCCGACAGTTATTCCATTATGGGGCCCACAAATGACTGTGCCATCGTACGGATATTCCCGACAAAAAGAATATTTCACGACCAAACGAATATTCCTCGACAGAAATGAATATTTTAAAACCACTTACTTATTTTGTAAAATTTGCACATTTCACCCATAACCAAAATATTATATCAAATTAACTCCTTATTATTTTAAGATAATGAATAGAGGAAAAATTCAATTTTATTTATAATAAGTTGGGGTCTTACAACCTCCCCTCCTTATAAAATTTCGTCCTCGAAATTGACGTACGTACCTGGCATTTCAAAAAGGTGAGGGTACCTCGCTTTCATTTACGATTCCAACTCCCAAGTCATTTCCTCAATTGCATGGTTCCTCCATAAAACCTTAACTTATGGTATAACCTTTGTTCGTATGACATGCTCTTTCCTATCCAACATCTTGACAGGTACCTCCTCGTACGTTAAATCTTTGGCTATCTCGTCCGGTTCTAACTCAATGATGTGGTTCGGGTTTTTTACATATTTACGTAACATCGATACGTGAAAAACGTTATGAACATGCGACATACTTAAGCGTTAAGCGAGTCATAGGCCACGCCCCTACTTTCGATCGAGGATTTCAAATAAATCGAAGGTTTGAGCTTTATTCTCTTCATCGACTCTTTACTTACAGAATAACGCCTTCGCACCTTGTTCTTTATATTCATCACTCCAGATTGTGTGTATGGAGTGGCTTTAACGTTATCGATTAAAGTTGATTCTACTCGTATATCATCACGTGGGTCCTTTAGAGTCTTTAACTATATCTCTATCGTTTATAAATTATACAAAAGGTCTTTGTGTTCAACAATATCGCACTCATCGTACGTAAAGATCTTTTACTCAACGCTACGTACTACCACGCTCGCTTCGTTTTCGAGGATGGTATGGTCGAAGACCCCTCTTGGAAAATGTAAGACCCCAACTTTTATAAATAAAGATGAATTTTTCTATAAATATTATTTTTGAAATATTATGGAATAAATTTGATATAATGTTATAGTTGTGGGTAATATTTATAAATTTTGCAAAAGTATGCAAGTTGTTATAAAATATTCGTTTGGTCTGGGAATATTCTTTTTTTGTTAGGGAATATTCGTGACAACTACTCAATCATCAGTGGACCCTATAAATGTAATTATCATTTGATCGAGAAAACGACAAAAATATTTTATAAAAATAACTACGGAGGTGTTACCGTTAAAACTGTTGAACTACCCTATGGTAAAAGTACAAGAATACGCTGTGGTCGTGTAGTAGAAGACACTCAGATTGATTATCGATGCTTACGTGAGAAGTCACTCACCTATGCTCAATTATTACTTCTATAAAGAATTGCTTTGCATCATATCTCTTATATTATCGATTCAATTATCACACAAAGATCATCTCAGATAATATGTTATAAGATTAAATCAATAATTGAGACGACAAGTTATAAATGATTAATAATTGTTGAAAGATTAAATATGTGTTGATGAAAAAATAAAATGATTTGTGGTAAGTTTGATTATTTTATGGGGGCCTATATGTCATCATCTAAGAGTCTCTTCACAATAGTATTTACCTTCATCATATAGTAATTACCTTCACAATAGTAATTACCCTTGTGAATAGTATTTACCTTCACAATAAGAATTACCTTCACAATAGTAATTACCCTTGTGAATAGTATTTACCTTCACAATAGTATTTACCTTCGCTAATAGTAATTACCTTTACCGAGACGTCGAACCACTTGTCGTTTTTACATTACAAAAGGCCGAACCACTTGTCGCTTCACATTACAAAAGCGCCAAACCACTTTTCTTTTCACATCATTAGTCGCTCAAGCCACTCGCTTTTCACACTAAGAAAAGTGTTTAGAAATCTTCTATAAATAGAGGCCTAGGGCTTCATTATTTTCACTTAATTCATTCAAGCTTATAGAGAGAGAAAGTATAGAGAGAATAAGAGAGAAAAGAAGAAGAGTATTTTGTTACTACACCGCCGCAGAAGATTCAATCTCCTACCAAAAGTAAGGGTGTTATTCTTTCTTATTCATAAAGAGAACTGTTGTTATTCCATCGCTTATTATTCTCGCTGAATAACTCAGATAATGCGGTTTACCCTATACTTGGTGACATTCTTCTATTATTCTCATTGAACATCCTGCTCATGTGTTTTACACCTCGACCGCCTTTATTATTATTCCGCTCATTTCATTATTATTACCGGTTCCGAATTATCCGCTGAACATCCTGTCTGTTTTTACGCCGACCGGTTCCATTCTTTTATTATTCTGTTGAACATCCTCGTCTGCTTATTCTGCTGCGCTTTTACACCTTTCACCGGTTCCGTTATTTATTATTCTCATTGAATAACCTCGCCTGCAAGGCCTATCGCATTTACGGTGATTTCTTTTGTTATTCCATTCTTTATTATACCCAAATAAGTTAAAACTTTGACTTCTATACTCCATGAAATTAGTGGAATATCCTCGATATTTGCGCTTTCATCCAAAGATTTTTTCATGGAAATATTCTTCCGATCATTCTTGAATTTTACTCTACAAAACAAAGATCATGTCGATAATTTGACGTTAATAATTCCTCGGATAAAATAATTCTTGAACTTGTTTTATCAATTCTTATATCATTGTCATCATCCTCATGTTTATATTATGTTGAAAGTCATCTCGTGGCCTGTAGTGTATGGGATGGACTTGGTATGATTATGACTGCAGACTATTCTTGTAATCACGACCGTAATGTTACAAATGATGTGATAAAAATCCTCATCGTCAGTAGTGCATCGGTGGATGCTTGTTGGCATGATCATGACCATTAATGAATACACAAATATTCTCGCCCGTAGTGCATGAATAATTGTGGTCGTGATACTAAAGAATATCCTCGGCCAGAGTGCAAGTGGGTGATTCGATGATGTGGAATATTTATTAAAGTCGAGTCTCAAATATATAAAATGATGAAAACCTTTAAAACCTAAAAGATAGTAGATTTTATTTTCTACTCAACTTTTTTAATGGATCATGATTATTCACCGCAGCTAGCTTAAACCGGTCATGTTCATTATATTTTATCGCTTTAACATCATTGAAGACTATTGATAATTTATTCTCGCATTATCTTAGTTATAATATTTCTTATCGGGCTAGTTGAGCTCACCCTTTCTTTCACCGTTTCTCTTGAAATGAGAATATAGCCGGGACGAGCCTGGGAAACGAGTGATGGTCCTCAAGATAAGATTAGTAGTCCTCACTATTCGTGAAATAAAGTGATAATAATTGTAATGAGGACTTTTTTTCGAGTTTGTATAATATCTAGTAGAGATTATATTTGTTTTTAAACTCACGCTTATGTCGATTGCATACCTACGCTTATGTTATTAAGTCAGATTTAAATTTCGCACTACGTAAGTGGCGACCCAAGACGGGTGATGTATACCTAATTTTGGGGGCGCCACAACAGGTATCGTAGCTTAGGATACGATCCCCGCTAAGATGTGAGAATAGTACTAGAGGAGGAGAGACGGGGAATACCTTCGCTAGTATTTAACCTACCTAAGTTTACGTGCTATTTTATCGGGTCATCGAAGATAGGATAATTTGTTACACGTCAATTAACCTTTTGTTTTGTGGTAAGATCTCAAAATGACATCCGAGAATGTTGAGAATAAGAATGGAGCGCAGCGATCGCCGATTCACCACATATCAATAATCGTGATAATGTGCATCAGAAGGCGATAATCCTCACGCAAACAACAACACCGACCAAAATGATGAACGATCAAATGTTCGAGGCTTTATGCAATTTATGCAACAAAGAAAGCGCGAGAGCGACTCTCGCCCAAAACGTAGGTGGAAACACGAAAACTCTCTCAAGCACACCGCTAAACAATTCAAGGAGCCGACCACCGGAGTTTAAGGGAGAGCCAAAACCACTTCAAGCGGAAGCATGGATAAAGCAGATTACCAAGATATTTGATGTCTCGGGATGCTCCGAGGAGCAAAAGTTCCTTTCACGCTTTTATGTCAAGGCGAGAGGCGACATCGTGGAATTCCAGAAACGACTCAACCCATTGTGATCAAGATATCTTGGGAGAAGTTCCAGAGTCGTTTCACGACAAATACTTTCCCGAAAGTATTCGCCATACGTGAAGGAGGTGGAGTTTATCAAGTCGAACAAAACAATACGACCGTGTCGCAATACGAGGCAAAATTTGCGAGAGTTATCACTTTCGTATCCCCACTCAGTGGATAATGAAGAGAGAATGGCGCTAATGTTTTTAAGAGGTTCGAAGTCGAGATACGCCAACATCTTATTTCTCATAAACCGTGTTTGTATTCGATGTTGTAAATAGGGCTCAAGATAAGTGGAACGCGATAACGAGTCAACGCAACTAAAAGAGAGCAAATTTCTAAGAAATTATAATACCAAATGAGAGTAGTCATCGGGCTTGGACAACAAGCGTGAGGGAATCAATGTGCCGAGATATGGTAACCACTTCGTGGTAATCGTACAAAAACAATAAGAATGGACATTTCAAGAAACTGGAGATTCAACAATGATGGAAAGACGCCAAGACCAAAGACCCATTGTTAAGGAAGGAGAAAGACCACCTATCATATGCTTCAAATGCGAGGAGAGGGACACATCACCCAAATCAAGGCTATGCCATTCAAAAGCATGTTATAATTGTGGAAGAGAAGGTCACTTAGCTCGATTTTGTTGCCATCAAGACAAATTCAAATAGGATGGAGGCACCAAAGGCCATCCCGTAAAATTCAAAACCCAGAAAGTGCAGGGAGAGCGCTTGTCATGACCTCCCAAAGAGCAAGGAACCCGAATGAGGTCATCACGTAAGCTTATCATAAACTCTAATGAAGTCTATACTTTATTTGATACCGGTTTCTACCCATTCTTTATTTCTCCTACTTGCGCCATCGATTAAATTCGACCGAGAAATTAGACTTCGACTTATCTCGTGGAAACTCCGCTGGGAGAAACCTTCATTACATCCACTCGCTTATAAGTCTTGTTTGGTTCAAATCTGCACTTCACATTACCCGTCGATCTTATTTCATTAAAAATACTTGATTCGACGTGATTCTAGTGGATCGATCAAGTTAACTACTTATCATGCAAAAATTGATTGTTTTCGTAAGGTCATTAGCTTTCATATTCCTAATCAACCTATTATGCTAATTCAAACGACCAAACCATTAAAATCAATCACTACCATCTCAAGCCATAAAGCTATTCGCTTATCAAAAACTGATGTCAAGCTTTCTTAGCTCATGTCACGATTTAAACAAAATACGCCGCTTTTGAACGATATTTCTATTGTTAATAAATTTCCGACGATTCCCAAGAACTTCCCGCCTACCCCAGAGCGTGAAATTGAATTTTGTATCGACCTCGAACCCCAGACAAAACCTATTTCCAAAGCCCCATATCGAATGGCTCCTATCAACTTCGTGAGTTAAAGACCCAACCGCAGGAATTGTTAGACATCGGCTTTATTCGTCCCCAAGTATTTCTCCTCGGGGTGCTCCTGCTCTATTCGTGAAGAAGAAAGATGGGAGTATGCGATTTTGTATTGATTATCTGGAGTCAATCATGTCACCATCAAAAATAGTATCCATCGCCACGATCGATGACCTCGTTTCACCAACAGTAAGGAGCCAAATTCTTTTCAAAGATCGATCTTCGCTCCGATATCACCAATCAAGATTGTAATCCACGACATTCCAAAGACTTTCGTAACTCCCCAGACGGCATTATGAATTCCTAGTCATGTCCTTTGATCGACTAATGCCCCGCCGCTTTTCATGGATATGATGAACCGAGTATTCAAGAAATATTTAGATCACTTTGTGGTCGCCTTTATCGATGACATCCTTATTTATTCCAAAAGTCGTGAAGATCATGAGCAACACTTGAGGTCGACACTCCAAAAGCTTCGTGAATATAAGCTTTATGCCAAGTCAAGAAATGTGAGTTCGTCAAGAAGTAGCATTCCTTGGGCGCGGGTATCAAGTCATGGAATATCCGCTGACCCAAAGAAAGATCAAGCTATTCAAAGTCGGGAACAACCTAAATCAAATGATCAAGTACGTAGCTTTCTGCTTAATTGGTTATTATCTGAGATTCGTGGAAGGATTTTCTCGAATCGCTACTCCATCGACTCACCGACTTTGAAGATACAAAGTTCGGTTGAGCGAAGAATGTGAGAAGAGTTTTCAAGAACTCAAGAGGAGACTTATTTCAAAGACTGCTCGGCAATACCATCCGCCTTGAGGGATTTGTCATCTACAAAGTGATGCTTCGCAAAAGGGTCGGGATGTGTTCTCATGCAATATGGAAAAGTTATAGCCTTATGCCTCATGACAACTCAAAGAATATGAGAGGAATTATCCTACTCATGATCTAGAGTCAAGCATTGTTGTTCAGACTTAAAATTTGGAGGCATTACTCAGATGGGGAGAAAGTGGAGATCTTTACTGATCATAAAAGCCTCAAATATTTCTTTTTACTCAAAAGGAACTCAACACGCGACAAACGACGCTGGCTTGAAATCGCTGAAAGATTATGATCATACCATCCAATACCATCCTCGAAAAGCGAACGTGGTAGCCGACGATCGAGTAGAAAATCATATGCAAGCACGAAAAGCGATATTGTCAACGCAAAGGCCCATTTCAGCGTGACTTGCAAAGGATGGAGATAGAGTTAAAGACTCTGTGGACGATGTGATGATATAATGAGTATACGAGTAGAACCGACTTTAATCGATAAAGTTAAAGTCGCCAAGCTACGCACTGGAGCCGATGCGTATGAGGAAGAAAGAAAGTGCAAGAAGGTGCTACGCCGAAGCAAGAATCGATGAAGAAGGAATACTTCGAGTCAACTCCGCACTTTGTGTTCCTAACGACCTCGATTTAAAGTATAATATCACGATGGAGGCGCACAACACACCATTTGCAATCCATCTCGGGAGTACCAAAATGTATCATGATATTCGCCATACATTTTGGTGGAGCAATACGAAGAGAGAGATAACGCTGCTTTATCTCAAGGTGTCTAACTTGTCAACGAAGTTAAAGCGAGCATCAAGTACCAAAAGGTCCATCAGAACCACTTGAAATTCCGTAATGGAAGTGGGAGCACATTACCATGGATTTCAAGCACGGCCTTCCTAAGGTTTCTCAAGGCATCGATGCGATTTGGGTCATTATTGATAGATCGACCAAGTCCGCTTCATTTCTTACCGATACGAGAAACTTATACACTTGAACGCCTTGCTCAGATGACATAAACGAGATTGTAAGATCGCATGGTATGCCGCAGATCCATAGTTTCGATCGAGACCCAAGATTCACTTCACGATTTTGGGGTTAGTTTGCAAAAAGCTATGGGCACAGACTTCACGATTTAGCTCTCAAGATATCATCCTCGCATTTTTTTGACAATGGAGAGGACTATTCAAACTCTCAAGATCTATTAAGACTCGTGTCCTTGATTTCAAGGGAGTCAGACAAGTTCTTACCATCGTGGAGTTTTCCTACAACAACAACAGCTTATCGCTTAAGTATCGCATGGCTCCATTCAAGCATTGATGGAAGAAAGTGTCGCTTCCAAGATGCTGGGATGAGGTGGGTGAAGCAACGTTGTTGGGACCGAGTTGGTACGTATGACTACGGAAAAGATTCAAACGATCCGACAACGATAAAAACTCACAAAAAATCGATAAAAGAGAGTTATACCGATCTTCATCGAAAGGACGTGGAATTCGATATAGAGATCATGTGTTGTTAAGAGTCGCTCCATGGAAAGGAGTTACAAGATTTGGAAAGAGAGGAAAACTTAATCCTCGATTCATCTATCCATTTTTAATCCTCGATCGAGTAGGAACTGTGGCCTATAGACTCGCTTTTACCGCCAAATACGTCTCGTGTTCATAACGCTTTTCACATATCTATGTTACGTAAATATGTGAAAGACCCGAACCATATTATCGAAGTTAGAATCCCATTTAAATAGCGGAAGATTTGACGTATGAAGAGGTTCCCTCTCAAATTTTGATAAGAAGGAACATATTCTACGCCCAAGGTTATACCTCAAGTCAAAGTTTTCATGGAGGAACCACGATGTCGAGGAAATGACTTGGGAGTTAGAATCAAATGAAATCAAGGTATCCTTACCTCTTCGACATACCAGTGTATCGCACTTCTAATTTCGAGAGGGCTTAAATTTCATAAGAAGGGAGGTCAGAAGACCCCAACTTTTATAAATAAAGATGAATTTTTCTATAAATATTATTTTTGAATATTATGGAATAAATTTGATATAATGTTATAGTTGTGGGTAATATTTATAAATTTTGCAAAGTATGCAAGTTGTTATAAAATATTCGTTTGGCTCTGGGAATATTCTTTTGTTAGGGAATATTCGCATAACTACTCAATCATCAGTGGACCCTACAATGTAATTATCATTTGATCGAGAAAACGACAAAAATATTTTATAAAAATAACTACGAGGTGTTACCGTTAAAATCTGCTTGAACTACCCTATGGTAAAGTACAAAGAATACGCTGTGGTCGCATAAGAAGACACTCAGATTGATTATCGATGCTTACGTGAGAAGTCACTCACCTATGCTCAATTATCACTACAAAGAATTGTCGATCATATCTCTTATATTATCGATTCAATTATTATCACAAGATCATCTCAGATAATATGTTATAAAGATTAAATCAATAATCGAGACGACAAGTTATAAATGATTAATAATTATTGAAAGATTAAATATGTGTTGATGAAAAAAAAAATGATTTGTGGTAAGTTTGATTATTTATATAAAGGCTCATATATGTCATCATCTAAGAGTCTCTTCATCAATAGTATTTACCTTCGTCAATATAGTAATTACCTTCACAATAGTAATTACCTCTTGAATAAGTATTTACCTTCAAAAAATAGAATTACCTTCTCACAATAGAATTACCTTCAGAATAGTATTTACCTTCGCCAATAGTATTTACCTTCGCTAATAGTAATTACCTTTACCAGACGTCAACCACTTGTCGCTTTTCACATTACAAAAGCGCCGAACCACTTGTCGCTTCACATTACAAAAGGCCAAACCACTTTTCTTTTCACATCATTAGTCGCTCAAGCCACTCGCTTTTCACACTAAGCAAAGTGCTAAGCTAGAAATCTTCTATAAATAGAGGCCTAGGCTTCATTATTTTCACTTAATTCATTCAAGCTTATAGAGAGAGAAGTATAGAGAGAATAAGAGAGAAAGAAGAAGAGTATTTTGTTACTACACCGCCGCAGATTCAATCTCCTACCAAAAGTAAGGGGTGTTATTCTTTCTTATTCATGAAGAGAATCTGTTGTTATTCCATCGCTTATTATTCTCATTGAATAACCTCATACGTGGTTTACCCTATACTTGGTGACATTTCTTCTATTATTCTCATTGAACATCCTGTTCTCATGTGTTTTTTACACCGACCGGTTCCGCTTTTTATTATTATTCTGTTGAAACATCCTCGCATCGTGTTTTTACACCTTTTTTATTATTCGGTTCCGCTTTTTATTATTATTCTCGTTCCGCCTTTTAACATCCGCATGCTGTATTTTACGCCGGACTCGGTTCCATTCTTTTATTATTCTGCTGAACATCCTGCTCTGCGTAATTTACCGACCGGTTCCGTTATTTATTATTCTTTGAATAACTCCGCCTGCATGCTACTATCGCATTTACGGTGATTTCTTTTGTTATTCTATTCTTTATTATACCCAAATAAGTTAAAACTTTGACTTCTATACTCCATGAAATTAGTGGAATATCCTCGATATTCAAGCTTCATCCAAAGATCTTTTCATGGAAATATTCTTCCGATCATTCTTGAATTTTACTCTACAAAACAAAGATTACGTTTGATAATTTGACGTTAATAATTCCTCGGATAAAATAATTCTTGAACTTGTTTTATCAATTTTTATATCATTGTCATCATCCTCATGTTTATATTATGTTGAAAGTCATCTCGTATTCAGAAGGTATGTAGATGGACTTGGTATGATTACGACCAGAGACTATTCTTGTAATCACACGATCGTAATGTTACAAATGATGTGATAAAAATCCTCAAAGGGTCAGAAAAGCATCGGGTGGACAATTGTTGGCATGATCATTTAACCATTAATGAATACACAAAATATTCTCGCCCGTAGTGCATGAATAATTGTGGTCGCGATACTAAAGAATATCCTCGTCAGTAGCCGTGTGGTGATTCGATGATGTGGAATATTTATTAAAGTCGAGTCTCAAATATAATAAAGATGAAAACCTTTAAAACCTAAAAGATAGTAGATTTTATTTTCTACTCGACTTTTTTAATGGATCATTATTTCACCGCAGCTTAAACCGGTTGTTTATTGTATTTTATCGCTTTAACATTGTTGAAGACTATTGATAATTTATTCTCGCATTATCTTAGTCATAATATTTCTTCGGGCTAGTTGAGCTCACCCTTTCTTTCACCGTTTCTCTTCGTGAAATGAGAATATAAATTTGGGACGAGTCCTGGAAACGAGTGATGGTCCCGGAAGATATCATTAGTAGTCCTCACTATTCTCGTGAAATAGTGTGATAATAATTGTAATGAGGATTTTTTTTGAGTTAGTATAATATCTCACTATTCTTTGTATTTAAACTCAGGTGATGTCGTATTGTATTGTAATGAGGTTAATAAGTTTTATTTAAATTTGTATATGTAAGTATCTAAGATAGGTGATGTATACCTAATTTTGGGGGCGCCACAAAAATCTTCTCGCGCTTCCTTGCTCCATACGATTTTCGAGTCACCGAAAGTTAATGGAGTATGATTAATAGAAAATTCTTCCATGAATCTCTGATAGTAACTCAACCAAGAAAAAGCTAGATGGGTTCAAAGTCGATACAAAACTCAATATCACACTCTGGGGGTAGGCCAACAAGTTCTTCAGGAAATACGTCAGGAAATTCATTAACAACAGAAATATCATTCAAATCTGATGTGTTTTTGTTCAAGTCCATAACATGGGCTAAGAAAGCTTGACATCTGTTTTTCAATAAATGAATGGCTTTATAGCTTGATATGAAAGTGTTTGACTTCAATGGTTTGGTTGCTTGAATTCGCATAACAGGTTGGATAGGAGTATGAAAACTAACAACCTTACAAAAGCAATCAATTTTGGCATGATGAGTAGTTAACCAATCAATTCCTAAAATCACATCAAAAGCAAGTATCTTTAAAGAGATAAGATCAACAGGTAATGTGATAGTGCCAACTTGGATCATGCAAGATTTATAAACTGTAGATGTAACGAAGGTTTCACCCAACGGAGTTTTAACAGATAAATTAAAATCCAATTTCTCCAGAGTCAAGTTTAAACGTTGAGCGTAAGTAGGAGAAATAAAAGAGTGGGTAGAACCGGTATCTAATAAGGTATAGACTTCACAAGAATTTATAATTAACTAACCCGTGATACCTTCGTTTGGGTTCCTAGTGTTTTGGGCAGTCACGACAAACGCTCTTTCAAAAACTGCCAACTTTGTTTTGTCCGTATCCACCTTTGGTGCCACCGTCCCAGCTGGACTTGATTTCGCTATAGGACAAAATCGAGCTATGTGACCTTCTTTTCCACAATTGAAACACACCTTGGAAGGTTGTGAACAGTTTGGACTTATGTGTCCCTTCTCTCCGCATCTGTAGCATCTAACTGGCGGTCGTTCTCTTCCCCTATAATTTGTTGTTGGTGCTGGTTCTGCTGCCAACGTCTTCCCATCATCGTTAAATCTCCTCTTTCTGAAATTTCCACTTGACTCACCTCTCCTATTATCATGGCCACGATTACCACCCGAGTGGTTATCGCTTTTGTCCGTATTCTTCCCTCCTCGCTGGTTATCATCGCTCTAATGATTGCTGTCACCGGTATGACCCTGGTTGTGATCCCTCGGTTGAGTATACTCATTATCTCGCTCTAATAATTAAGCCCTGTTGACAACATCTGAATACAGAGAAAATTTATGAGAGATAAGGTATTGACGAATCTCTAAGCTTTAGACCTCTTAAAACATCTCGTAATAATACGCTCTCATTCTCTACCAAATGAGGTGCCAACCTGGATAACTCCGCGAACTTCACC
The DNA here is from genome assembly GCA_020205615.1 of Panax quinquefolius. NCBI lineage: Eukaryota > Viridiplantae > Streptophyta > Magnoliopsida > Apiales > Araliaceae > Panax > Panax quinquefolius. The sequence continues at coordinate 24,027,832 of CM035156.1, forward strand.
TCGTACTGGGACACCGTCATGTTGTTCTGTTCCAGTCTAATAAACTCTACCTCTTTCATATGACGAATACTTTTAGGAAAGTACTTGTCATTGAACAGTTTCTGAAATCTTTCCCAAGACATGTTGAGTGCAAAACCGGTGGTACGCTTCACGATTCCCACCAAGAATCTGTCTCACCACGGGACATAAAGGTGGCGAATGGAACCTTCTACATTCTCCGTGCATCCCAAGACATCGAATATCTTGGTAATTTACTTGACCCATGTTTCGCCTTTAATCGGATTGGGCTTTCCCAAAATCTGGTGGTCCCAACTCCTTGAATCGCTTGGGTCACGTGATGTGATCAAGCAATAGCGTTGCCATCATTTCTACCCATATTTTGTACACGAGTCTCCCTCGTCTAATTTTGCATGAACTGCAAAAAGCTGCTAAACATTCCATCATTCATCGTTTGCTCGGTAGTGTTGTTTACAGGAGGAATATTGTCTTCTTGTTGCACGTTCTCCTGGTTTGTGACTAAAGGTTTGTTCCACAGTCTCATACACTCCATTGTTAACGTTCTTAGCAGCCATTCTTAAATACTGCCATAAAACAAGGATTAATTAAACAAATTAATATATCACATAATATCCCTATATTCTGACCGACCAACAAATAAGCTTAGATAGGACACACTAGCGAAGGATTTACTCATCTCTCCCCTCCTAGTTCTATTCCCCGATCTCCGCCAGAGACTATATCACTAAGCTTTGATATCAACTGTGACGCCCCCAAAATAGGTATACAACACCCATTCTGAGTCACCAAATACATGGTACAGAAAGCAAACTACAACTTCAATAATACAAATGTCGTGTAAAATACGACAACACATACTGTGAGTTGAAATACAAATATTGTCTTCTAGACAATATCAACACTCAAATAAGTCCTCATTACAATTATTCATACACTATTTTACAGAAATAGTGAGAACTGCTAAAACATCTTTCTAGAACCATCACTCCATACTCCGACTCGATCTTGCTATTTTCTCACCTCCTAAAAAGAAAAATGGAACAAAAAGGAAAAGGGTGAGCTCAACTAGCCCAGTAAAGTATGACTAAGATAATTTATAATAAATTATCATTAGTCTTCAACAGGGAAAAATCTGATAGAATATAATATACAACAAGTTTTATATCAACAAATGCAGCGGAAACAGCAATCCATTAGAAGAGTCACGTAGAGAATGAATTCTACTATCTTCTAAGATTTAAAAGTTCATCATCAATATTTTATCCCTATAACATCAATCAATATACATCTTTAATCAATATTCATCTTTGCATTACAGGCCAAAGATATTCATTTGTATCACCAGTCGATCATGTTCATTTCAACACTGCTCATCTTCAGACTACTGAATCAAAGATATTCATCGATTAATCATTCATCTTTGCACTACAGCCAAAGATATTCAATAATATCATCATTTAAGACTGAGGATGATGAAATTTTTTAAAGAAAACGAATCCAAAGAGAGACGTAAGGACAAATATTAGGGATTCAGATAACAGTTTATCCAAGATCAATAATACTTCATAATAACCAATCGCGAAAGCGTAATTCAAAAATAAAAGATCAAAACATGGATACAATCAAAGATAGTAAACCATAATAGCCATCTTGGACAAAAGGAAAATTTTTATTTTTTGGTGAATAGTGCCGTATTCGTGAATAAGGTCAGATATCGTGAATAAAGTCCAGATACGTGAATAGTAACCTCCTACACAAAAAGTTCCAAATTTGATAAAAAGTTCAAACCAATATTTTGGCATAATGATATTGAAGAAAATAATATCATTTAAGAAGAAAATAACATCCCTTACCTCAAAATAACCGTACTTCTGACTGAATTTCGGATATAATGCTGACAGAAACTTGTACTGAATAATAACTCTCAAAGTATCAAAATACACATAAAAATACGCTCGACAATATAGAGAAAAAGAAAACTTGTTTCTGGTATGATTTTCAATTCTAACCTAAGCGCCTATTTATAAGAAAATGCTAGAACGCCATAGGAGACTAAAATAATAAAATAATATTATTCTTATTTAATTTCTACGCCACCCACCATCAGTCATCAAAGCAGCTTTCTTTGAACCAAAATCAGCAGCCCACATGCATTCAACACCAACCAAAGTGGGTCCCACCCATAATTTAATAAAAATAATTTTATTTTCCGAAACTTCAGTAATTCATAGAAAATAGTCCGTTTATCAGAAAAATACGATTTTTATGTCCATTCCACACGAAATCAAATTCTCTACAACTTTTTAGCTTTAAGTTTTTCCAAATTCTAAACCGAAAATAATATTACAGAATCACAATTATGACAACCAGGCCGTTCCCAGGAAAGAGGGGGCTTTCCAATAAGGATTTCTCCTTACTGACGCACAATTAGGTGACCAAACCTCTCCTTGACAGAACTTTCTAGACATTTCCAATAATGCTATCTAATAATATTATTCAAATAATATGAATTATTGATCCGATAATGGGAAATATTGTGCAAAGGACAATTATTGAAACAACAATAATATAAACTATCAACGCAAAGAATTATTGAATCAATAAAATAAAATATTGAATAAAGAATTACTATAACAATTATTGAGTAGTGCCTTCTTACGTAAGAATCAATAATTCAACAATACTGTGCAATACCATATCTTCTTCGTCGCGAACCACGCCAGACATCAGTATTTTAACCAATTACCGTATTCCAATGTTGTTAATTATAATAACTATGCCATTATTTATAAAAATTCAAACTTGTCATTTTTTTTCATCCGACAGTTATTCCATTATGGGGCCCACAAATGACTACGCCGTCGTACGGATATTCTCGATAAAAATAATATTCCACGACCAAACGAATATTCCCCGACAGAAATGAATATTTTACAACCACTTACTTATTTTGTAAAATTTGCACATTTCACCCATAACCAAAACATTATATCAAATTAACTCCTTATTATTTTAAGATAATGAATAGAGGAAAATTTTAATTTTATTTATAATATGTTGGGGTCTTACACCTGTAGTTCATTGATGGACAGTTGTTGGTATGATTATGACCGGTGATTATTCGGTATAATCATGACTATTGATGATTACATGAATATCATTGGCCGTGGCGCAGGATTGATTCGATTTTATTTATTAAGATGTGTCTCAGCGATAAAGTTGATGAAAAACTTTTTAAATCATAGAAGATAGTAGATTTTACACTCTACTTGATTCTTCTAATGGATTGCTTATTCCGCTGCAGTTGTTGATCTAAAATTTGTTGTCTATTATATTCTATCAGTTGTTATACTGTTGAAGGCTAAGGATAATTTATTCTGCATTATCTTAGTCATAATATTTCTTACTGGGCTAGTTGAGCTCACCCTTTCTTTCTTCATTTGTTCTCTTACGGAAATGAGAATATATAGTTTGGACTAGTCGGGGAACGGATTAACGGTCCAGATGGTTGTTTTAGTAGTCCTCACTATTCTGTGAAATAGTGTAATAATAAATGTAATGAGGACTCCATTGAGAGTGGATATTGTCTAGATGACAATATTCTTATTAAAACTCTTAGATTATGTTTTGTCGTATGTTACACGACTGTTATATAATTAAGTTGTATTTGAATTTTGTACCATGTATTTTGCGACTCAAGATGAGTGATGTATACCTATTTTGGGGGCATTACAGTTGGTATCAAAGCTTAGGGATATTATCTCTGGCTGGGAGGTGAGACAAGAACTAGGAGGGGAGAGACGGGGAATTTCTTCGCTAGTATGACCTACCAAAGTTTATTTGGTATTTAATTGGTCGGTCAGAGTATAGAGATAATATGTGATATGTTAATTAACCCTTGTTTTGTGGCAGTATTTGAAAATGGCATCCGAAAATGTTGAGATAAGCAATGAAACACATGAGACCGTTGAGTCACCACAAATTAATACCCAGGATAATGTGCAACAGGAAGACAATAATTCTCAGGTAAACAACAAAGATCAAACGATGAACGATGGGATGTTCAGAGGTTTTATGCAATTCATGCAACATCAGGCGAGGGCGGCTCCTGTCCAAAATACAGATGGAAACACTGACAACTCTCAAACGGTCACCGCTAAGCAGTTCAAGGAGCTGGGACCACCGGAGTTTTTTGGAGAGCCAAAACCACTTAAGACGGAGACGTGAATAAAATAGATCAACAAGATATTTGATGTCTTGGGTTGCTTCGAGGAGCAAAAGGTTCCCTTTGCCACCTTCATGTTACGAGCAGAGGCAGATTACTGGTGGGAATCTGTAAGCGTACTCAACCTGTCGCACTGAAGATGTCTTGGGAGAAGTTCTAAGAACTATTCAACGACAAGTACTTTCCTGAAAGTATTCGTCACATGAAGGAGGTAGAGTTCATCAAGCTTGAGCAAAACAATATGATCGTGGCGCAGTATAAAGCTAAGTTTGTCGAGTTATCTCGGTTTGCGTCCCAATTGGTTGATAATGAGGAGAGAATGACGCAGATGTTTCTAAGAGGTTTGAAACCCGAGATACGTCAATACCTAATTTTTCATAAACTGTGTTTGTATTCGGATGTTGTAAATAAGGCTCAATTATTGGAGCGCGATAATGAGTCAACCCAAACAAGAGAGAGCAGCCGACAAGTCGATAATACCAGTGGTAGCAGTCATCGAAGCGGTGACAACAAGCGTGGAGGGAATCAACATGTCAAAAATGGTAATCACTTCGGTGGTAATCATGGCCATGATAATAAGAGTGGACATTTATAGAAGAGGAGATTCAACAATGATGGAAAGATGTCAGCTCCAGCACCTGTTGTTAAGGAAGGAGAACGACCGTCGATCGTATATTACAAATGCGGAGGGGAGGGACATATCAGTCCAAATTGCGTAATGCAGTCCAAAGCATGTTACAATTGTGGAAGAGAAGGTCACCTAGCCCAATTTTGTCGTGCACCAAATTCAAGTCCAGCTGGGATTGAGGCATCAAAGGCCGTCCCAGATAAGACAAAATCGGTAGTTCAAGGGAGAGCGTTTGTCGTAACCTCCCAAAAAGCGAGGAATCCGAACGAGGTGATCACGGGTAAGCTAATCATAAACTCTAAATAAGTATATACCTTATTTGATACCCCTGTTCTACCCATTCTTTTATTTCTCCTACTTGTGCTCAACGCTTAAATTTGACTCAGGAGAAATTAGACTTTGACTTATCGGTTGAAACTCATTGGGGAGAAACCTTCATTACATCCACTCGCTTATAAGTCTTGTTTGATTCAAATCGTTAACCGTGACGTTACTCGTCGATCTTATTTCTTTGAAAATACTTGCATTTGATGTGATTTTAGGGATTGATTGGTTAACTACTCATCATGCTAAAATCGATTATTTTCGTAAGGTTGTTAGCTTTCATATTCCTAACTAACCTATTATGCGAATTCAAGCAACCAAACCACTAAAATCAATCACTGCCATATCAAGCCATAAAGCTATTCGTTTATTGAAAAACGGATGTCAAGCTTTCTTAGCCCATGTCACGGATTTAAATAAAAATACGTCATATTTGAATGATATTTCTATGCTTAATAAATTTCATGATGTATTCCCTGAAGAACTTCCTGGCCTACCCCCAGAGCGTGAAATTGAATTTTGTATGGACCTAGAATCCGGTACAAAACCCATTTCCAAAGCCCCATATCGAATGGCTCCTATTGAACTTCAGGAGTTAAAAATTCAACTACAGGAATTGTTAGATGTAAGACCCCAACTTTTATGAATAAAGATGATTTTTCTATAATTATCATTTTTGAATATTATGGAATGAATTTGTTATAATATTATAGTTGTGGGTAGTATTTATAAATTTTGCAAAGTACGCAAGTTGTTATATAATATTCATTTGGTGGAGAATATTCTTTTGTGGGGAATATTCAGATGACGCAGCATAATCATTAGTGGACCCCATTAATGGAAGTATTGTCGTAGTTAAAAAGCGACAAAATATTTTATATGAAAATAACGGCGGAAGTTTTACCGTTATTATCTTGTTGAACTACTTTCGTAATAAAAGTAAAAGATGTCTGGCGTGGTTGCATAGAAGCACACCATTGATTATTGATGCTTAAGTGAGAAGTCACCGGTTATACTCAATTATAGCTACATGGTGTTGCATCATATCTCTCATATTATTGATTCTATTTATTATCACGAGATCATCGCGATTATATGATATATTATTAATCAATAATTGAGACGATACGATTATTTATATTATTAAATTACAATATTTATAATGTCTGAAGTTCTCATCGAGGAGAGGTTTGATCATCTAATTGCGGCTACCAATAGGGAGAAATCCTTATTGAAAAGCCCCTCTTCCTCGAGAAACGACACGGTTGATAAATATTGTAAGTTATAATATTAATAATGAATGTTATTAAAATTGAAGTTGTGCTCGGTGTTGAATTTGGAGACGCGGACGTGATATTTGAGTCCGAAACGATGAAATTAGTAAAAATAGACTATAAACACAAAATTTTCCGATTTTTACTATTTGGTCAAAAAGTCAACAATTGACTTTTTCGGGAAAAGTCAAACTTTAAAATTTATATTTTTGATAAAAATAGTTTCATTGTGTTGGAATTATTTGTGTTATTGAAAATCGATATTTATTTCGATAAAATTGATGTCTGGAGGTTATATTGACCAATCGGGTATTTAACCGGATAAATGAGCAATTGATTGCTATTATTTCACATGATTATAACTATTTGTTCACATGTGTATACTATTGTTTCAAATTCTTGTTACTATTAGGGGAGTTGTTGCAAGATTGATAATACTTGCATGACTAAGTTAAAAATGGAGGTATAGATGAAGGTACTATACTGTAATTCGTATTTTTACATGTCTAGAACTATTGATTCACATAATTTACTATTGAATCACATAATTTACTATTAGGGGAGGTGGTGCAAGTTTGATAATACTAGCATGACTAAATTAAAAATAAAGGAAAAGTTGGAGGTATTGTATTGTAATATTTCGAGCCCCAAAACGTGCAATTATTGAAACTATATTTTTCTATAAATAAGAAGCTCATTCTTCACCAATTCACTCAAGCTATAGAGCAGTTATTATAGAGAGAAATTTTAGAGAGAAAGAAGAATAGAAGTCTGCTACCTCTCTACTCAAGTATCCGGTTTCTTTCTAAGGTAAGGGGTATTATTTTTTTTCGTCTTCATGAAGAGAACTTCTATTATTCCATCTTTATTATTCTGTTGAATAACTTTTGTATACGCTGATCTCACCCTATACTTGGTGATTTACATTGTTACTCTATTCTTTATTATTACATTTGGAACATCTTGTTCATGCGTTTCTGTGGGACTGGTTCCGCTCTTTATTATTACATTGGAACATCCTCGTCATGCATGCGTTTTATGCCTTAACTTGATTCCGTTATTTATTATTCTGTTGGAATAACTTTATCATCTGCAATCGCATGCATGGTGATTTCTGTTGTTATTCTATTCTTTATTATTCTCGTTGGAATATCCATTGGGTGCGTATTACCTTTGACCGGTTCCGTTATTTATTATTCAGGTTGGAATAACTTTCTATCTGAAGTCTTACGCATGCACGGTGATTTCTTTTGTTATTCCATTCTTTATTATACTCACTGGTTAAAGTTTTCACTTCTATACTCCATGAAATTAGTGGAATATCCTTCATATTTGCGCTTCATCCAAAGATCTTTTATGGAAATATTCTTCTCGAGCATTCTTGAATTTTACTCTACTAAAGCGATGATCGTGTTGACAATTTGGACGTTATTAGTTCCTCGGACAAATTAATTACGTGAACTTGTTTTATTGAATTCTTATATCATTGTCATCATCCTCATGTTTATATTTTTTGAAAGTCATCTACAGCACAGAGTGCATAGATGGACTTGGTATGATTATGACTGAGGATTATTCGGTTGTAATCATGACCGTAATATTACAAATGATATGGTAAAAGTCCTCATTGGCCCGTAATGCATTGATGGACAGATGTTGGCATGATCATGACCATTGATGAATACATAAATGTCCTTGGCCCGTAGTGCATGGATAATTTGTGGTCGTGATACTAAAGAATATCCTTGGCCGTAGTGCAGGGGTGATTCGATGATGTGGAATATTTATTAAAATTTGAGTCTCAAATGATAAAAGTGATGAAAAACCTTTTAAATCATAAAAGATAGTAGATTTTATTTTCTACTTGACTCTTTTAATGGATTGCTTGTTCCGCTGCAGTTAAACTTGATATCTATTATATTTTATCAGTTTAACATTGTTGGAGACTAATGATAATTTATTCTGCATTATCTTAGTCATAATATTTCTTATTAGGCTAGTTGAGCTCACCCTTTCTTTTACTGTTCTCTTCAGGAAATGAGAATATAGCTGGGATGAGTCGGGGAACAGAGTGATGGACCAAATGATAGTATTAGTAGTCCTCACTATTCTGTTAAATAGTGTGACAATAAATGTAATGAGGACTTATCCTGAGAGTGGATATTGTCTAGAAGACAATATTTGTATTAAAACTCATAATTTGTATTATGTCGTATTTTACACGACAGTTGTATAATTAAGTTGTATTTGATTTATGTACCATGTATTTGACGACTCAGAATAGGTGATGTATATCTATTTTGGGGGCGTCACATTAGACATCGGGTTCATTCGTCCTAATACGTCTCCTTGGGGTGCTCCTGTTCTATTCGTGAAGAAGAAAGATGGAGTATGCGACTTTGTATTAATTATCGGGAGTTGAATCATGTCACCATCAAAAATAGGTACCCATTGATTTCGCGCGTTGATGACTGTTTGACCCGATTCTGAGCCAAATTCTATTCAAAGATTGATCTTCGTTCAGGATATCATCAGTTGAAGATTAAAACTGATGACATTCCAAAGACTGCTTTCAGAACTCGGTACCGGCATTATGAATTTCTAGTCATGTCTTTTGGATTTACTAATGCTCCTGCTGCCTTTATGGACATGATTGTGACGCCCCCAAAACAGGTATACATCACCCATCTTGAGTCGCCAGAAAATACACTATAAAAATCATTTATAACTTCATTTATACAACTGTCGTGCAAAATACGACGACATGTATACTGTGAATTTAAATATAAATACATATACCAACTCTGACTCATGTCACAATTGCACATTACATAAAGGTACAATCAAAAACTGTTTTAGAAATCAAAATCTTTGGAAAGTGCTCAAGAGAAACCTTCGTACATAGGAGGCCATGAATCTAAGTTATGATAGATATCATATGTCCAGAGAATTATCCTTGGTTGAATTGAATAGACCCCAAAAGAAAAACGAGAAGATTACTATCATGTTCCTTCCAATGGTGAGTCTTCTCTTGACATATAACTATCTCCACCGTCTCCAAGTGAAAATTATATTTCAAATAAACTCCAAGATCATATAGGTAGTGCTCGTAGATATACTTAGTAAGTGAATGTGCACAACCCCGCATCTTATGATAACATGAGGTTGTATGTCATTAGACATCTTGTATGATAGTGACAAAACACCCTTCCAAAGTTGGGTTCGCTTTCACCCTATTCGGTTCACCAAAATTAAATATCAAATGGCGTGTCAATATCGACACACTTATCTAAAGTTCTCAATAAAATATTTTTCATACTATTTAGGGAGAACCTCAACGACTATAGACCACCGCTTCTATTCCCTCATTATCTCCGTTCGACCCAAATTCTACTCTTATTACACGAAAGAAATTGTGAAGCAAAAAGGTGAAACCTAACTAGCCCAAAGAAAGAATATCATAACTAAAGATAATTAAATTATCAATAGCTTTTGTTAATAATAAATCAGAGATTTAGAACATATGGTACATGATAAAACTTTTCAACCATAGTTGCAGCGGAACGAACAATCCATTAAAAGAGTCAAATAGACCATCGAATCTATTATCTTCTCCGTGTTAAAAGTCCACCAATAACGCTTTTATCCTCAACATCAATCAACAATTCCTGTCCAAAATCATATGAATAACTCATAATCATAATTGTGATTCTGAATTCCTTTTCGCACCCAGGACGAAGATAATTTTCATCACCTATCTTCACCTGAAACATCAAAAATCATGGTTATACCAAATCACAATCCCTGCTCATAATCATACTAATAAATTCATCTTTGCACTACGGTCAAAGATATTTATTAACAATTCATCTTTGCACTACAGGCCAAAAACATACAACTGTATTTTAGAAGAGTCAAGTAGAGCATGATATCTACTATCTTCTACGAATTTAAAAGTTTATTATCAATATTTTATTGCTGAGACTCAACTTAATAAATAATCCACATCATCGAATCACCCCTACACTACGGCGAAGGATATTCGTTGATATCACATCCATGAATTATCCATGCACTACGGCCAAGGATATTCATTATTATCACATCCATGAATTAATATTTCATTCTTTGAGACTCACCGATAATTAATCCACATCATTAATTCATCCTTGCACTATAGGCCAAGGACATTCTTTTAGTATCACGACCACGAATTATCCATGCACTACGGGCCAAAGATAATCGTGTTTTCATCAACGGTCATGATCATACCATAAAACAATTCATCTTTGCACCCTTGGCCGAAGAGAATCCATAGCCATAATCATACCAAAAATTGTCCATCAATGCACTACGGCTAATGAAGACTTTTTCCACATCATTTGTAACATTACTGGTTATGATTATACTTAAATAATCCACGGTCATAATCATACTAAGTCCATCTATGCACTACAGCCACGTATGACTTTCAACATAATATATACATGAGGATCATGACAACGATATAAAGAATCAATCAAATGAGATAAAGGATAAATATTAAATATTTATAATATAAATTATCCAGGTTCAAGAATATCCCAATGTTATCAATCACTTAATAATCTCATAATCTAATATCATTAACATTATAACAATATTTTAATTATTTCTTAAACTTATAAATAATTTATTTTAATTGTTTACACTTTACCAAATAATGCATTTAATCATTCAAAAATGCCATACTCATAAGATTTCATCACCAATGATCAAATCTCTTATCAAAAATCTGCATATACCCTATATAGGATTCCCAAGCCATAAAATTCTATTTACAAATTTTCAACTTCACATAACATATTTAACTCATATACTCATAACTAGTGCATTTTCATGAAAAATACCAAATCAGTCCCAACAATATTTTTTTTCTGGGATTTAGCAGAATATAGTCCCATAATGAACATATATTTTTCTCGGAAATTTTAAAATTTATTTACTATTTTCAAAAATTAATTTCTAATTAATTCCTTAAGAAATTAGCTACCTCAAGTTTAACTTCAGAACTTCCCAAATCTTGGCAGGATTTTACACATGTTAACATGATCTTCCAGTTTAAATTTCATGGTCATCGGAGTTATAGAACTCCGGTTATAGCGTTTTTCGTCGAAAAAACCTAAATATTGAAATGGTTATAACTTACTCATTTTAAGTCGGAATGAGCTCATTTTTGGACAGGAGGTACTTTATACCATATATTCTCATGTCCCAAAAGGCCGGAATTTTTCTCACAAATTAAGTGGCCGAAAATGCCCTTTTAAAATTTCTGGCAGTAGCTGTTTTCCCATTTCTCACTTTTTCGTGTTTTGCCAAAATCAGTCCACACGAAGATCTACAACACCGTTTTCAGTTATTCCACTTGGATAAGTTAGGAAACTCATAGATCTAACTCTAGAACTTGACCACACTTAAAAATTCAAAATATAATAGGAGATATGGTCAATTGAATTTAATGTTCAATTTTTACCAAAATCTGATTTTTCAACCCTTTATGATTTCTAAGAAACTTTTATGTTTTCACATAATAACCAACATAACTCATCATAACACTTACTAATACTTCATATACCCATGATTTTCATCAGTCCAATGCTTTTATTATGACTCTCATCATAATCAACGTAACCAGATCATTTTCACAATTTAATAAGGAATGAATATAAAGGATCGTTCACCATGCATGTGGTAATCCACATAGACAAGTTATTCCAACAAAATAATAAAGAATGGAATAACAGAAGGATTCACCATGCGTGCGATAGACTGCATACATAATTTATTCCCAATGAATAATAAATAATGGAACCAGTCCTAAGGCGTAAAACGCATTTACGTGGATATTCCGACAAAATAATAAAGAACGGAATCGTCAAAGTAAATTTGCAAGCGAGGATGTTCCAATGTAATAATAAAGAATGGAATAACAACATAAATCACCATGCATGCGCAGATTGTGATATAGCGAGTTATTCTAACGAGAATAATAAATAACGGAACCGTGTCGGTGAAATTAAGCAAGCGATGTGATGTTCCAATGAATAATAAAGAATGGAATAACAACGAAATCATCGTGCATGCGATTGCTTGATAGACGAGTTATTCCAATGTAATAATAAGGAATGAAATAGAAGAATTTTACCAAGTATATGGTGATCTGCATGACACAAAGTTATTCCAATGAATAATAATAAAGAATGGAATAACGTAAGTTCTCTTCATGAATATAAAAGAAATAATACCCTTTACGAGTACAAACAAATAATATCCCTTACCTTAGAATAAACCGGATATAGGAGTAGTGAAGTAGCGAGAATATCTTTTTCTTCTTTCTCTATAGTTTCTCTCTACAGAGTTTCAAAGTTGAATTAAGTAAGAAATAATGAAGGAATGAGCTTATTTATAGGAGAATGGATCGGATAAGTAACCAATCCATGAACGATCCAGATTGATTTACTTTTAAGCGGACGGTCCAAATTGGTTTACAATAAAATATAATATATTCTATTTATAATCTAATAAAAAGCGAATACTATGCAAATACTTATGCAAATACTATGCATAATAAAATATTATATATTCTAATTATTATCTAATAAAATAGATAACTTTATAAAAGTATTCTGTTTTATATAAAAAGTATTTTTGTTTTATTATATTAATAATACTAATAAAACAAAACTTCATTATCACTTACTTTGAAAAAATTTCAAATGTCACCCTTAACTTTAAACTTTTATCAATTTAACTATTCACTAAAATAAAAAAATTGAATACTTTTATTTTATAAAATTCAGGGTCTCACAATGATGAACCGAGTATTCAAGGAATATTTGGATCACTTTGTGGTCGTCTTTATTGATGACATCCTCATCTACTCCAAAACCCGTGAAGACCATGACAACACTTGAGGCTAATACTCTAAAAGCTTTGTGAAAATAAACTATATGCCAAGTTGAAGAAATGTGAGTTCTGGCTTGAGGAAGTTGTATTCCTTGGGCACATGATATCAAATCATGAAATATCTATTGACCCAGCGAAGATTGAAGCAATTCAAAGCTAGGAACAACCAAAGTCAGTGACCGAAGTACGTAGCTTTCTCAGCTTAGCTGGTTATTATCGGAGATTCGTGGAATGATTTTTTCGAATTGCTACTCCATTAAATCAGCTGACTCGAAAAGATACAAAGTTCGATTAGAGCAAGGATTGTGAGAAGAGTTTTCAAGAACTTCGAGAGAAGACTCATTTTAGCACTGCTACGGCAATACCATCCGGCTCGGAAGGATTTGTCATCTACAGTGATGCTTCAGGCAAAGGGTTAGGATGTGTTCTCATGTAACATGGGAAAGTCATAGCCTATGCCTCACGACAACTCAAAGAATATGAGAAGAATTATCCTACTCATGATCTAGAGTTGACAGCAGTTATTTTTGCGATTAAGATTTGGAGGCATTACCTGTATGGAGAGAAGGTGGAGATCTATACGGATCATAAAAGCCTCAAATATTTCTTCACTCAAAAGGAACTCAACATGCGGCAACGACGATGGCTTGAGTTGTTGAAAGATTATGATCATACCATCCAATACCATCCTGGAAAAGCGAACGTAGTAGCTGACGCATTGAGTAGAAGATCATATGCGGGTACGAGTGCAATATTGTCAACGTATAGGCCCATTTTGTATGACTTGGAAAGGATGGAAATAGATTTAAAGACTCTAGGGACCCATGTGATGATAGCGAATATACGAGTAGAACCGACTTTAATTGATAAAGTTAAAGTTGCTTTCGACTTATGGACCTAGAATCGATGCGTATGAGGAAGAAAGTGCAAAGAAGTGTGCTATTATTAGGAAGCAAGAATCGATGAAAAGGAATACTTGAAGTCAACTCCGGACTTTGTGTTCTAACGATTACGACTTGAAGTATAAAATCATAATGGAGCGTAAAACACACCGTTTTGCAATCCATCTCAGGAGTACCAAAATGTATCGTGATCTTGACATACATTTTGGTAGAAGCAATATGAAGAGAGAGATAGCGAGGTTTATCTCAAGGTGTCTAACTTGTCAACGAGTCAAGGTGGGGCATCAAGTGCCAAAAGGTCCATTGCAACCACTTGAAATTCTAGAATGGAAGTGGGAGCACATTAACATGGATTTCGTTACTGGTCTTCCCAAGGTTTCTCAAGGCATAGGTGCGATTTGGGTCATTGTTGATAGATTGACCAAGTCTGCTCATTTATTACCGATACGAGAAATTTATACACTTGAACGTCTTGCTAGTATGTACATAAACGAGATTGTAAGATTGCATGGTATGCCAGTATCCATAGTTTCTGATCGAGACCCAAGATTCACTTCACGATTTTGGGTTAGTTTGCAAAAAGCTATGGGCACAAATTTACGATTTAGTTCAGAATATCATCCTTAAACGGATGGGCAGTCGGAAAGGACTATTCAAACTCTTGAAGATTTATTAAGACTCTGTGTCCTTGAATTCAAGGAAAGTTGGGACAAGTTCTTACCATTGGTGGAGTTTTCCTACAACAATAATTATCATGCAAGTATTGGCATGGCTCCATTTGAGGCGTTGCATGGAAGAAAGTGTCGTTCTCCGATTATCTTTGGGATGAGGTGGGGTGAAGCAACGTTGTTAGGACCAGAGTTGAGTACGTATGACTACGGAAAAGATTGAAACGATCGACAACGTATAAAAAACTCTCACAAGATCGATAAAAGAGTTATCTTTGATCTTCATCGAAAAAACGTGGAATTCAATATTGGAGATCATGTGTTTGTTACGTGTTCTTCCATGAAAAAGAGTTGCGAGATTTGGAAAGAGAAAAAAGCTCGATCCTCGATTCATTGGCCCATTTATAATTCTCGAGCAGTAGGAACTATGGCCTATATACTCGCCTACCGCTTGAAGTATGTCTCGTGTTCATAACGCGTTTTCACATATCTATGTTACGTAAATATGTGAAAGACCCGAACCACATTATTGAATTAAAATGCAGGACGAGATAGAGGAAGATTTAACAAATGAAGAGGTACCTGTTAAAATCTTGGATAAGAAGGATCATATTCTACGCTCCAAGGTCATACCTCAAGTCAAAGTTTTGTGGAGAAACCACGATGTGGAAGAAATGACCTGAGAGTTAGAATTTGAGATGAAGTCGAAGATATCCTCACCTCTTTTTGATATACCAGTATGCGTACACCTTAATTTCGAGGACGAAATTTCATAAGAAGGGGAGGTTGTAAGACCCCAACTTTTATGAATAAAGAATACTTTTCTCGAAATATATTTTTTGAAATACTATGGTGTGGATTTGATATAATGTTAGTTGTGGGTAATATTTATAAATTTTGCAAAGTAAGCAAGTGGTTATATAATATTCGATTGGTCGGGAAATATTCGTTTTAACAGGGAATATTCATATGAAAGCACAATCATTGGTAGACCCCATAACGAAAGTATTGTAAATAGTTAGAAAACGGCGAAATTATCTTTTATAAAAATAATGGCGAAAGTATTCCGTTAAAACCTGTTGAACTACCCGGTAGTAAAAAATAAAGATGTCTGGCGTGGTTGCGTAATAACACCAGCGGTATTGATTATTGATCTTTACGTGAGAAGTCATTTAGTTATATTCAATTATTACTTTCACGATAATTCTTTGCATCATATCTCTCATATTATTGATTCAATTATTATCACAGTATCATCTGCATAATATGTTGTATTATTAAATCAATAAATGAGACGACAAAGTTATTCATATTATTATTTGCAATATTAACAATGTCTAGAAGTTCTGTCAAGGAGAGGTTTGGTCACCTAATTACGCGCCAATAATGGGAAATCCTTATCGAAAAGCCCCCTCTTTCCTAGGAACTACCTGGTTGTTAAATATTATGAATTATAATATTAATGATGAATAAGTTCGTGTTGATTAAAGATAAAATTGATAGTTCCATTATGTTGGAATTATTAGTGTTAGTAAAAATCGATATTTATTTCGATAATAATTGATGTCTGGAGGTTATATTGATCAATCGGGTAATTAACAGGATAAACGAGCAATTAATTGCTATTAATTCACATGCTTATAACTATGTGTTCACATGTGTGTACTATTGATTCACATGATTTACTATTAGGGGAGTTGGTGCAAGATTGATAATACTTGCATGATTAATTAAAAATTGAGGTATAGTTGAAGGTACTATACTGTAATTAGTTTTTTTTCACATGATTATACTATTGAGTCACATGAATGAACTATTAATTCACATGATTTACTATTAGGGGAGGTGGTGCAAGTTTCATAATATTTGCAGGACTAAATTAAAAAGAAAGAAAAAGAGGGAGGTATTATACTATAATATTTTGAGCCCCAAAATGTGCAATTATTGGAACTATATTTTTCTATAAATAGAAGCTCATTCTTCCTTCATTTCTCACCAATTCACTAAAGCTATAGAGCAATTATTATAGAGAAAAATTATATAGAGAAAGAAGAAAGTATCTTACCTCTTTATTCCAAAGATCGAGCTTTTTATTCTAAGGTAAGGGGTATTATTTTTTCGTATTCATAAAAAGAGTTATTTCTTTCAATATTACGTAAGGGTTGTTATACCATTCTTTATTATTACATTGGAATAACACATGCATGCGATTACATCGCATGCACAGTGAATTCTTCTATTATTCCATTCTTTATTATTACGATGGAATAACACATACATGTGGATTACTGCGTACATGGTGAATGATCCTTCAGATTCATTCCTTATTAAATTGTGGAAATGATCGATCTACGTGGATTACCGCATTTACGCGCGAAAATCCATTTGCGATTTCATATATTCTATTATACTCAGTTGGTTAAAGTTTTGGCTTCTATACTCCATGAAATTAGTAGAATATCCTGGATATTTGCGCTTCATCCAGTATCTTTTCATGGAATATTCTTCTGAGCATTCTTGAATTTTACTCTACAAAGCAATATCATGTTGACAATTTGAACGCTATTGATTTTTGGAAAAATTAGATTATAAATCTTTAAAAAAAAAATTTGAACTTGTTTTATTGAATTATTATGTCATTGTCATCATCCTCATGTTTATATTGTGATGAAAGTCATCTTTGGCTTACGTGCATAGATGGACTTGGTATGATTATGACCACGGATTATTCGGTATAATCATGATAATAATGTGAATGAATGATGGTGAAAGTCCTCATTGTCTGTAGTTCATTTGATGGACAAATTGTTGGTATGATTATGACACGGAATTATTCAAAGATAATTATGACCATTGAAGATTACATGAATATCCTTGGTAGTGTAGTGCATGATTGATTCGATTTTATTTATTAAAATCGAGTCACGCGTTGATAAAGTTGATGAAAAACTTTTTAAATCATAGAAGATAATAGATTTTATACTCTCTTGACTCTTCTAATTGGATTGCTTATTCACTGCGGTTGTTGATCTAAAACTTGTTGTCTATTATATTCTATCGGGTTGTTATCTTGTTGAAGGCTAAGGATAATTTATTCTGCATTATCTTAGTCATAATATTTCTTCTTGGGCTAGTTGAGCTCACCCTTTCTTTCGTTGTTCTCTTGAAATGAGAATATAATTTGGGACGAGTCGGGAACCAGATTGACGGTCCGGATGGTTGTTTTAGTAGTCTTCACTATTCTGTGAAATAGTGTGACAATAAATGTAATGAGGACTCCATTGAGAGTGGATATTGTCTATATGACAATATTCTTATTAAAACTCTTAGATTATGTTTTGTCGTATGTTACACGACTGTTGTATAATTAAGTTGTATTTGAATTTTGTACCATGTATTTGGCGACTCAAGATGGGTGATGTATACCTTTTTTGGGGGCGTCACAGTACATAATGGTGATTGAGAACAATTTTTAGATTTTCAATTATGGAAGATCTTGAACGTGATGTAGTTAGGACTGAGCAAGGAACCAAATTGGAATCAAAATCGCACCAATTAAAACTGCACCAACAATTCTGGTGTATGTGGTGGTTTTAGGTGGGTTGAAAAATCAAATTTACGATTTCGGTTTGGTTACTAGTCAAAACTGCACCCATAAAACCGAAACTGCACCAAATAATCATCATGTTTTCTCAAATTTGCAACACGTATATATAATTTGCCTACTATAAAATATTATCCTCATTTTATTTTATAAGACATATATTGCAGGGTTGAATGAAGAATATTATTGTTATTTCCTAAAGCAAATGTGATAACATAGTATTAATTAAACATATAATTATTGATACCTGAAACTATTTTGCTAAATTAGCTCCATGATTGTGTTAACTGCATAATACATTTGCGTGAATGATGTTGCTAACTATTTTACGGGTTTGTTATTTCAATTGGTTTTGGAACCTAAACCGCACCAAATAAAACCAAACTGCACGGTTCAAAACCGCACCGCACCAATCACAAATGGTTTCATGTGCGGTTTTGTATTTTTCAAACCGCACCTAATCGGTTTCGGGTGCGGTTTGAGCTTTAAACCGCACCATGCTCACCCCTAGATGTAGTGATTAAGAAAAATGGTTGGTTCATAATATAAAAGACCAATATCCTAACAAAAGGGGTTAAATACACTTTTCCCACTCTATTAGGGGTCGGTTTACAAATACATCACCAAATTGATTTTTTTACAGTCAACTCATTGAACTATACGTTGTTTTCAAAAAGTGATTTTACCGTCTATGTCTGCTAATCATTTAACAGAAGAAGGACGTGACAATATGTGGTAATCGATTTAATAACTTACGTGAATTAAATCCTTAAATCCTTTAACCGACTTAAATCTCAAACTCTCAAACTCTCCAAATCTCCAAATCCCTAAATCCCCAATCTTTAGTCCCAAATCAAAAGAAGACAATAACGAAGAAGAAGAGAAATTGAATATTTCACATTAAAAGTTGGGCTATTATCCCCAAAATCATTCCCAAATCGATTCCAAGTCCTTCCTCTCCATAGATCGACGAAGAAAAGAAGACAATTAACCAAAAACGACGAAGAAGATAAAGCAATTAAGAGAGGAACTGACGTGAGCTCCAACGAAAATAGCAGCATAAATCGCGTCGATGATTGGGATATGCCCAGAACTCCGGTGACATGCTAATGTAGGATTTTTGTACCGATGTGGATAGCTTGGAAAGAGGGAACCGTTGATCCGGAAAGAAGGTTCATCGGTTGTTCTCGTTTCAAGGTATGTGACCTAATTTCTTCTAGTTGGGCTTGATGTGTGTATTGTTTGTTGTGATTGAGATTAACTTTAGGCGGTGTTAAATATTTGAAGATTTTAAAAGCTACCAACTTTTGATTTCAAATAGAGGAGGGTTTGGTTATCTTTCTGCATTTACACACTTAGACCACCCCCTGTATATACTAGTGCTAGCTATGGGAGCTTAAGATTCAACAACTTCAACTTCTTATACAAAAAGTTATTGATACATAGAGCGAAATGGAAAATTTTATTGCTTTTGCTGACCTAATTACCCGTAATTAATTTTGTTGACCAACAAAGTATAAAAATGGTATGACATATCAGATATTTATGTTGTAAAAATATATTTATTGTAATTAAATTTTATCTGATATATGGGTTTGATGGTTGGATTTGTATGTAACTGGTTGCAGGATAACAAGTTGTGTTATAGGTTCTTTAAATGGTGTGATCCTCCATTTACAGATAGATCAAGGAAAGTGATATTGCAGCTAAAGGGAAAGATAGAAATAAGCAATGAAAAAATTGAGAGTTTGATGAAAGTAATAAATAAGATGGAAACTGGGAACACATTGATGACTTCAAGTGAGATAAACAATAAAGAAGAAGAGGTTTTGGTGTTGCAAAGACAAGGGCAGCAGTTGAGGAAGAAAATCGACAAGCAAAGTTCGATGAAGAAGAAATTATGGATTAGTTTAGTAGTTTCTTGGATTTTGTTTTTTATTGTATTGCAACCAAAGGTGTAGATTTATATATTTGAATGTAGTAAAGGTTTAAATTATGTATTGAAGGTTATTTTGACAAGTATATACTGAGTTCTTAATGTTGGTTTTTATGGTTGGCAAATATGTATTGAATGTTGATTTGCCTTAAAATGTGAATGCATGTTTAGTTTTGAATTAAATTAATGTTTGGTTTGGTTTATTATGACTTCAGGTTTAATGTGGAAGTAAGAATTGAATGAAACAGACTCATAATGAATATGAGACCAACCTATACACTTAACAAATAAGATGTTTTAACCAAAATAACATATATTTATAAGTACCCTGTCATGAACCATAACAACCAAAATGCATTATAAGCATTACAGAACCAAAATGTATTCACCAACTGTACGAATACATAGTAAAACATAGAACCATAATTCAATCTTCCAAAATATATATTTTGTGATGCCCCTAAAATAGGTATACATCACCCATTCTGAGTCGCCAAACACATGGTACAGAAACAACTACAACTTTATTAATACAGTTGTCGTGCAAAATACGACAACACATAAACTGTGAGTTTAAATACAAATATTGTCTTCTAGACAATATCCATACTCAAATAAGTCCTCATTACAATTATTGATACATTATTTTATAAAATAGTGAGGACTACTATAACAACTGCCTTGGAACATCACTCCACACCCCGACTACTCCCCGCTATATTCTCGCTTCTTGAGAAGAAAAATGGAACAAAAAGGAAAAGGGTGAGCTCAACTAGCCCAGTAAAGAATATTATGACTAAGATAATATAGAACAAATTATCGTTAGTCCTCAACAGGAAAAAATATAATAGACAACAAGTTTTAAATCAATATTCGCAGGGAAAATAACAATTCATTAGAAGAGTTAAGTAAAGAATGAAATCTACTATCTTCTATGATTTCAAAGTCTATCATCAATATTTTATCCCTATAACATCAATCAATATACATCTTGAATCAAATATTCATCTTTGCACTACAGGCCAAAGATATTCATCAGTTGGTCATGTTCATCTCAACACCTGTTCATCTTTGCACTACGGGCCAAACATATTCATCAGAAAATTATTACTCTTTGCACTATAGGCCAAAGATATTCACTTATATCATTATTTAGGACTGAGAATGATGAAAAATATTTTAAAACAACCGAATCCAGTGAGACAAAAGAACAAATATTAAGGATTCGTACTTCGATTTATCCATGTTCAAAAATACCCCATAATATACTATGGTGGAGTAAAATTCAAGAATAATGATCAAAACATGGATACAATCAAAGGTAGTAACAAAAATAGACATCTGGGATAAAGAACGAAAATTTAATTTTTTTGTGAATAGTGTTGTATACGTGAATAATGCGGTATACGTGAATAGTAACCCCGACACAAAAAGACAAGAATTTCACAAGAAAAATCTTACCAATATTCCGGCATAATGATATTGAAAGAAATAATATCATTTAAAAAAAATAACATCCCTTACCTCAAAAGTGAATACTTACATTTGGAATCTTTAGATATAGTCTTTGAAGGAACTTGCACCGTATAACAACACTCAAAGTATCTAAATACTCACAAGAATACGCTCGATAATATAGAGAGAGAAAACTTCAGATTCTGGTGTGATTTTCAATTCTAACCTAAACACCCTATTTATAGGAAAATACTTAGAACACCAAAGCAAAAAATTTAATAAAATATTAATATTTTCAAAATATATTCCTACGCACACCACACCAGACCAAAGCATCAGCCATCTACCCCACAAAAATAAGAAAAAGTTTTTCTTAATAAAAAAATTTATAACTCCAAAAATTAATTATTTCGGAACTTCAATAATTCATAATAAATAGTCCTTTTATCAGAAAAATTCAAATCTTATGTTCATTCCATAGAAAATTCAATTCTCTTCAACTTTGTAAGTTTAAGTTTTTTCAAATTCAAGCGAAATTGGCCAAAAATCCATATCTGAGACGATTTTACTGAGTATAATCAATTTCAAATACAAAATGGGGCCCACGAACATGTTTAACATGTTTTAAACATTTTTTGTAACAAAAATACTCTTTCTCCTTATTTATTCATATATCACACATTCATTGTAAAATATCACCATTATTATATTATTATAATATAATAATATATTTAAATGAATTATTTTATCAGAAAAGATCAATTTTCAACAATTGTCACATTAAAAAATTTCTCCATCTATATCCACATAAAATAAATATTTTTCTTATCATATAAATCAATAATTAATTATTCACAAATAATATTACGAGAATCACAATCATCGTGACTGAATAGTTCCCGAAAGAGGGCTTTTCAATAAGAATTTCTCTCTTCTTGGCGCAAGTGATTAGGTGACCAAACCTCTCCTTCGACAGAACTTTCTAGACATTGCCAATAATACTATCTAATAATATTATTCAAATAATATAAATTATTGATCTGATAATGGAAAATATTGTGTAGTGACAATTATTGAAACAACAATAATATAAAATATCAACGTAGCAATTATTGAATCAATAAAATAAAATATTGAATAGTAATTACTGTAACAATTATTGAGTAGTGCCTTCTTACGTAAGAATTAATAATTGGTGCAATACCGTGTGCTACTGTGTTTAAACCACTGGGTATTCCAACAATGTTAATGGTAACAACTACGCCGTTATTTATAAAAACGCATACTTATCGTTTTCTTCATCCAATCGCTTTTTGTTATGGAGCCCACACAAGGCTGCGCCATCATACGAATATTCCCCGACAGTAAGAATATTTCACGACCAAACGAATATTTCCCGACAACAATGAATATTTTATAACCACTTGCTTATTTGAAATATTTGCGCATTTTACCCATAACTAACCACATTAATCAAATCAACCTTTACTATTTCAAAATAATAAATAGAGAAATTCAATTTCATTTATAATAATTTGGGGTCTTACATATTCCATATTAAAAATCATCCAGTTCAAATATTCCATATATTCATCTAATCATCCACTTCAAAATATACCTCAAGCCTATATTAGACCATCATTCAGTAGTATAATTACATATAAAATACCATAATTCAGTAGCATACTTACATACAAAATATGTAATTCATTGCCATACTTGCATACAAAATACCATCTCCCAAATGTTCAGTCCCAAAAGATAAGAATCCCTTTTTTAATCTAACTTTGCTCCACCATTCTTCCTTGGAATTTTGTATGGTCTTCGTGTGGAATCCTGGTTGCTAACATTGATCTTCTTTTTTCCCCCTCCTCTGGTTTGAATTGAGGAAGAAACTAAGCTTAAACTTGTTGTTTGGAAGCCCATTCCACTAAGGTGTGCTTCATTCAGTGGGGTACTAACTGAAGGGGTATTATTGGTTGGAGAATCAGTAGTATTCATCACACATGGAGTTGGAATCTATAAAAGATAAAATCTCCTAAATTAATTTAGCAATTAAATGATAGCATGGAAAGCAGACCAATATAGGTATGAATTTACTTACAAACATAAATGATGAAGTGGGTCTATTTTCCCTTTTTCATTAGGGCTTCCCACATTTTCTTTACCTTTACTTGTGTACTGTAATATATTTAATAGTTAGTCTTTATACTTTTCAATAAAAATGATATACATATTAAATGGACACTTACATTAGGTATTAGAACCTCTGCTTTGTTGAATTGGTGTCCTTTAATTACTACACCAGGCAGTGTAGTGGACTCTTGATTAGGATGTTCAATTGACTCTTCAACTTGCTCTTTTGTGGGCTCCACATTGGTCTCTTTAACTGGGCATTGGTTCCTTCTCTACAATGTATTTTCCTTCATACTCTACTCACCCTATTCACTTGACCATTATTTTCTATCTTCCCAACCCTTTCTCATTCTCAGCCTCTGTGGTCTGCCTCTCAGTCTCTTTGGTTTAGGTGAAGGTCCCATTATGTCACACTCTGTGAATTCCCAGAAATCTTCACCATTGCTTAACAATCTTATCATGTGCAGTGCCAGAAAGCCTCTTAACTTCCATCATTGCTCTTTTGTGTGCTTGATCATGGGTTGCACAAGTAGCTTCCCAAAACACTCTATTTAGTGCATGTGAAGTGAATCTTTTCCTCCAGTTAGCATAAATATGTCTAGCACAAATTTTATGCTCAACACGAGGAAGTAGTTCACATATGGCATTCTTCAAACCCTGCACAACACAAACTCAGTTAGTAAAACATATGCAATTAGTAAAACAAAGGCATTTAGTAAAACAGAGCAATTTGTATTAAATACATACTTTTTATTGGTCATTGATTATAGTAAATCCACAACCTTCACCAAGGTTAAGGATATCAACCAACAACTCCAAGAACCATCTCCAACTGTCACCATTTTTAGTTTCTACAACAGCTATTGCTACATGGAACATTTGATTGTTCCCATCCCTTCCCACTGCATGCAGATAATAATTGACCCCCACATACAATTTTTAAGAAACAACCATCCAATCCAAGAATTGGCCTACAACCCTCTTTCCAAGCTTTCTTCAAGCTGTCACAACAAACATAAAATCTCTTGAACCTTACCTCATCTTCAGGATTAAGTCTAGTGGTTTTGATGTTGACTGTATTCATTTTGTTACTTCTCTTAATCTCAACTCCAAAATCCCAGACTCTTAAATAACATTCCTTCATAACTGCATGTATACTTGCCAAAGCTAAATTCCTCACCCTCATACACTTCACAAGTGTTACATCCAATTTTAACTTGATTTTAATTTCTTCTTACATGTCCTTCAACCTTCAGTTTGGATTTTTCTTATCCTATTTCTATAAAACTCTGCCAAAAATTTAGTGTTTGCCATCTTATTTTTTAAAACTGTAGACACAATTATGTGTGTCCACTAATGACTTTATTTGCACATTCTCAGTCACTTGAATATAACTGGCCCACAGTTTTCGAGGGCAACCTTTATCACACCTAACCTGGACCATTTCCTTGTCGTTTACCTTGTACCACAACTTTCTGCCATTAGTAATTGAATAATCTCTAATGGCAGTCCTGAATTCATTGAAATTGATAAATATTTGATAGTGTGCAAACTTTTTATGTTTTTTCTTTGTTTTTGGGTTAAAAACATCACAATCTACATGCTTTGTCTTTTTTACAAGGGGACCCACAAAACCAAGGTTCTCATCTTCATTTCTCTCTGAGGGAGACCTTAATACATCACTGTCCTCATACTCACTGTGGCAATCACTATCATCATCAGAGTCACTAACATTATCTCCCTCACTATTTCTATCAACCTCTTCAGTAACCTCATTGACTAACCTATCATCATATGTTGTACCTTTATCACCCTCAGCCTCACTAACTTCTGTCCCTTCATTATCTCCCACATTCTCAGTTTCATCAGCCTCCTCACCCTGCCCCGCCCCCTCAACATCACCCTCAGCTACATCACCTTCAACAGTACCCTGAGTTATATCACCTTCAACACCCTCAATATTACCAACACATGTATCCCCATCAACAAAGTTAGTTTTATCATTTGCCTCAGTTTCAACTCTAGCCATCTCTGCTTTTTACTCCTTGCACCTCCTCTTAGCATCTAAGAATTCTTCATCACTGCTTAATATTTCATTATCACTTTGTGCATCACCACTTTCTGAGTCCTCAATCACAATTGGTGTATCATCATTATTTTTATTTGATTTCTAATTCATTTTAATTCTATTACTCTTCCTTTTCTGATTATTCATACTCTCATTCTTCTTACTGCTCTTAGTATTTTTACTTTCCTTCTGATTGTTGTTACTATTTATATATGTCCTCTGCTTAGTCCTCTTCGACTTTTGCAAATTAGTATTAGCACCAGTACTCCCCTTGTTATTATCAGTTGTATTGGAGAGGGTTCAGTAATAGTAGTTGCAACTTGTTCATTCACATCAGGTGGTTCAGTCACAACTCCTTCTTCATTCACAAGTACATGATCAACATAAAATTCAATCACACCAAAAAGGAGACACACTTTTATCATGTCTCTAATACTGGCATCATCATGCACCAATCTATAACCATTTTCACTAGTTTGAACATTATTCTTATAAAAAACCTTAGCATGGCTATCATAATGTAAAGCTTCAACAAATAAATTAATTGCAATCATGCAGATGAAATCTACATCAACACGGGGATAAATTTCAACCTTACCTCCCTTGTGCTCATTTTTAGGTTGTTAAACAAATTTGCCCCCCATAGTGCACATGCAACTGACAAATCCCACTCATTATGTGAAAATGAAAAAAAATAATCAAATATAAATTAAAAATTATTATTTACAATACATGGGGGGACTGAAGAAGACAACAATGGCAAAAATAAAATCCCATGGACCACATGTCAGATATATAAAGTCAAGAAAGATGGAAAAAACATCAAGACAAACAAGATGGCTACAACAGATTAAAACCCCCTAATTTAATCATACCTATTCCCAACCAACCCATGTCCACAAACCCTAAATTAAAGAAATCTAGCATACCTCACAGAAGATTTGCACTAGTAGATTCGTATCCAAGAGCAAGATTCGCCAACAAGATAAGAAGTTCGCGCCTCAATCTGTCTTTCTCCTTCACTCCTTCGCGCGCTTTCCCTTTTTATCTTTGTCTAGCCTTTAGTCGACCAAATTGGCTTTAACCGCTGAGTTTCCACCGTGACCATGACTAAGACTAACCCACGTGAAATACATGATGTGTAATTAAATGTGGGGTAGGACATATCTGATATCACAGGTCTCTGTTAAAAGTCAACTCATTTAACGAAATTTGTAACGATTTGATAAATATTTGAAGTTCAATGAGTCGATTATAAAAAAAATCAGTTCGATGATGCATTTATAAATTGACCCCTAATAAAGTGGAAAAAAGTGTATTTAACCTCCAACAAAGATCCTAAATTTTTACGGCAAATCAAGATTCAATAGATCCCCAATATAGGTAAGTTTGGAAACTCTTAAGTCGATCTAGTTCTAAATTTACTTGTTGCAAATTCTTTAAAGTCACAAGTAGATCCCGTCGTGTCCAACTATAATCTCAAATTAGTATTTTTCTGTATTAAACTTTTTATATATATATAATTATAATTATTGTTAACGCCAGGATCTTCTGCCACGTCCCAATCACGTAAGACGCCCTGATCCTGCACAGTAAACACGATAAACACCACAAGCTTGACGGCGGGTTCCGTCGAGGGGATAGCTTCGAGCGTGAGAGTCGATATCGTGTTCACAAGGTTAAGCAATGGAGAATATAATGTCTAGTGTCTTGAGAGAAAATAATAATTCTCTGTATATATGTGATTATGAATGAAGAAGTGTATGAGCGTCGCACCTCTTTGTGAAGCTTCTTTTAAGTTATACTCTCTTTGCCTGGATTACTGTGCCACCCACTACTACCTGACACACCCCCTTGATCTGATGGGTTCTGCCGATTGCATGTAGTTTATTCACTTTGCTTTTGGTCACTTTTTTCCCTTCTTAAATAGGTTATGATCCCATCCACATTAATCGTGGCGAGGTCTCTGGTCAATCGAAATCGTGCTTTTCATCATTACTGAAATCAAAGATGTAGATATTTAAATATATGATGGGTCGACCCAATTGATTGGGTCCGATCTTTAGAAGGACTTAATAAAGATAATAAAGTGATTAGATCGATAATGTCGACACCCGATAGTGAAGACCCGATGGACTAAGCCCGAATATGTAGGCCCAATCCATTCGGTCCAATAGGAGAAATATCACGACCCACATTGCCCCTAGTTTTTTATTAAGCAGGGAGGTTTAATAGGAAACTATAAATAGCATCGGTTCGGACAAAAGGAACTAATATAAGACGATGAAGGCCCAAAATACGACTTATCGAAGCCCGCCAATTGAACATTAAATGGCAACATAAATTAAGATTGGAGTCCATTTAAAGAGCACTCTCCAGTAAAACATCACAACAACAAATATTTCACCGCCTCTCGAAACAACCCAAATCTTAAGCCACAAAAACCATTCTCTTACGAATCTAGGCAGAAGGCATGGCGACATCGATGATCATCGGTTCAAGAATAATTCCATCATGGGCCCGATGGGTGAAGGAGTGATATACCGGACTAAAGGAAGTTGAGATTTGACCATCAATCAGGCGATCGATTAATATTGGTCATCTGCAGTAAACAACTTTGTCTTCGTGTGTTTAAATCCCAATCTGAAAAAGTCGAAAGGATCTGAAGAAGATAATCTGGAGGGAATCTGAGAAGGAAAAAGCCATTCTGAAGTCTATGTTTGGCAAAAGGAAAGAAGCGACCTTGACATTGTTCTTCTTAACAATGAATGCCTTCGGAAGGATATCGACAAGGTCGAAGAAGAACTGAAAGCGACCAAGGCCACTCATTGGTCATCAACGATATAAATGCCGATCTGTTAAGCTAAAGGATCAAAGCATCTGTACATCGTCGGAAGCTCGAAGAAGAGCTCGAAAGAGCTTCGACCTTAGAGATTTGGGTCATTGTTGATGAAGACTTTAAATGGGGAGATCTGAGTGAGAATCTGAGAAGATCCGTAGAAATTTGAACAATAAGATCGTCTATATGTATGCGAAAGGATATGAAATCTGCCAGAAGTAAAAGCGAAAAAAAAGCTCGGGCGAAGGTAGATCCATCTCTTACAGACTCTTTAGATGGTGGCGATGAATGAGGAAGAAGCTGAAGATGACCTCTCCTTATTTTTAGTTTGTAGAACTTTCTGTAAAAATTCTAACTTGTTGTGAGCAGTTAATATTAAAATATCGACTTCATGCCTTATTACTTACGAATGAACATTTCTTGTCGATAATTCAATGTCAATTAATCTGTATGAACTTAACTTAGAACATGAACTAGATAAAGGCGTATAACGATTAATTTATGAAATGAAGTGAAATTTAATGGATAAAATTTAATGAACAATATTGAATGAGTAGAACTCAACACTTGAACAAAATAAAGTAATGTATACTTATCGTTTAGAAGTGTGAGATCGATTCAAGTGTAATGAGGTGAATTTGGATGATCCTCCTTGCACCATCGAAATCTTGCTTACCACTCGGGGGTAGAACAAGTATATAAGGACGAAGATATAAGAATCAAGATATAAGGATCGATAGTGACCATTGACTTACCACCGATAAGATCGATATAGGATCATAAGGACCTTGGGCTACCATCGAATGGCCAATGAGTCCTACCATACCTCCTTACACCATAGTGACCTTAGAACAAATAGGACCGGGATCGATATAGACCATTGACTTACCACCGCGATAAGATCGATATAGGATCATAAGGACCTTGGGCTACCATCGAATGGCCAATGAGTCCTACCATACCTCCTTACACCATAGTGACCTTAGACAAAATAGGACCGGGATCAATAGTGACCATTGACTTACCACCTGATAAGATCGATATATAGGATCATAAGGACCTTGGGCTACCATCGAATGGCCAATGAGTCCTACCATACCTCTTTACACCATAGTGACCTTAGGACATGACTAGGACCGGGATCGATAGTGCAAAAGTGAATGTGGATGAGCCACCAAATCATGTCATCTTTGACTCCACTGGTTCTTTCATGAATATCCCCTGTCGAAGTGCTTTATAGGCCAACAACTTGGGTCGAATGATAGCCACGATGTCTTTGTGAATTTCGAAGAACATACTACTGCCTTTGATGGAACCAAATGTTTGAGTAATGATGACGAAAAAGGTCCTTGATAAAGATTCTCATCAATGAGAACAAAGTTGACACTCTTGTAATTGGTTTTCTTTGCGGACTTTGATCCAAGAAGGAAAAGAAGCCATCTGCCATCAAAGTTATAAGCATCATAGTGGCCAACTTCGATAATGCATCGAAGAATCAATTGTTATTGTGATCGACCCCTTGATAGCTTTCTTTGTCTTGATGTCCAAAATAGAATATCCATCTGCGTGCAATGTCCACGAGCTCTAACCTGTAGAAGAAGCTACAGCGGCTTTGTCAGATTCCTCGGCTTCTCTTTAACTATTATCGACTTCGTAAAAGAATTGTCAGACCATAATGTCAACCGACTTTGGAAATATTCTAAAGTGTTCGAATTTCCAAGTCGACTTATAGATCTACTTTGGTGACGAGTCCTTGTTGCGGCGAGAACACTCAAAAGCATACCTTTTTGCATTCTCGGTGAATATATTCTTGAATTGCTCCTCATCCGTTTGTGCCGTAGTCCCGAACCCCAGGGATAAGGTATCCTCTTGGATGCTTAGGAATATGGGTGCATTTTGTGTCTTTGAATCTGAACACGACAACCTTAGGCGGGCATCTCCAGAAGAAAAGTATCTACTGGTGGTGTGCCCCAGGTGGATTCTCGGGAGTGTGATTTACGGATATACTTGGGTGAAACTCTCCGTCGCGGTGATGAGGATACTCGAGGCGGTATGCCTTATTTGTGATTCGAGGTCGTCACTCTCTGGATCGATCTCTTAAATCTGCTGCGACCATAATCCGGCAAATAGAGGCGGGATACCCTCTTCTGGTCGATCGAAAATGGTTTGTTGGGTCTTCATCTACTCTGCTTGACCATCATCCGAAGACCATAGGCGATTTACTCTCTTGATCAAACAGAAATGGTTGTTGGGTCTTCATCTACTCGCTTTGACCATCATCTTTATCGGCTGACCACTTGAGTCTTAGAATTATGGGCGGGGTGCCTTTTACTTGCCTTGATCGTGATCCTGCTCTTTATCGACCAACAAAGACCAACCATCTTGGGTTTTCTTGGTGAGATCTCGAACGAGAACCCCGATGTAGAAACAACCGGAAATATTGTGATTGATATCTCAAGAACACTAGAAAAGGCCCTCCTTACAGCGCCCGATGTTACTTGCCGGGATCTTACTCGTCACGTCCCAATCACGTGTAAGGCGCCCGATCCTGCATGCGATAAACACGATAAACACCACAAGCTTCGACGGCGGTTCCGTCGGGATATATAAAGGCGTGAGAGTCGATATCGTATTCGCGAGGTTAAGCAATGGAGAATATAATGTCTAATGTCTTGAGAGAAATAATAATTCTCTGTATATATGTGATTATGAATGAAGAAGTGTATGAGAACGTCGCATTTTTGTGAAAACTTCGCTTTAAGTTTATACTCTCTTTTTGCTTAGATTCTTCGTCACCACCCACTACTTACTGACACACCCCTTTGATCGATGGGTTCTGATGCGTTGCGTATAGTTTATTCATTTGCTTTTGGTCATTTGTTTCCACTCTTAAGTAGGTTATGATCCCATCCACATTAATCGTGGCGAGTTCTCTCTAGTCAATAGTCGTGCTTTTTCATCATTCTGAGTCGAAGATGTAGATATTTAAATATATGATGGGTCGGCCATTTGATTGGGTCCCCGATCTTTAGAAGACTTAATAAAGATAATAAAGTGATTAGATCCAATAATGTCAACACCCGATAGTGAAAGCCGATGAATTGACTAATCAATATGTAGCCCAATCTATTCGGTCCAATAGGAGAAATATCACGACCCAACAATTATGAATGTCAAAATCTATCTGAAAAATATAGATATGATAATATTGTATTTGTAATAAACTTTTTTTTTTTTGGAATAAAAGAATTTTCAAGTTCATATAAGATAGAATTGTGAAAAAAAAAACTTTGTAAAATTATTACTCTTTGTTATACAAAAAGAATTTTATTTTAATTTTTAAAGCCAAATTTGAAAATAAAAATTTAACATTGATGCAACTAAATTAACTATTAAAAATTATTTTTTATTAGAATCATTTTCAAAATAATTTACATTATTAATTAAAATGAAAAAATTATTGATACTTTATTACACTTTTCAATTAATTTTTTTTCTTTTTTTCCCATTTTTCAATTAATTGTGAAAATAAAAAAAATTAATATAAAAAAAGAGAATATAATAATATAATTAAATATATTTTGCTTGGAATTTCAACAACTCAACAGGTAGAGTAGTGGTGGTGACGGTGATTAATGAAGAGCTGGGCTTCTATATTTCCATTAGCGTCCAAATGGGCAAGGCAGAAAAGCAAACAGAATCAGTGGGGAAGCAAGAAAGTTTAAGCAGTGGATCGAAATTATTATTAAGTTATAAAAAATTTGTCCAGATTTTAGAGAGCTTGTAAGTAATTTATTATTTATTTTTAAAAATAATATAAATTAAATTATTGTTTATTTTAAAATATTATAGAAAGAGATAGATATATTAAATTAAAATTTGATTGACAAAATTATAAATTTTTAATTTGATCCTGTATAATAAAAAATTTATAAAATTTTTCAATTCACATATAATATTTAAAATTTTTAAAATTTAAATTATATTTCAGTGGGATAAATTCACCCACAAAATTTATGTGAGTTGCCACTGAATGGAATAGTTATTGCCCTCGTTAATACCACTACTACAACTACATAACTATTTTTATCATCATCGTATCATCATCAGATTATATAAGGGTAGAAAATGGAACCGATCTATAACCTAAAATCTAATTAAGTAATCCAATAGATAAAGTGATTTTACTCAAATTATCAGATCTAAATAGCATTATAAAATTAAATACTAATTGTTAAATACATATATATTTTTTATATATTAGTATTTGAATTAACTATATAGAACATATTGAGATTTACAGACGTGCAGGGGATATTTAAGCCCCCAGATCTCGTTGGACATTTTATGCCCGGGGCAATGACAATAAACAGGTGGTCATCATTTATCCCAGACGTGAATTTGCAATTTATGATTGCCTTCACAGCACTATTGGCATGTACATTTGAGATGAGAATTCGGGGAATTACCTTCATAATCCTAAACTGGTTTATTCCGATCTGCCTTCTATTGAACCAAATATATATGTATATATACATATATACATGGATTTGAGCTGCACTTCGAACGCAGATCTAAAAGAGATTGGAGAAAAAGAAGAAGAAGAAGAAACACGTGAGCTAGAAGGAAAGGGAGGAACGATCGGAAACAATTGGTATGGGAGGAATAGGAAAGGCAATGCTTTTCATTTCATTCCACGGAGGATCGGATCCGATACGTTTATCAATCGCCTTTCCCGTCGCTCCCAACCCAAATGCTCCCGATTTCTCATTTCTCCCTTTACTTTCCCCCACCCCCAATCCCACCGCACTCCACATACCTTCTTCTAACCTAAACCCTCCTCCCTTCCTGGGTCCTGCTCTTTTTGCTTCTTCTACTTATTTATATAGGGTCCATGTGTCACTCACACTTAATCACCGGATGCAGCCCAGGCCCAAATAATTTATTTGTGGCTAAGGACTTGCAGCTGGATAGGATATGAACAATTACAAATATGTAGTATCAATTAGCAAATTGATATTTTCATGTAATTTTTTGATATTTTTATATGAAAATTGTCACTATAGATGTATAGCGATCGTCGCTATATGATCTAAAACGATAATTTCATGTGAAAATATCAAAAAATCATGTAAATATTAGTTTCCTATCAATTATTATCCCATCCATTTATTTTATTTTATCTAATTTATTTGGAGCTATCTTCGTCTACCATATAAAACCTAATAAATTGCGAGGACTAGTAGATTTATGCGAGTGTTTATATACTTACTTTTTAAGTATTTTATTTATGTCAGTTTGAAAAAATATTAATCTTTAGTGCAAATATTTATATCAAAATCAATAGATGAACTTAATTTTTACATTTTAATACTTATAATTTTATATGATTATACTATGGTCCAAATTCCAATAGTGGATTAAATTATTAGCAATGAACGTGGCAGATTGCAAGTGGTCTAAACATCCGTTTACAATTAGATTTGGATTAAAGAAATAAAATGCACACACCATAGATTGGGTCAGTTTATTCAGATTCTTTCAACTTATGCACTTGTAGTCATTCACAAATGCAACATTAGACAAACTTTACCAGGCTTTTGGTACCAAAGTGGATTCTGGTAAACACTAACATATATTTTGTAATTGTAAATTGATCTTATCTGATTATATAAATAGTAAAACTTAAAACCAAATCTATCTAGAAGCCCTTTGGTACATAATAATATCTCATACTAGTTATACGTGAGGGAGAAAATATTAAAAAATACTGCCACGTGTCACATCCAGATCATTCCTGGCTAGGCGTTCCATGTTTTTTTACTCGTATACATAAATACGGATCCAATTAGCATAAAATTTATTTTTTGATAAGTTGGTCGATTAATCGATTGAATCTTGTGCACACATAAAATTTTATCTACGTCATACATTATATCTACATTATCGATTAATGAACTTACTTAAAAATAAACTTAATGCTAACCACTTCCCAGTTACCCATACATACATGTATATAATAAGCCTTTTATTAATTAGTTCTTGCCACATGAGCGTACTTTGCAAGATCTTTGAACTACCTAATAATCTTTAAATTAGTGCTATCATTACCTATATAAGTATGGCATTATGCACATAGATTAATGACCTAAACCAATTAATTAATGCCCTAACATTCTAATTATGCAACTTAACTACTCTCTGAAGACGCGTGTCCAGGGGTGACTCATCACCCCCTTTCCGCTTTTATAATACCCCATTACCCGGAAGTGGTTAGCATGAAGTTTATTTTTGGGTAAGTTGGTCAATTGGCAAGTGCTAATGCGATTAATATTCTATAAAATCATCATTAGTAAAAAATAAACTTAACAATCTTCTAAATCTATTCCTATTTAGCATCTCTAGAAGCTTCCTATAAACATCATTAGCGATTGACAATTCCTAAAGCATGGTGTTAAGTATTGTGTATATCAACATGTGTGACCTGACAATTGGAGCACAAGCCACTGTCAAGGAGACATCAACAACCCACTAATTAAACTTTTGCAGCTTAAT
The DNA here is from genome assembly GCA_020205615.1 of Panax quinquefolius. Classification (NCBI taxonomy): domain Eukaryota; kingdom Viridiplantae; phylum Streptophyta; class Magnoliopsida; order Apiales; family Araliaceae; genus Panax; species Panax quinquefolius. Next base: position 24,063,409 of record CM035156.1, read on the forward strand.
TGAGTAGTATTTTGCCTTCTTCAACATAATTATGACGATTAAAAATGTGATTAATTAAGTCAAGTTATCGAAAATGATTGAAGGAATATTTGTCTTATATTAATGTACGACGACGTACCATGCCATAGAGTTTGAAGATACATTTGGCTAATGTTGGTTGGTTAAAAATCAAGCCGGAGAGCATAATTATATATGTAAATTAATTAGAAAAACTGATTTGGTAGGCAAAAATATAGATTTGGTACAGTGTTAAAGAAAAAGACATTCCTGAATAGACCCACCCACTGCTCATCAGGTATTTATATAAGAGAGATATATTGTGTCGTACAAATTGGAGACAGACAGACAGACGGACATAATTAGCTAGTTGTTGAATTGTAATAATGGCTGGATTGATGGGTTGGGGAGTTACTGATGAGCAAGGATCGAGAAAGGGTCCTTGGACTCCTGAGGAAGATAAGTTACTTAGTGAGTATATTGGCTTGCATGGGGATGGAAGATGGAGTTCTGTGGCTAAATTTGCAGGTAATTATCAATTTGTAACACACAATTTCGGTACATATATATATATTTATATATATATATATTCAGAATTAATAAAAATTGATTTGATTAAATAGTGGTTATATCGTTTGTAATAAAGAATTAGTTATGAACTTAATTTGACATGGATATATCAATTATCAGGACTGAATAGGAGTGGAAAGAGTTGCAGACTAAGGTGGGTGAATTATCTAAGGCCTGGGCTTAAGAGAGGACATTTGACACCTCAGGAGGAAGGGATCATCATTGAATTGCATGCCTTGTGGGGTAACAAGTATGCAAATTTTACTACATTGTACATACGTACACATACATACATACCTCTTTCTTTCTGGTTTTATACTTCTTAAATGATTCCTATTTCACTTATTATTTCATTTCAATATATATGCATGGACAGGTGGTCTACCATTGCAAGATACTTGCCCGGCAGAACAGATAATGAGATAAAAAACTACTGGAGACCCATTTCAAGAAGAAAGCAAAGCCATCTCAGAGACAGGAAAGGCAAAAAATTGAAGCTTTTCGGCACAAAATATATCAGCAACGAGAAGAAAATTACATGAACAAGAGCACAACCACTGGGGAAGCAGAAATGAACAATATTGAGAAATTAGTAGCAGAGCCACAAGGAAGTCAGGATATGTTTTTCATGTATCCGACAACGGAGACTCGGTCGAATTTGGCTGCCACTGTGAATAATTATTATCAAGATGTTGCATCTTGGTCAGACAGTATCTCAGAAGATGACTTATGGGGTAGCTTATGGAGCCTAGATGAACTACTTATGTCGAGCTCAAGCACGAACTTATCATAGGCTAGGTGCAACATGCAAACATGAAGCATACATATCTTTCAGCTATGGTTATACAAGATTACTAAGAAATTTGTTCATTTTTTCAAGACATAAATTCGATAACTTGCTTATGTGAGCTCAAGTTTCTATGCGAATTGGCATCATTAAGAGAATAACATGGATGTAGGCAGTTGTTATTGACCATACCAGATAGATGTGGATGCCATTTTGGATATGTAGAAATTTCGGGTCTTTATGCAAATTTAGTCCTACAAATTGATGTTCTTAGTGTTTAGGTGAGTATAAATTTTAAAAAGAAAAAAACTGGCCAGTGATATGAAACTTAAGTCCAAGCCTATAAATTTCTTTAGCACTTCAAAGCAAAAAGTATTGGCCCATACAGGTCTCGAACCTGTGACCTTCGCGTTATTAGCACAACACTCTAACCAACTAAGCTAATAGGCCGCATATTTTATTTTGTTAATTAGTAATAAATCAAGCATAAAGTATATATGGAGTGAATTGTGATAAGGTGGATATTAAGTATCCTCTGGCTGGAGATGGGGACAGAAACAGAGGGCAGAGAGAAAATGTTTGAACATATTACGGCAAGTGAAGTTGCAGGGTATGGAGTTGGGGCATTGCTCTTATGTGCCACCATTTCTGCCCCTAAAATTGACTCTCTCATTTCTTCTTCCCAGCGCAGGTACCCCTTTCTCTTTCTTTCTCTTCCTTATCTTTACATCATTTCTTTTCATTTTTAACCAGTTTTATTATATATATATATATATATATATATATATATATATTGTCACCAACTGCTGCTTATTTCTATTCTAATTGCATTTTTACCTGGGTGGTCATTCTTTTTTTTGCTAAATTACCTGGGTGGTCATTCAATTTTGTGATGCCTATTTTTATACATATAGGTTTTATATCTGAACTGAAATCAAACTCTGTTTCTTGAGTTGTTAATGTCCTGAGTTCCCTCTACCGGATTGTTTCAAAAACAATTGTACCGGATTGTTTCAAACACAATGGTATGGTGACCAGATAATGTAAACTGGGAGTTGGGTAATGAAAATTATATTAAATTGTTATTATATAAGCTTCCATTCCACGAAGAGTCCTGTTTTGACATTTTGAAGTAAACGTAGAATTCTAAAATTAATAGAAATTCATTAGATTACAGTAACTACCATTGTAATTATTGTAAATTTTTCAAAAAGTACTAATACGTTTAAAATTTATTAGCTCCAAAACTCACTTGAATTGCATTATATTACTTTAAAAAGTCGAAATAAGACTATTTTTTGAGGGACAGAGGTAGCAGTATTTTAATACACAATGAGGGCAGGGGAGATGTAATTGCAACAACGGTATTTGTTAGTGCCAAAGGAGATGCTGGATCATGGCGCTGTACTATTTTCTTAAGAAGTTATCTTTTGGTCTAGCAAGAAGAACTGTTCTGGCAATATTATTTTACATATGTAATGACAATCTAAAATATACAGTATTAACTAATAACTACTATTTTTAATTGTATATGGATTTGAGCCTTATTCTAGTATAATTTTTAACCCCAAACATAAGAGTTATATGGGATGCATTCCATACCTTGAATTTTGGGTTAAAGATATTTCTTTCCCTCGAAGTATGACCCTTTTACTCTTGTGACCCTAATCTTTAAAATCTCATAACAATACCCTCTAACTACCCTTAAATAAATAATAGTGACCCTAAAATTATTTTCGGTCAAAAAATTCGCCTGAGTGCTGACGTGTCACCGGTAAACCAATAGAATACGATTTGATTGGACCATTATAATATACGATTTATTTACTAAATACATTTCTAATACAAATAAATGTACTAAAAGCATTTATAAAGTGACAAGAGAAAGATATTATTAAAAAAATATAAAAAAATAAAAATGAACACAATTCATATGCCAACATCTTCAAGATCTAGTCTCTCTAAAATTCTTGATTTGAACCGACTTATACACCATTATCTTCAAAATGAACTAATCATCATCAACTTCTCAACTTCTCTGCTTTGATTTTCAATCTTTTCTCCCTCATCATACACCATCATCGTCTACATCTAGTCTCCGTCTTCTCATCCACCATCATCAACAATGGAAGCAACCCTCTTCACAATCCCCTTCTCCAAAACCCTTTCATCCAAAAAATTATTTCACCAGACCCACTTCAAAAACCCTCTCCTCAATACACCTCCTCCATTTTCATCAGTGCAATAAAAAATAATCCAAAATTCACCTCAATTAAAAATGCAATTAGATGCAAAAGAAAGAAGAAATATTTGATAGTAATGCCTAGATCCACTGCTGGTAGTCCTAAATCCATCGTTGATACTCCCAAATCCGCCTTCCGCTTCCCGCCACATCCTCTCATCTTCGCAGCCGGTTGCCAATACTGTTGCAGGTGATGGTGGCGGTGATGGGTGTACTAGATTCATTTTTAACCAAAAAATTAATATAACAAAATCAAAACATCACTAAACAAATTCGTGAAGACTTAAAAGCTTAAACGATCTCTTCTTCGATTCAAGAGAGATGCGGCGCGACGACAAGGTGACCCAGTGCAGGGACGCAGCACGACAATGCGACGTAGGGATGTAGCGTGGCGAGGTGGCAACGAAGATTTATTAATTTGGGATTTCTAGGTTTGAGCACAGATCTTTGAGGTGTAGTTTTAATTGAGGTTTTGATTTGGTTATTCTCATTCATCTTCTAATTCGTATTGTATCATTGTTTAATAAGTATTTAGAAATAAATTTAGTCCCTCTTTTAATTTGTTTTGTGGTATGAAGCTAATGATATTATTAAATGTGGGAAATGAGTATAAACATGGATTTATTTTGTTTTAATGTCAAAATACACTGAAAATAGGTCTAAATTATAAAATATAGTGAAATACATGGTTTCCTGGTGACATGTCAGCACTCAGACAAATTTTTTGGCCGAAAATGATTTTATGCTCTGTTTCTGAGTTTTAAAATGGACAGAAAAGAAAAGAAATGGACGGAAAATATAAGTTTTTTTTCCAATTCTTATGTTTCTGAGTTTTTTAATAAACGGAAAAGAAAAGAAATGGATAGAAAACTTGGCCACTTTTCCTGCCAAAGTTTTCCGTCCAAAATTGGCCTGATTTGGACGGAAAAGAAATTGGAATAAGTAATATTTTATAATTCCCATATTATCCTCAACTTTTAATATAATAAATTTTAAATTACAACTCATGTCCTTAATTTTAAATTTTCTAGTCTTTTCTATTAAAAACTCAGAAACAACACAAAAGAAAACTTCAAGTTTTCTATTCTTTTCTTTTCTGTTCTAATTTAAGTTTTCTATTTTTTTCTTTTCTGTTCATTTTTATTTACTTAAGTGTACTTGGAAGATGTTGTTATAAAGTTTTAAAGATTAGGGTCACAAGTGTAAAAAGAGTCATACTTCAACAAAAGTGTATTTAACCTTATAAATATTTACTACTGTTGCTTTAAGAGGAAGGTGACATCAAATATCAAATTTCTCTAGCTGGTGATAACTTATATTGAGATCCATTTTTCTATTATTAATTTTGCATTGCATTTCTCATCTGGTATAATTCTTGAATAATTGTGCCCAATAAATATCGGTGAATAGTTTTATGTTTTGTTGTTGGGCATCTTTTTGGTTGCTTAATGCCCGTTCAATTTGAAAGAAGAAATTAATAAAAGCATCATCTTTGAAATGGTCTGAATGTCAAGGCCAATACCACATACAGAGAGGACCATAGTACCTGAACTAACTGAATGTGACAACGGCTGTGATGCCATAAAGGCCATATGATAAAGAAATGATCAAAAATGTAAATTCCTTTAAATTAGAACTCCATTTGTGGGAATTTTTGAACTTTAAAGTTTTGAGGCTTTGCTATTTTACTTCCATATAGTGGAATCACTTGTTTGATATATGTTTTGTTTGTAATTCTTGTTATTTATGCTTGAATTCTGATGCATGCGCTTTCTGGTTTATGCATATGCCATATGTGCAATTCGCTGGCCCGGAATATATAAGCAGCTCACTTGGCATGTGCAAGAGATGTGGTGATCTTAGGTTGATAGCATGCTCAAGATGCAAGGGACAAGGAATAATTAAAGAAGGCGGGCTATTCAGCTTTAATGCTCTGGATGAGCTTTCTCAATCATTTGAGGGTAACTCGAAGAAGAGATCCTTGTCATGCAAAAATTGTCAGGCTAGAGGCCATTTCTGCTGCCCCGAATGCTCTGAAATACCCCAAGTATGATAGATTTCAGAAAATTAATAACAAATTGTATTTACTTGTGAATTCATGCTCTTTTGCAGAGTGTAGTTTAATGATCAAGGATATTGGTTTGTCAATTTAAATCCAACGGGCATGGTTGGAATATGATTTCTAAATACAGAATATGTTGTTAAGATATTTGTATTGCATCCCAAGATCTTTTTTTAAATATCAACTTAGTATTCAAAATTTCGGATGCTTAAGATGGGATATCTAAGGAACAATCACTAAGAGCTTAAGGCCTAAAGCTGAATTGTCCCTATTCTCCTTCCATAGCCACTCAAAAGAAAGTATATTTTGAGCTATGAACTCTGTTCTTGCACTCTAAAACGTGTGTCCACATAATGCCAACTTAGCTATTCTAGCAATCTCTACTAGCCTTATGACACTGAAAAACCACTAATTTGTGGCTGTGGCCTGTGGGGTACCATATACAAAAATGGGGTATTCGATGCTGGCTGCTTGATTTCCTTATATGGGTAGAATACTTTTAGTGCATCCTATTCCTACCTAAAGAGCACTAGGAGCAGTGGTGGGTTCCTAATTTCCTATTCATTTTTTGAGTTGGGACTTGGGATTTAATGTTTAATTAACATCTGATGGAGTATCAGTTAATCGTATATGTTGTCCCCTATTAACTCTTGTTTTCCAAAGTTTTAATTTGCAAACTGTGTTTATGGCTGTTTGCAGCAAGTTCTCTATGTTAGTATATTTTATAATTAAAAATTTATTTTTGACGAACCTGATTCTTAACCCTCTTGGTACACAAGGGATAGCGACAAGCATTGAGTCAACACCTTTTGGTTGTGGTCAAATGGTTTTAGTATGAATGTTGGCATGCTCAAGGCTAGTATGTTTTTTTCTCAGCTTATAGCTTATTGAGTATTTCAAGTAAATATTTTTGTTTTATTTGGTATTCGTAGCAACTTAACCTCGTAATAAATTGTTTTTAAAAAACTGCATCAAACATTATATAAAGAAGCATTAAGCTACTTAAATTAAACTAGTTTTAAATTAATTAAGTTGTGACATATAGGGCCTAAAAGATGAGCATTCTGACTTTGTGTCTATTAATTTGTCTCAAGTTCAAACATGGGTTTTCCAATGGATCTTTAATTTAGGCCATGACACCATTTTAGGATGGTCTAGCAAATAAAGGGAACAAAATAAGATTTTTGCTACGTTTAGATTGAAAAACTGAAATGGATGAATGACATAAATTTAAAATAATGTATCTGGTGATCATTTCAGCGGATAATAAATTGTTTTAATAAAATAAAAAATTAGGGAATTGACAATATTTACATAAGAAAAATTGATATTTTCATAACATGAATGTGGGTCTCGTTTATTATTTATGTGATAGGAGCCTTGTGAAAATATTAATTTTTCTTGTGAAAATATCAATTCTCAAAAAGTATTCTATTTTCTAGATATTCATTTTATGTGAGAGATGGTCGAATGAAATCTATTCCTATGGAATGGATGTGTGGGAAATTTGTCATTCTATTACCCCACCATCACTACCAAAATGTTTATATATACATTTAAGGTGCTTAAAAGTTATTTTTTAATTATTTAAAATTATTTAAAATAAACTTTTATTACATTACATAAACTTTTATTTAAAATTATTTTTCATTTACATTACATAAACTTTTATTGCTGAACATGCACATTATATATTGTTTGGGGCTTAGGGTTAGTTGGCTGTCTGGAAATATCACTCCTCTTTATTTATGAAACATTTGACATATATATATAAATTGATATTTTCACATTATTATTTAATATTTTCACATAAAATATATATATTAATTGATATATTAAATTATTTATTAATTAATATGTAGACCTTGCGTATAAAAATATCCCAAAAATAATATAAAAATATCAGTTACTACATGACATATCCGGTGGATAATAGTGAAAATCAGGTTAGAGGATGTGAGATTAATTAATAAATAAATAAAGAGAAGTTTCTTGACTTGTTTTAGACGGTGTCATCTCATGATTGCACAGTAAGCGTCGGAACAGTGACCATCGAATATCTATTCGCCTGTCTTATTTTGACACGTGTTAAAAGTGACTGTTCACAGACGCTGCCTTTGACATTGTACGGAAAAAGTCTTTGCAGTTGTCACCTCCTACTGTAGAAAGATACCGAATAAAAGCCAGACACGTAGCCCTGAGACTACCTCTTCTTCCCTTCCCTTCCCTTCCCTTCCCTTTGGGAACTGTTGCTAGATCTCTCTGGGACTGGGACGGGAGATTTTTGAAAAGGAAAATAAGCAAATAACGGAATGTAACATTTAGCAAAATAATAAAACAGATGAAATTTATACTCCACTAATGTAAGACAAATACTGAATGAATACATACTAATTAGAATGTCATTATCAAGCCACTATCACGACACACCATAACAAAATCCATTTTTCCCCAAGTGACTGAGATACATAAATATTTTTCTCAATTTCAATATATATATATATATAGAGAGAGAGAGTCTGTACAAATTGTACAAATATATTTTGTTATATGTATCCAAATCACACTCAAAACACTGTATTATGAAAAAAATTCAGTTCTATAAAATATAAAAAAAATTTAGTTGTTTTTTTTAAAAAAAACAAAACATAAAATAAAAAATAAAGTTCGATTTTAATCAGGTCCGGGAGTGAACTCCTAGACCTGATTCTTATTTTATTATATATATATATATATATATATATATATATAAACAGTACTCCGCTTTGTAGCTAACTAGCTAGATGGATATATTGTCGTACACACTAAATTATTTTAATTATATTAGGATATTCACATGAAATAATATAAGAATGTTAACGAGTTAATATGTATGGTAGAGTTTGAATTTAATAATTTAAATTTGTTGAGTTAAGAGGTGATTCAACATATGTTGGTCCACACCCAATACAGAGTTGTACACTCAACATACACTAATCTCATCATACACTATATTCTGTTTGATTAGCATTTATTGGGTCCCAATGACTTCAAATCTGAATTGCTAAGTTATTCGGACTGTTTGATTTGAATATAATTAAAAAGGTCTGAATTGAATGAAAATGGTCTGAACGATTTGACTTCAAATTTTTAGTTGGATCAATAAATTGGAAAGCTGAATGAACTTTTATTTAAATACTCTCGCACAACATAGGAAATTACATCTAATATCCTCTCTTTATTGGCATCCTCCCTCACTCACGCCTTTTCTCTCAATTTTAAAAAAACCCAAATCTCGCCCGAAAACTTATTTGCTGTTTTAGATTAGCCTATATATATATATATATGTATGTATAATCCAACCCTTAGACAACAAACTCCATCAATCTGAGTTTGAAACTCATTGGGTTTTGTAAATCGGTTCCGAAAGATATTCAAATGCCCGGATGATCTCAAGGACCGTATCAGTCGGCTTTATATCAATTTTTGGATAGGAAACTTATATTTTTACATGATTCTCTCTCACATAAATATACAGTGCGTCTCATGTTTATTTATGACAAAAAATTATGTAAAAATATCAAAAACGTATTTGAAAATATAGTATTACCCTTTGGGATAATGGAATTAATCAAGTACTTGGTGAGAATGTGTTGTCCCTGATTTTGATTTTGCATAGATAGATACCATTGTTGATTTGTGAGAATTAACTCGTTGGTTTGTGAGAATGTGGGCGGCTAATGAATTACGAAATACAAGAAGAGAGATTAATTAGGAAATCTGAAAATCTAGGTTTTGTCCTCATTTCTCCATTAAAAACTTTGATGTATCATTGGCGTTTTTTTTATTTCTTTAATGATCTAATAATTTAATATATTGACCTTTTTTAATATCATTAATATATAATGATAATTTTAAATTTCAAAATTTAAATTAATAATTAACTGTCAAAAAGTAACTATATTTTTTAAATTGTTATTTTAATTACTCTCTATTTTACTTATTTTTATTTTTCTTTTCTAAAAATAAAATTACTTAAACATTTAGAACCATTCTATTCAATTTTATCAAACAACTTAAGCCATAACAATAGTTCCTTTACGCCAGAGTATATACATAGAAACAAAATTATTAGTCCTCAATTAGTATTCAATAACTATATATATCTTGGCATAAAAGAAGTTTGTTGAGTTGAGTTTAACTAAAAAGGTATTGAATGAAATACTCCTCAATTAGTATTCACATCTATACATGAAGAAAGAATATTAGTCTCTCCTAGCTATATGCTTAATTTAGATTATGGAAAACGTTATGCATAATTTATAGCAAGCAGCTCATTTAAGTAGTATGGTTGTGTACTTGAACTAGTATTCTTTCTTATAAATAGAGTGAAAGAGTAGTTGCACCAAACACAAAACGGATGGATTATATATATATATATATATATATTTTTTAATTTCTCTCATATGAATTGGAGGATCGAACCCAGAAAAAATCAATTATAATGATTTTTTTTTCGTCGTTATAAATGGTTATTTCTTGGTTACATTTCATATAGTTCTACGAAAAAACAGACTAATATATATATATATATATATATATATATATATATATATTGGCACATATATATCGACAGATATTGGCACATATTTATCCACAGGACATGCATAATTGGGGTTGGCTTGGTTTGATGTGATGTGATGTGATGTGAACACAAACTTTAAAAAATGTGGGGAAGTAGCTAGCAAGTTGGATGGACTCATACACTATAACAAGTACTAGACATTGATTAGGATTTAGGATGGATGATAATATATATCAAGTTTAGGCCACCCCTTTGAAACCAAACCTACTCCCATGGATAGATGCACCTCCACTTGGGGAATTTGCCTCGGAGGAGGTGGATTAATTTGTTCTTTCAAATTTTGGTCAATATTATTCAAAGACATGACACTATATATTATGAATATTTATACCAATGCTATAATTACTGTAATTAATCGAGTGCAAACACTAAAAATGAAATTCTCATTTTGAAACTCTCATTTCTAGACAAGTCCTTATCGTTCATCGATTGTCTAATGCATGTGAGATCTTTTATTATACTATTTGTTATAAATGCATGTAATTTTGAGTTGAATGTATAAGATGATTAACACTCTAGGCTATAAGGTATTGTCTATAGGTTTTATACAACCTTTATACATATTTGAATTATTGATCAAATTTAATTAAGAGTAAACAAGTTGGACAAGCTTTCACTACTGTTATATATATATATATATATATATATATATAGAGGGGGATCTGGAGCGGACTACATTTACGGACCAAGGGACGGACTAGCTAGACACGCGGGTCAAAAAGGGCTATTCGGGTCAAAAAAAAGAAACCGACCTGGAGCAGAGAAAGGAAAGAAACCGATCTGGAGCAGAAGCAACAAAGGAAGCCAGAGCAAGCAAAGAACGAAGCAAAGGGCGAAAACGAATTTCAGAGAGAGGAAGCAAAGGGGCGATTCTCTCAATTTGGTCCATAGGAAACCCTCGAAAACTATTGCGAATTCATTAACAGGTATCGCGAATTACACAGATCTTGAAGTCTAGGTTTTTTTTCCTCTCAAAAAGGTATATCCTTTGCTTAAGTTTTCATTTATGCTTGTACCGATCAAAAAAGGTTGATGCTTATTTATATCCTCACTAATGCCACTACGAAGTTGTCTACCTGATTCATGATTCATGAGAACCTGATTCAAGGTGACTTTTCTTTATTTTTGATAAGTTAAAGTTGTAGGCCTTTCATTGCGGTTATGTTTACATTTTGGGTTGATAAAAGTTCATTAATCAAATCATCAATGAAAAGAAGGAAGAACAAAACTTCCTAGTCTTTTGATTTCAGTTATAATAATGGGTGGATAGTACTTGGTTTGAAATCATGGTTGTCTGAGGATTTTCTAGTATCTATTTTGGTGTAGTATGTAATGTGCTCTTATTTACATTACCCAACATCATTTATCTGTTTATTTAATATGCCCTTTAGTGAGGAATACTGTAGTTAAAAATTGTTAAAACTTCATTTATTATAACAATGAAACAATTTCTTGCACAATGAAACAAGGCTGATTAACTTTCTCAACCTCTTCCACATGGTTCCCATGAATCAGGTAGACCATTTTGGAAGTAACTAAAGTCTTTAAGTTTGTTTTTTCAGTACTCAAGTTTGTTTTTTATGACTGTCTGCTGATAGAAAATATGTCATCAAATTCGTCTACTGCTACATCTGTATGGCCTCCGTTCATATGTCGTTGTCGTACGGGCCCTTGTATAGTAAAACATTCAATGTCGGAAAAGAATCCGGGTAGACACTATTATTCTTGCCCAAGAATGGTATGTATTTATGTATTGTAATTTTTTTATACTTGTTCCTTTTACATAAGTGAATAAATTTTTTGTGTCCCAAAATATGCAGCAATGTGGTAACTTCATCAACTGGTGTGACGAATATGTTCGAGTGCTGCATAATCAAGGGAGCTTGCAGATGGACACATCCGAGCGTTTAAATGTAACAACGCATCCAACAAATTCTAACGACTCCAATGAATTAACGATGATGAAGATTGAAATTCTTCAATTGCAACTAACTCAACGATTTGTCATAATTGTTAATGTTATGTATGCGGTGTTGTTGTTAATTTTATTAAATCGGTTATAATTTTGATAATGTTCATTATTTAACCAACACGTTATGTATGAGATTGGTGGATTTATGGTATGAAAAGTTAGAATACTGACTTGATAAAATTGTTAATGTAATTCTATTTTGGACTTGACAAAATGCTAATGTGTTTGTGTGAACTCATTTCATTTGTTCATTACTCGTTCCTTATGAATCTTTCCGGAATTCCAAACATAGCCATAAAAAGAATGTATTGAAAAGTCAATACAGTTTATGTCTGATTCAGTAAAAATGGAACATGTAATTTGCAACAGAAAAGTAGATAATGTTCAGTAAACAACTTATTGTTTTAGTAAACAACTTATTATTTTATTGTTTCAGTAATATTGTTGTTATGGTTTGCTTAGCTGCTGACCTGCAACAAAGATCAAAATATATTCAATTAGACTCTGTTTATACATTTTTTTCACATGTAATGGAAGATTGAAAACATGAAGGTTTTTAAGTTTTCAACGAGTTACATAGAAAGTCATCTTCTGTTATAAATCTCTTCTGAGATAATTATGTAATAGACAGTTGTGCTTGTTTGGCAGCTGTATGAATTAGAATTCAACAATAAACTTATTTTCTTGAAATTTCAATACCAAAGGGCTAAAATTTTCGACAGAGTTTTTCTTGTCCAGCTTCCCAACAGCATGACCTCTTCTTTGTTTTTACTAGTTTCAACTGAAACAAAAAATTCCCTACCAAAAGCCAGAAGCATAGGTAAATAGAACTAACATATTAGCATCTTCAATCAAGTAAACTTAAATGAATCAAAGTACCAACATCATCTTCATTTATACATAAAATTAGTCATCAATCAGTACATGCTAAACTTAAACTGGATTGCCGACTTTGTCATTCAAATGGATCCAAACAACAAATTTACAGGTCCAAGTTTAACTCAATATTTCTCATAAAGTACTCCAATGTACTCTAATGTACAACCTTACAAAATATTGCAGTTCATTCCTCAGTACATCTTCATTCCCTCAGTACAAAATATTGCAATTCACAGACCCTGCACAACCTTACAAACTTATAAAATACTCCAAAAGAAAACAGACCCTTTCATAAAACCAATGTCATACAAAATGTTGGTACATAATTCCATAAGTACATAATTTTTGACTTGATCCCTCATAATTGCAGTTCATTCCCTCAGTACATCTTCAGAATTGATTCATACACTCATACTGCTTCTGCTCGGAGGTGTATCAGGAGCTCACATTTGCTGTAGTCGTCATACTCATCAAGAAAAAGGTTGAAGCTGGAGAAGATTGCAATAGTATGGAAATCCTTGAACAGCACAAGAATGGAAAAAAACATAAAAAGAACCTGCAAAGATTGGAAATGAAATAATCCTACACTTGTTGTGATGGGTTGTCACTGCTAACAAAATTTCATCTCAAAACCATTTGCTTATATAACAAAATTGGAAGAAAAAGATTTTAGTAGAAATCGCTTTGCTTATTAATCAATGGGCCTATCAAAACCATTACATCTCAAAACCATTACTTCTCAAAACAATCACCATTACTTCAATAGTTCTGGAAAATCATTGTTCAATAGTTATGGAACAACACATAAAAGATAGAAAACACCCAAAAATCCTAACAAGCAAAAAGTACTTGATGAAATTATACATAAGAAAACACAGCAGTCCATTCCAAGGAAAATGCAGTCCATTCCAACATATCAGCAGTCCATTCCAACATATCAGCGGTTCATTGCACACAAGAAGTTGTAGTCTACTGTTATCATGATCACAATTGCAGTATACTGTTATCATAATTGCACTTACATTAACATTGTAGAAAACTATGATCTTACTTACTTTTATCATAATTGCAGTCTACCATAGTCTAATAGACAAGCCCAACATGTTAATGAAAGTTATAGTGATATTCCTGAAATGCAAAACGAAATGTTAGTTGAAAAATCTACAATGAAAATATCCTTGATAATATGATTTTTACAATCACCTAGAGATGAATAACTATCATTATCTACACTTGGATTAGGAGTTGCACCGTCATGACAAGGTGAATACCTGTAACAAAAATAACATCTAATAAACACAATTACATACAACTTCGAAACTATGAAAACAAATGCAAAATTTATAAATTTCTTACCGATTTGTAAGCATGGGACAATTTCTTTTGTCGTGTGTTTTGTGACGCCCCCAAAATTAGGTATACGTCACCCATCTTGGGTCGCCACTTACATGGTACATAAATTCAAATACAAACTTAATTATACATCTCGCAGTAACATATCGACAATACATAAACCGAGAGTTCTAATAGGAATATTGTCATTTAGACAATATCCATACTCAAGGAGTCCTCATTATATTTATTGTCACACTATTTATGTGAATAGTGAGGACTACTAATGCTATCTTCGGGACCATCACTCTTTTCCCCGACTCGTCCAAATATATTCTCATTTCACAGAGAAAACGAAAGAAAGAAAGGGTGAGCTCAACTAGCCCAAAGAAGAAATATTATAACTAAGATAATGCGAGAATAAATTATCAATAGTCTTCAACAATGTTAAACCGATAAAATACAATAGACAACCAGGTTTAATCAATGATGAATATCTGATCCATTAAAAAGAGTCAAGTAGAAAATAAAGTCTACTATCTTTTAGGTTTTAAAAGGTTTTCATCAATTTTTATCACTAAGACTCGGTTTAATGAATAAACCACAATATCTAATCATCCCTGTACTACGGTCAAGGATTTTCATCAAATTATCAATGGCCATGACTATCTTAGAATCACCCCCAGTCATAATCATACCAAAACTATCCATCAACGCATTACAGCCACCGAGGACTTTTGTCACATCATTTATATCGAGCCATGATTATCTAGAATGATCCTCCGGTCATAATCATACTAAGTTCATCTATGCACGTAAGCGAAAGATAACATAATATAACATGAGGATGATGACAATGACATAATAATTCAATAAAACAAGTTCACGAATTAATTTATTCAGAACTAATAACGTCCAAATTGTCGACATGATCTTTGCTTTGTAGAGTAAAATTCAAGAATGATCGGAAGAATATTTCCATGAAAGATCTTTGGATGAAACGCAAATATCGAGGATATTCTACTAATTTCATGGAGTATAAAGTCAAAGTTTTAACCAACCGGGTATAATAAAGAATGGAATAACAAAAGAAATCACCATGCATGTGATAGGCCGCGCAGGCGAGTTATTCCAACAGAATAATAAATAACGGAACCGGTCGGCGTAAAACGCGTAGGCGGGATGTTCCAATGTAATAATAATAAAAGGCGGAACCAGGTCAGTATAGCATAAACGAGGATATTACGGCGAATAATAAAGACGGAATAATAAAAATAGAGGCAGTGCGGTGTAAAACACAGAGCGGATATTCCAACAGAATAATAATAAAAATTTTAAATGTGTCCGGTGTAAAACACATGAGCAGGATGTTCCAACGAGAATAATAGAAGAATGTCACCAAGTATAGGGTGAAATGGCGTATCACGAGTTATTCCAACGAATAATAAGAAATGGAATAACAACAGCTTCTCTTCATGAATAAGAAGAATAATACCCTTTTACGGGTTCAACAAATAATACTCCCTACCTTAGAAGAATCAATATTGGAAAAGTGAAGTAGCGAGAATACTTTTCTTCTTTCTCTATAGTTTCTCTCTCTGAGAGTTTCAATGAATTAAATAAGAAATAATGAAGGAATGAAACTTTCTATTTATAGAAAAACCGAGGGTGGCTCTTGGTGTAACGAAGGTGAAAATGACTCTTGGAAATATTGAAGAGACAACTACTATTTCATGAAGGGTAATTAACCCTTGGAACAATCAAGAAGCGATTAACTCTTGGTAATATTGAACGGACAACTACTATTTGTGAAGGGGTAATTACTATTGACGAAGGTAATTATTATTGACGAAGGTAATTACTATTCACAAAGGTAATTACTATTCACAAAGGTAATTACTATTGACGAAGGTAAATACTATTGACGAAGGTAAATACTATTAACGAAGGTAATTACTATTCACAAAGATAATTACTATTCATAAAGGTAATTACTATTCACAAAGGTAATTACTATTGACGAAGGTAAATACTATTGACGAAGGTACTCTTAGATGATGACATATGGGCCCCCCATAAAATAATCAAAGTTACCACAAACATCTCATAACAGACTCTTTATATACATCAAGGATTGAATAAATATTACCACAAATCATTTTATTTTTAATCAACACATATTTAATCTTTCAACAATTATTAATCATTTATAACTTGTCGTCTCAATTAATAATTTAATACTATAACATATTATCTGATGATAATCTGTGACAATAATTGAATCAATAATATAAGAGATATGATCACGTGATTCTTTCAGTAGCAATAATTGAGCATAAATTTGAGTGACTTCTCACGTAAAGCATCAATAATCAATATCGTGTCTTCTCTTATCTGACTCTGCCGTATTCTTTGTACTTTTACTACTAGGGTAGTTCAACAAGTTTTGATGGTAACACCTCTGCGTTATTTTTATAGAAAAATAATTTTGTCGTTTTCTAACTACGATGAATACTTCCATTAATGGGGTCCACTAATGATTGAGTAGTCGTCTTTAATATTCCCCCACAAAAGAATATTCCCAGACCAAACGAATATTTTATAACAACTTTGCTTACTTTGCAAAATTTATAAATATTACCCACAACTATAACATTATATCAAATTTATTCCATAATATTCAAAAATAATATTGATAAAAAAATTTATCTTTATTTATAAAAGTTTGGGTCTTACTGACCTCCTTCTTATGAAATTTAGCCCTCGAAATTAAAGATGCGATACGACTGATATGATAAAGAGGTAAGGATACCTTGAATACCTTTATCGTTAAAAATATTAAATTCATTTTCGCAATCCTACCAAAAATATTCATTAACAATTCATCTTTTCTTTGCACTACGTGCCAAAGATATACAAATATAAAACCAATAATCTTTGAGGCGCGACAATAGTATCACGTCCACGAATTATCCATGCACTTCTTGGCCAAGGATATTCGTGTTTTCAATCTACTATCGTGATTATACCGAATAATCCTTGGTCATAATCATACCAAGTCTATCAATGCACTACTGACCAAAGATGACTTTTATCACATCCATGAATTAATATTTCATTCTTTGAGACTCATTTCAATAATTAATCCATATCATCGAATCATCCACCGCACTACGGGCCGCCAGGATATTCATTAGTATCACGACCACGAATTATCCATGCACTACTGACCAAAGATAATCGTGTATTCATTAGTATCACGACCACAAATTATCCATGTACTACTACTGACGAAGATAATCGTGTATTCATTAGTATCACGACCACAAATTATCCATGCACTACTGCCAAAGATAATCGTGTTTTCAATTACGGTTATGATTATACCCAACAATCCACGGTCATAATCATACCAAGTCCATCTATGCACGTGAGCCATGATGACTTTCAACATAATATAAGCATGAGGATCATGTCGATGATATAAAGAATCAATCAAATGAGATAAATGATAAATATTAAACATTTATAATATAATTTATCCAGATTCAAGAATATCCCCATGTTATCAATCACTTAATAATCTTATAATCTAATATCATTAATATTATAACAATATTTTAATCATTTCTTAAATTTATAAACAATTTATTTTAATTGTTTACGCTTTTCCATATAATGCATTTAATCATTCAAAATGCCATACTCATAAGATATCATCACCAATGATCAAATCCTCATCAAAAATATGCATATACTCTATATATAGGATTCTCTAGCCATAAAATCCTATTTTCCAATTTTGTTACTTCACATAACATATTTAACTCATATGTTCAGTAACCAAACTATTTTTATGAAAAATATCAAATCAGTTCCAAAATATTTCTTTTTGGAATTTAGCATAATATAGTCCCATAATGAAAATATATTTTTCTCAAAATTTTTAAAATTTATTTACTATTTTTCAAAATCAATTTCTAATTAATTCCTTAAGAAATTTGCTACCTCAAGTTTAACTCCAGAAATTCCCAAATCTTGGCAGGACCTTACACATGTTAATGTGAGCCTCCAGATTTAAATTTCATGGTCATCGAGTTGTAGAACTCCTGCTATAGCATTTTTCGTCAGAAAATCCTAAATATTGAAATGGTCATAACTTGCTCATTTTAAGTCGGAATGAGCTCATTTTTGGACACGATGTTCTTTATACCATATACTTTTATGTCCCAAAAGTCCTGAATTTTTCTCACTAATTAAGTGGCCGAAACAGCCCTTACAAAAATGTGGCAGCAGCTTTTTGGACATTTTGATGTTTTGACTCCTTTGCTAAAATCAGTCCTCACGAAAATCTACAACACCTTTTTTAGTGATTCCACTTGGATTAGTTAGGTAACTCATAGATCTAACTCTAGGACTTGACCACACTCAAAAATTCAAAATATAATAGGAGATTTGGTCAATTGAATTTCATGTTACGTTTTTCACCAAAATCTGGTTTTTAACTCCTTGTGATTTTTAAGAAACTTTCATGTTTTCACATACTAACCAACATAACTCATCATAACACTTAATAATACCACATATACCCATGATTTTCATTAGTCCAATGCTTTTATTATGACTTTCATCATAAACCACGTAAACTGCTCATTTTAGTTGAAGAAATATTTGAGGGTTTAAGAAATGGGTTTTGTCTTTGGGGTCAATCTGAAATTGATTTCACGCTCTAAGTAGGCTAAGAAGTCTTCAAGAATACGCCAGGAAATTTATTAATAATAGAAATATCATTCAAAACTGTGACTCTCATCCAAGACTTGGATAGTACGTCACATTGATACCAACTGTGACTTCTATCCCTTAACCTAGATAGCACCTCACAATGATACCTTACATAAAGGTATAGTCAAAAACTGTTTTAGAAATTAGAATCTTTGGAAAGTGCTCAAGGAAACCTTCGTACATGGGAGGCCATGCTTTTAGGTTATGGTAGATATCATATGGCCACAGAATTATCCTTGGTTGACCCAATAGACCCCAAAGAAAAATGAGAAGATTACTATCATATTCTTCCCAATGGTGAGTCTTCTCTTGACATATCATTATCTCCACTGTCTCTAATTGGGTATTATACTCCAAACAAACACCAAAATTATATAGTAGTGCTTGTAAATATACTCAGCAAGTGGATGAGCACAACCATGTCTTATGATGACACGAGGTTGTATGTCATTAGACATCTTGTATGATAGTGGAAAAACACCCTTCCAAGTTAAATTCACCTCACCCTCAACATCTATAGACCACCATTCTATTCCTCGCTATCCCCGCTCGACCCAAATTTACACTTTTATTTCTGAAAGGAATTGTGAAACAAAAGGGTTAATTAATATATCAAATATTATCCCTATACTCCAATGACCAATTAAATAACAAATAAACTTAGGTAGGTCATACTAGCGAAGGAATTCCCGTCTCTCCCTCCTAGTTCTTATCTCGCATCTTAGCCAGGGGATCATATCCTAAGCTTTGATACCAACTCGTGGCGCCCCCAAAATTAGGTATCGTCACCCATCTTGGGTCGCCACTTACATGGTACATAAATTCAAATACAAACTTAATTATACATCCGTAGGTAACATACGACAATACATAAACCGAGAGTTCTAATAGGAATATTGTCATTTAGACAATATCCATACTCAAGGAGTCCTCATTACATTTATTGTCACACTATTTAACGTAATAGTGAGGACTACTAATGCTATCTTCGGGACCATCACTCTTTTCCCAGACTAAATCCGGTATATTCTCATTTCAAGAGAACGGTGAAAGAAAGGGTGAGCTCAACTAGCCCATGAAGAAATATTATAACTAAGATAATGCGAATAAATTATCAATAGTCTTTAACAATGTTAAACCGATAAAATACAATAGACAACCAGTTTAATCTGCGGTATGAAATATCAATCCATTAAAAGAGTCAAGTAAAAATAAAGTCTACTATCTTTTAGGTTTTAAAAGGTTTTCATCAATTTTATCACTAAGACTCAGTTTAATGAATAAACCACAATATCTAATCATCCCCGTACCACGGTCAAGGATTTTCATCAAATTATCAATGGTCATGACTATACTAGAATCACCCCGGTCATAATCATACCAAAAACTATCCATCATTTGCATTACAGTGCCACCGAGGACTTTTGTCACATCATTTATATCAAGCCATGATTATACCGAATGATCCTCGGTCATAATCATACTAAGTTCATTTATGCACGTAAAGCCAAAGATATAACATAATATAACATGAGGATGATGACAATGACATAATAATTCAATAAAACAAGTTCACGAATTAATTTATTCAGGAACTAATAACGTCCAAATTATCAACATGATCTTTGCTTTGTAGAGTAAAATTCAAGAATGATCGTAAGAATATTTCCATGAAAAGATCTTTGGATGAAACGTAAATATCAAGGATATTCTACTAATTCCATGGAGTATAGAAGTCAAAGTTTTAACCAACCGGGTATAATAAAGAATGGAATAACAAAAGAAATCACCATGCATGCGATAGGCCATACAAAAGGGTTATTCCAATGCGAGAATAATAAATAACGGAACCGGTCCGTCAGAAACGCATGCAGACGGGATGTTCCAACGAGAATAATAATAAAGATTTTAACCAGTCCTGCATTATAAGATGAAACGGATATTCCGGCGAGAATAATAAAGACGGAAATAAAAAAATGGAACAGTGCCGTGTAAAACACACGAACAAAGATATTCCAACGAATAATAATAAAGATTTTAAGCAGTCCTGTAAAACACACGACATGGATGTTCCAATGAATAATAGAAGAATGTCACCAAGTATAGGGTGAGCCACAGATACAAAGTTATTCCAATGTAATAATAAGAAATGGAATAACAATGCCTTCTCTTCATGAATAAGAAAGAATAACACCCCTTACGGGTACAACAAATAATATTCTCTACCTTAGAAGAACTTAATATTGGAAAAGTGAAGTAGCGAGAATACTTTTCTTCTTTCTCTCTATAGTTTCTCTCTAGAGTTTCAATGAATTAAGTAAGAAATAATGAAGGAATGAACTTTCTATTTATAGAAAAAGCGAGGGTGGCTCTTGATCTTAACGAAGGGTCAAAATGACTCTTGGTAATATTGAAGAGACAACTACTATTCATGAAGAGGTAATTAACCCTGGAACAATCAAGAAGCGCTTAACTCTTGGTAATATTGAAGGACAACTACTATTTATGAAGGGGTAATTACTATTGTGAAGGTAATTATTATTGACGAAGGTAATTACTATTCACAAAGGTAATTAATATTCACAAAGGTAATTACTATTGTGAAGGTAAATACTATCGACGAAGGTAAATACTATTGACGAAGGTAATTACTATTCACAAAGGTAATTACTATTCACAAAGGTAATTACTATTCACGAAGAAGGTAAATACTTATTACGAAGAAGTACTCTTAGATGATGACATATGGGCCCCCATAAAATAATCAAAGTTACCACAAACGTCTCATAATGCACTCTTTATATACATCAAGGATTGAATAAATATTACCACAAATCATTTTATTTTTAATCAACACATATTTAATCTTTCAACAATTATTAATCATTTATAACTTGTCGTCTCAATTAATAATTTAATACTATAACATATTATACGAGATGATACTATGACAATAATTGAATCAATAATATAAGAGATATGATCAAAGAATTTCATGTAGCAATAATTGAAGCATAAATTGAGTGACTTCTCACGTAAGCATCAATAATCAATATCGTGTCTTCTTATCTGAACTACGTGTATTCTTTGTACTTTTTACTAACCGTAGTAGTTCAACGGTTTTGATGATAACACCTCTCTTATTATTTTTATAGAAAATAATTTTGTCATTTTCTAACTACGATAATACTTCCATTGTAGGGGTCCACTGATGATTGGTAGTCGTCAATGAATATTCCCAAACAAAAAGAATATTCCCAGAATGAACGAATATTTTATAACAACTTGCTTACTTTTGTAAAATTTATAAATATTACCTATAACTATAACATTATATCAAATTTATTCCATAATATTCAAAAATAATATTTATAAAAAAATTCATCTTTATTTATAAAAGCTTGGGTCTTACATGTTTGGCCAACCAAACCACACCCATTACACCGTCTAGCTTTAGATTTTTTTGGTCCCCCTAATGCTTTCTTTTTCCCTCCCTTGAGCCTTTTACCACAACCCTTTACACGCAACTTGACTCGGTTCGTTGTAGTAGTTCTTACCCCAATTCCGATCAACTACACTTGGAATTTGAATTCTTTCTAAACTATCAACAAAACTTGTACCCTACAACCGATCATTTGATTAATTTTATCATGTGCACCACTCAAAGCATCAATATATACCTTAGTTGTTTCTTTCTTTAGTAAGGGCCTTGTCAACTATATCTAAGGCTAGTTGCATTAATTGACTCAAACTTGATGAGATATGACTTTGTTATCGCTTATCTCAATGCCACTACCATCAACGACTACCCCATTTTACTGTTTTTGTCCATCTACTCAAAATGTACTGACTTGGCAATCTTTCATAATCATGCATTTTGTGCAAATATCCCAACATGCGTCTACAAGGAATTCCCATGCTCTCAATTTTTTTGCAAAAACATGAAGAAAAATCCTTAACCTTGTCATAATGAATTTGTCGCAATGGATAATTACCGCCACTTTTTCTTGCAATGTTGTACACACAGTGATCTTCATCCTCATCTATAAGCTCAAATTTAAAAGTCAAGCTCTCCCTCATCTCATCCTGAAATTTAAAAAAAAATCATGTGTATAGATATCAACCATATGCAACAAAAACTCGTGAAGCATTTTCATTTTAGGCTTCTCAATCATGTCTTTGTGATCCGCCAATAATTCTTCATGACGTTGACGCTCAAGTCCCCTACCAAACTGAATCATAAAATCCACCAATTAATTATTTTTTGAAACATATTTTTTGAAGAATGAGTGAGAGCTTTCAGCTCGTTGGCTACTTGACATTCCAGCCGAGAAAACATGATTCATATATGCCGGCACCCATTTAGCACGAATTTGATACATTGATTATAGCCGTTTGTTGTCATTTAACCCACTCTTCTCAACTAACTCTATCCATTTCAAATCAAACTCTTCCTTATTCTCTGATTTCCATATGCAATTTGAAAACTCCTTATAGTAAGCACTGTATTTAACTGAATCTATCTTCTCAGAAAATTTAGTTAAAATGAGCCAACTACAATGTCTATGAAATGTTGTTGGTAGAGTTTGTGAAATTGCATTTGTCATAGCAGGATCTTGATCAGTAATGATCATCTTAGGGGCATCACTTGACATGACTTCCAAAAATTGGTTGAAAAGCCAAACAAATGAATCTATGGTCTCATTACTCAAGAATGCACATGCAAATATTATTGTTTGACCATGATTGTTAACCCCCATTAGTGGCGCAAAAATTAATCCATATCGATTAGTGTTGTACGTAATATCAAATATCACTACATCACCATAAAAATTGTAAGCCCGTCTAGAGGTTGAATCAACCCAAAAACAATGAGTAATCATGTTCTCATCATTTGACTCAATTTTGAAATAAAATGATGGATTCTTTCCTTGTTCACCCATTAAAAACTCATGTAACATATGTCCATCATGTCCTTTCATCTCATTGCGCTTATCTCTTTCGAGATTATACAAATTTCTTTATGTCTGACCAATATTCTCAAACCCCCCCGAGATTGCACTCTAAGCAAATTAAATTGTTGATGCGATGGTATATTTACCATTTGAAGTCATTTGAGTCGTACCTTTTGGGCGATTGATATATTAAGCGGCGAGATCGCAAAAATGTGTTTTTCGTGGAGTTGTTAATGGGTGACAATGACCCTCAACAAATATACTAACAACATATAAGTCTGAAGGTGTCATCACAATAGCAAGTTTTGCTTTACAACCCTCTTTAATTGATCCCCTGCGCCTTGTTGCCTCAATGTTCGTTACTGTTGTAGCATTCCCCTGTTTTCAACAAACAAACTCTTTCCTTATGATCTCATTACTTCCCCGTCTCTTTTTTTTAGACCAATGTCGAACACTAAAGCCACTCTCTTTTGCATAAGCATTGTAGAAACTAAAAGCATCATCTATTGTTTGAAATTCTTGACCTATTTTTGGTTTCAGCTCTTGTGCTACTTGAGGATTATACAAATTATCTGAAAAATTAGGATCTAATTCAACACTAGGTTCCTCATTTAGCCCACTCTCTAATTCAAAGTCTACATTTCCCCCTTCTTCCCGTTCTAAATTTTCTCCCATCCCATACTCTACTTCCACGTTATCCATGAGAGATTAAAACCTATAATGATCAAATATGGTAATTAACTTTTCAGAATATGATAAAATAGTGAATACCCATCTTAAACAATTAGTAATACCCATCTTAAAACTAATATATTTATAAAAAAAACAGAAAAAAAAATTAAAGTGAAGAAATTCGTACATCCAGATTTGGTCAAAAAAAATTGATATGTATATTAACTTTCATAGCAGACACCCAAAAAGCAAAAAAAAAATTACAGATACTCACTGACTCTGTTTAAACAACTCTAATTAAAAAAATATTGAGAAAAACTCTTTTTAACACGAATGAAGTTTGGTGATAATAGAAATTAGGACAGAATCTCACTGACCTTACGATTTGCAAACCCTAGCTTCAAAGGGTTTTATTCGATTCTATGTCCAAGCGACTTCGCTTAATCTACCTTACGCCTTCATGAAATGGAAGAGAGGTTTTATTACGTTCGATGGCTTACGAGGATTTCATACGGGTTAAGTTCTCTAAGAATTGGAAGAAAAAAGAGAAGGAGGGTTTTTCGATCCGTAAGGATTTGGAAGAATAAGAATACGCCCTTTAAATTCAATGGTTGTCGTTCTGTAGCAATTGGAAGAATATGAGAGACTCGGATCTGTCAAACTCTTATGACCCGCGTGTTTCAATTTTTACGACCCGAAAGGTTCAAAATGACTCGCGTGCTTTTTTTTTTGATGAGTCCGTTAGTTGGTCCGTCGTTTGAGTCCGTTTTAGAACCTTACTGTATATATATATATATATATATATATATATATATATATGACAATAGAAGAGTCCTTATTAAAGTAAGATTGTGTTTCCTTATTTGGTGGGATAAGAAAGATCTAATTTAGGAAGAAATTGATCAGCCATTAATTACAGTTATAAAATGATTCTAAACAGGATTTCTACTCCTAATTGGATTCAGGTGGACATTGCATCTATAAATACAACAATAAGCAAGGGTTTGGACAAGAGCATATGCCATAAATAAATACTTTGTACTCTCTATATTATTATAGTGGATTTCTCTCTCTCTGTAATTTTTTCCCAATTGGATTTTCACGTAAATTCTCGTATTCATATCTTACAATAACGTGTGTATGTTTATCTGTGTGTATTTCGTGAGTTTGATTTTACAACAATACAATCAACCGTTAGTGCGATTTTGACCTGTTGTTTTGGTGATTTTATCATGCGTACAAAATCAGGCTTTAACATTGGCGCCGTCTATGAGAATGTTTATTCTATGAGAATGTTTGTTCTAAATTGAATTAAAAGATAAGTGGTTCTCTTTCATTAATTTATGAAATCATCATGATTAACAATAATGCTTCACTTGCAATATAAATTTCGTAATATAATGTTATGCTTGTAACTGATAAATCCTACTGTTACGCTATGCATTACTTACATTTTTAATTTTCTTTATTCAAAGTAATACATATATTCATATATGTGATTATATGTGGTTTAACATGATGACATTTTTGTCCTCTTGAGACCCACTTTTTTGTCTAGGTCCTCATGATTGAAATAAATAGGCGGAGAGAAAAAAATACATAAAGGAATTTTTTAGAGTTCCAAAAGTTAGAGAACTGAACGGATTCAGATTTAGCATCAACCATCTTTGGCTCGTCAATACACTTCGGCACATCAACCCACTTTGGCACATCGATCTACTTTTGGAACATTAATTCGCTTTGATCATTGTCAATAATTTTCAGCAATAATAGACCGTGTCTTGTTTTATTCTCTCCTTCATTTTGCCGAATAAATAAAAGAAGAAGAAGAATTTCAGGCATTAATTATATTTTTACCACCTGGGGGGGCAAGATATACAAGCCTGGTAAGAGCACCATCCTTCGACCAAGGAATGAATAACATCATTCAGGACGTACCCACGTCCTCCCTAACAGATAATATCCTTCAAGACGGACCATCGTCCTCTCGAACGGATTACTTTCTTCGGATAAATCACTTCTTTTGGGACGGATCATCGTCCTCTCGAACGGATCACTTCCTTCTGGACGGACCATCGTCCTCTCGAATAGACAACATCCTTCGGGACGAACCATCGTCCTCCCGAATGGATTACTTCCTTCGGGACGGACCGACATCCTCCCGAACGGATCACTTTCTTCGGGATTGACTAACATCCTCCCGAACGGATCACTTCCTTCGGGACGAACCACCGTCCTCCTGAACGGATAATATCTTTCGGGACAGACCACCGTCCTCCTGAACGGTCAATATTAACGAACACATTCAGTTATTCGAAATGAATATTTTTATTATTTCTTTAAATCAGTTCTCTAGAATCTCTATCTGATACCTCCCACAGGGGTCGGGAAGGCAATGAAGGCGGTATAAGGTTGGTTATCTATATATTCGGTTGTAATAAGGTTAATTATCTATATCTTTGGTTGTGATAAGGTTGGTTTATCTTTGGTTGTGATAAGGTTGGTTATGTATATCTTTGGTTGTGATAATGTTGATTATCTTTTATTGTGATAAGGTTAGTTATCTGTGACGCCCCCAAAATAGGTATACATCACCCATTCTGAGTTGTCAATACATGGTACAGAAACAACTACAACTTTATTATTACAACAGTAAAACAGTGAGTTTTAATACAAATATTATCTTTTAGACAATATCTATACTCAAATAAATCCTCATCACATTTATTGATACATTATTTTACAAAAATGGTGAGGACTACTAAACAACTCTCTATAGAACCTTCATTCCATACCCACAGGCTAGTACTTTCGCTATATTCTCGCCTCACGAGAAGAAAAATGGAACAAAAAGGAAAAGGGTGAGCTCAACTAGCCCAAGAAAGATATTATGACTAAGATAATATACAACAAATTATCATTAGTCTTCAACGAGGAAAAATCTAATAGAATACAATAGACAACAAGTTTTTAAATCAATATTCGCAGTGATGAAATAATAATTCATTGGAAGAGTTAAGTAGAGAATGCAAACTACTATCTTCTATGTATGAATTTAAAAGTTCATCGTCTATCTTTTATCCCCTCGTAACATCAATCAACATACATCCGGAATCAAAATTTCATCTTTTACTACTGAGCCAAAGATATTCATCGATTAATCATGTTCATCTAAACACACTGCATCATCTTTGCACTACGGGCCAAAGATATTCTTCAAAATCATTCATCTTTGCACTACAAGCCGAAGATATTCAATAATATCATCATTTAAGGCGAGGATGATGAAAAATATTTTAAAGAAAGCGAATCCATTGAAACAAAATGACAAGGATTAAGGATTAAGGATTCGTACTTTGTTTTATCCATGTCCAAAAATACCTCAAAAATAATTATAGTGGTGTAAAATTCAAGAATGATCAAAACATGGATACAATCAAAGCTAGTATCCGAATAGATATTTTGGACGAAAAGAAAATTTTTCATTTTTTGATGAATAGTCTTAGTATTAAATGAATAATCTTAGTATCGTGAATAATGTATAAGTATAGTGAATAAAGAACTCAGACACCAAAAGTTTCAAATTTGATAAAAAAAACTTCAGATCAATATTTCAACATAATGATATTGAAGAAATAATATCATTCTGAAAAAAAATAATATCCACTTACCTCGAAGATCGATACTTACAATTTGAAACACTTGGATATAAATTATGACTTGAACTTGCACCATATAGCAATACTCAAAATATACTCAAAATACTCACAAGAATACGCTCGATAATATAGAGAGAAAATTTGAGTTCAATTGTGATTTTAATTCTAACCTAAGCACCTATTTATAGAAAATGCTTAGAACACAAAAGCGAAAAATTTAATATAATAATAATATATATAATTAATTTTCCTCACGCACACAAATCTGGTCAAACTTCACCACACATGTGCCAAAAAATAATAAAACGTTTTTCTTAATAAAAATAATTAAAACTTCCAAAAATCAATTATTTGAGCTTGAAACTTCAATAATTCACAATAAATAGCCCTTATGTCGAAAAATTGAAACTCACGACTTTTAATAGGAAATTCAATTCTCTACAACTTTGCGGAAGAAAGTTTTTCCGAATTCCAAACAAAAAGCGGCCATCAAATCCATAAATGAGGCGATTTTACAATTTATAATCAAATTTCATCGATAAATGGGGTCCACCAAGCATGTTTAACATGTTTTAAACATTTATTACAACAAAAATACTCTTCCTCCTCAGATACTCATATATCCCACATTCGTTGTAAAATATCGACATTATTATATTATTAAAATATAATAATATATTTAAATAATTATTTTATCGAAAAGATAAAATTTCAATTTTCAACAATTGTCACATTAAAAATTTTCTCCATCTATATCCACATAAAATCAATATTTTTCTCATCATAGGAATCAATAATTAATTATTCACAAATAATATTACAGAATCACAATATTGATGACCAGTGCGGTTCGAGGAAAGAGGGGCTTTCAATAAAATTTCTCCTTCTTGGCCGCAATTAGGTGACCAAACCTCTCCTTAGATGCGAACTTTCTAGACATTGTCAATAATGTTATCTAATAATATTATTCGGATAATATGAATTATTGCTTCGATAAAGAAAAATCTTGTGTAATGACAATTATTGAAACAACAAAGAATATAAAATATCAACGCAAAGAATTATTAAATCAATAAAATCTTTGAGCGATTATTTCTTTGTAACCATTATTAAGTAGTGCCTTCTTACGTAAGAATCAATAATTGGTGCAATACTGGTGTCTTCTTGTGTTTTAACCACCGAGTATTTTAACAGTATTAATGGTAACAACTACGCCGTTATTTTTAAACAACTTATATTTGTCGTTTTCTTCATCCAATCGCTTTCCGTTATGGGGCCCACAAAAGATTGCGCCGTCGTACGAATATTCCCCGACAGCAAGAATATTCCACGACCAAACGAATATTTCCCGACAACAATGAATATTTTATAACCACTTGCTTATTTTGAAATATTTGCGTATTTTACCCATAACTATCCACATTAATCAAATCAACCCTTACTATTTCAAAATAGAGAAAATTAAATTTCATTAATAATAAATTGGGGTCTTACAACCTCCCCTCCTTTTGGGGTCTTACAACCTCCCCTCCTTATGAAATTTTATCCTCGAAATTGACGTACGTACCTGGTGTTTCGAAAAGGTGAGGATACCTCGCTTTCATTTAGTTTCAAATTCCCGGTCATTTCCTCTATAAGCATGATTCCTCCACGTAACTTTAACTTGTGGTATGATCTTTCTTGGCGTAGGACATGCTCCTTCCTATCCAAAATCTTGACAGTGCACCTCCTCATACGTTAAGTCTTGGCTTATCTCGTCCGGTTCTAACTCTATAACGTGGTTGGTCTTTCACATATTTACGAAATGCGAGATATGTGAAACACATTATGAACACGAGACATACTCGGAGGTAACACGAGTCTATAGGCTACATTTCCTACTCGGTCAAGAATTTGAAATGGACCAATAAATCGTGGATTGAGCTTTCCTCTCTTCCCAAATCTTGTAACTCCTTTCCATGGAGCAACTCGCAACAATACATGATCCCCTATACTAAATTCCACGTCCTTTCGATGAAGATCCACATAACTCTTTTGTCGATCTTGTGACGTTTGTATACATTGTCGAATCATTTGGATCTTTTCCTTAGTCATACGTACCAACTCGGGTCCCAACAATGTTGCTTCACCCACCTCGTCCCAACATACTAGAGAGCGACATTTTCGTCCATATAATGCTTCGAATGGAGCCACACCTATACTTGCCTGATAACTGTTGTTGTAGGAGAATTCCACCAATGGTAAATACTTATCCCAACTGCCCTTGAAGTCTAGGAAACAGAGTCTTAATAGATCTTCAAGAGTTTGAATAGTCCTCTCTCGATTGTCTCATCTGGTTTGAGGATGGTATCTTTGAATCAATCGTAAATCCGCGCCCATAGCTTTTTGCAAGCTAACCCAAAATCTTGAAGTGAATCTTGGGTCACGATCCGAAACTATGGATACTGGGCATGCCATGCAACCTCACAATCTCATTCACGTCATATACTAGCAAGACGTTCGAGGAATAAGTCTCCGTGTCGGCAAGAAATGAAAGAGACTTGGTTAATCTATCAACAATAACCCAAATAGCATTGATGCCTTGAGAAACCGTAGGAAGACCCGTAACGAAATCCATGGTAATATGTTCCCACTTCCATTTCGAATCTTAAGTGGTTGCAACGCGGACCCTTAGGTACTAGATGCTCCGCCTTTACACGTTGACAAGTTAAACACATCGAGATAAACTTTGCAATCTCTCTCTTCGTATTGTTCCACCAAAATGTATGTCGAAGATCACGATACATTTTAGTACTTCCGAGATGGATTGAAAATGGTGTATTGTGTGCCTCCATCATAATCTTGTACTTCAAATCAAAGTCGTTAGGAACCTGAAAGTCTAGAGTGGACTCGATGTATTCCTTCTTCATCAATTCTCGCTTAGGAATAGCTCCTTCTTGTACTTTCTTTCTTCATATCGCATCATTTCCTTGGGGTGGCTTGAGCGACCTTAACTTTTTCTATTAAAGTTGGCTCTGTCGTTATACTTGACATCATCGCACTCATTCCAAGATATGATCTTCTACTTAACGCGTCATTTACCACGTTAAACTTTACCGGGATGGTATTGAATAGTGTGGTCGTGGTCTTTCAATAGCTCGAGCCAACGTCATTTGTCGCGTGTTGAGTTCTTTTTGAGTGAAGAAATATTTAAGGCTTTTATGGTCTAAATATATCTCCACTTTCTCCCAATATAGATAGTGCCTCCATATCTTTAAGCCTGGCAAACATTGCTTTGCTAACTCTAGATCATGAGTAGGATAATTCCTCTCATACTCTTTAAGTTGTCATGAGGCATAGGCTATGACTTTCCCACGTTGCATGAGAACACATCCTAACCCTTTGCACGAAGCATCGTTTGTAGATAACAAATCCATCCGAACCGGATGGTATTGTTAAAACAGTCTTAAAATAAGTCTCCTCTTAAGCTCTTGGAAATTTTCTACGCATTCTTCGCTCCCAAACGAATTTTGTATCCTTCCGAAGTTAAATTTGAGTTAATGGAGTAGCGATTAGAGAAAACCCTTCCACGAATCTCCGATAATAACCAATTAGACCCGAAAGCTACGTCTTGATCACCTTGATTGCTCTAACTTTGTATTGCTTGAATCTTGGCACGGGTCCACGGATACTCCATGTTTTGACACCACATGCCCAAGGAATGCTACTTCCTCGAAGCCGTAACTCGCATTTCTTCAATTTGGCATATAGTTTGTTTTCACGAAGCCTTTGGAGTACCAAATTTTCAAATGGTGCTCATGATCTTCACGGCTTTTGGAATATATGAGGATGTCATCAATAAAAACAACAACGAATTGATCCAAATATTCCTTGAATACTCGATTCATCATATCCATGAAAGCCAGCGAGGGCATTAGTCGATCCAAAGACATGACTAAGAATTCATAATGCCCGTCTGGGGAGTTCTAAAAGCGATCTTTGGAATATCCTCGGTTCTAATCTTGATTGATGATATCCGAACGAAGATCGATTTTTGAAAAGAATTGTGCCCCTTGCAAATTGGTCAAACAAGTCATCAATCTGAGTTAGAGGATACCTATTCTTGATGGTGACATGGTTCGATTCTCGATAGTCGATACAAAATCGCATACTCCCGTCTTTCTTCTTTACGAATAAAAGCAGGGCACCCCGAGGAGATGTCTTAGGGCGAATGAAACCGATGTCCAACAATTCTGTAGTTGGACCTTTAACTCTGAAGTTCAATAGGAGCCATTCGATATGGGGTTTTAGAAATGGGCTTTATACCGGGTTCAAGATCAATAAAGAATTCAACTTCACGTTAAGGGGTAGGCCGGGAAGTTCTTCAGAAATCGTCGGAAAAGTCAATAACAACGGAATATTATTCAAATTTGACGTGTCTTTATTCAAATCCATAACATGGGCTAAGAAAGCTTGACATCCGTTTTTTCAATAAGCGAATAGCTTTATGATTAGATATGATGTTGATTGATTTAAATGGTTTAGTTGCTTGAATTAAATCTGACAGGTTGGTTAGGAATATGAAAACTAACAACCTTTCGAAAACAATCAATTTTGGCATGATGAGTAGTTAATCAATCAATCCCTAAATCACATCAAAAGCAAGTATCTTTAAAGAGATAAGGTCAATGGGTAAAGTGATGGTGCCAACTTGAATCAAACAAGATTTATAAGCGATTGGATGTGATGAAAGTTTCTCTAACGGAGTTTCCACGAGATAGGTCAAAGTCTAATTTCTCCTGAGTCAAGTTTAAACGTTGAGCACAAGCGGAGAGATAAATGAATGGGTAGCACCAAGATTATCAAGTAAGGTATAAACTTCTCAAGAATTTATAAATAGCTTACCCGTGATCACCTCGTTTGGGTTCCTCGCATTATGACCAATCACAACAAACGCTTCTTCCGGAATCGTTGACTTTGACTTTTACGGGACGATCTTTTTAAGTCACCGTCCCCATTGAACTAGGTTTTGCTCTGCGTCTGATCTCGGCGATATGTCCTTCCTTTCCACAATTATAGCATACCTTGAACTGTTGTGGGCGGTTTGGTGATATGTCCCTCTTTTCCATTTGTAGCATATAATGGGTGGTCGTTTCTCTCCCTTAGAACCGATTTTACTGCAAGACCGCTGTCGTCTTCACATAGGTCGTTGTTAAATCTCCTCTTTTAAAATCTCCTCCCTCTCGCTTCTTTTATTTTCATGGCCATGATTACCACCGAGTGGTTACCATTTTTGTCCTTTGTTTCTTTCTCCATTTGGTTATTGTTATTACTATTGATGCTATCTACGGTATGATCCTCGGTTATGGTCCCTCGGTTGAACATACTCGTTATCTCGCTTCTAACAATTGAGCCTGTTAACAACATCCTGAATAGAGAGAAAATTTATGAGAAATGAGATATTGTCGTATCTTAGGGTTTGAACCTCTCGAAACATCCGCGCGTCATACGTTCCTCATTCTTCACCAAATGAGGTGCAACACGGATAACTCTATGCAACTTTGCCTTGTAAGACCCCAAATTATTAATAAATGAAATTTATTTTCCTCTATTTATTATTTTGAAATAGTAAGGGTTGATTTGATTAATGTGGATAGTTATGGGTAAAATCATAAATATTTTGAATAAGCAGTGGTTATAAAATATTCATTATCGTCGGAGAATATTAGTTTGGTGCGTGGAATATTAAATCTTTGTCGAAGAATATTAAATGCTGACAGTAGCGATCTTTTGTGGGCCCATAACGAAAGCGATTGGATGAAGAAAATGACAAATATAAGTTGTTTATAAATAACTTGGCGTAGTTATTACTGAATTATCTTGTTGGAATACCCGGTGGTTAAAACACACTAATCTGCGTTGTTGAGCGATGGCACCGCGGTATTGCACCAATTATTGATTCTTACGTGAAAGGCCTTTACTCGATAATGGTTACGATAATTCTTTGTTCGATATTTTATTTTATTGATTCAATAATTCTTTGCATTGATATTTTATATTACTGTTGTTTGATAAATTGTCATTACATCGTATTTTCCATTATCGAACAATAATTCATATTATCGAATAATATTATTGGATAACATTATTGGCAATGTCTAGAAAGTTACATACAGGAGAGGTTTGGTCACCTAATTGCGCGCCCGATGAAGGAGAGATCCTTATTGGAAAGCCCTCTTTCTGAGAGCGCACGGGTTGCGATCTTGTGATTCTGTAATATTATTTGTGAATAATTAATTATTGATTTATATGATGAGGAAAATATTGATTTTATGTGGATATAGATGGAGAAAATTTTAAATGACAATTGTTGAAAATTAATATTTTATCGTTTTCTCGATAAAATAATTCATTTAAATATATTATTTTAATAATATATTAATGGTGATATTTTTATAATGAATGTGGGATATATGAGTATATGAGGAGGAAGAGTATTTTGTGGCATTAAAGGTTTAACACATATTTTGTGTGTTGGTGGACCACAATTATTGATGAAATTTGATTATAGCACATAAAATCGTCTGGTTTATAGATTTGGGTCAATTTACATTTTGGAATTTGGAAAAACTTTCTTACAGCAAGTTGTAGAAATTGAATTTCCTATAAAAAGTCATGAGATTCGAATTTTCTGATAAAGGGATATTTATTATGAATTATTTAAGTTAGAAGCTCAAAATAATTGATTTTTGGAAGTTTTAATTATGTTTTTTAAGAAAAACGTTTTTTATATGTTGTAGGCATATTTAACATGTGTAGGAGCTGAATTCAGTTGTAGCAAGTGTGCGTATGAGGTTTTGGAAAATAAATATTAATATTATATTAAATTTTACGCTTTGTGTTCTAAAGCATTTTTACATAAATAGGTGCTTAGATTAGAATTAAAAATCATACTGAAATGAAGTTTTCTCTCTCTATATTATCGGCGTATTCTTGTGAGTATTTTGAGTATACTTTGAGTGTTGCTTTATCTGGTGCTGAGTTCAAGTCATAGCTTTATATCCAGGTGTTTCATTTAAAATCTTGTCTTTCGAGGTAAGGGATGTTATTTTCTTTTCAAATGATATTATTTCTTCAATATCATTATCTTTGAAATATTGGTTGGAACTTTTTATCAAATTTGGAACTTTTTCATGTCGGAGTTCTTATTCATGAGTTCTTAGAGTTCTTATTCACAAGTTACTATTCACGATTCTTACTATTCACGAGTCTTATTCATGAAGCGTGAAGATGTTTTTTGTAAAATTTCTATCTTTTGGTGTAGAGTTCTTATTCACGTATCTGCCTTATTCACATATCTGACACTTATTCACGAATACGGCCTTTATTCAATTTAAAAATGAAATTTCTTCTTTTAGTCCAAAATATCTATTATGGATACTAGCTTTGATTGTATCCATGTTTTGATCATTCTTGAATTTTACTTGATATGATTATTTATGAAGTATTTTTGAACTTGGATTGTTTAAAATCGAATCCATAATACTTGTTCTTTTGTTTCATTTGGATTCGTTTTCTTTGAAATATTTTTCATCATCCTCAGTCTAAATGATGATATTCTTGAATATCTTTGGCACCCAGTGTAAAGATGAATGATTTCTTGATGAATATCTTTGGCCCGTAGTGCAAAAGATGAGCAGTGTTGAGATGAACATGATTGATGATGATGAATATCTTTGGCTCGTGGTGCAAAGATGAGCAGTGTTGAGATGAACATGACCAAGTGATGAATATCTTTGGCACAGTAGTGCAAAAGATGAATATTTGATTCGGATATATATTGATTGATGTTCTGGGGATAAAATATCGACGATGAACTTTTAAATTCATATATAGAAGATAGTAGTTTGCATTCTCTACTTAACTCTTCTAATGAATTGTTATTTCATTTGCGATTATTGATTTAAAATTGGTTGTCTATTGTATTCTATTAGATTTTCCTGTTGAAGACTAACGATAATTTGTTGTATATTATCTTAGTCATAATATTCTTTCTTGGGCTAGTTGAGCTCACCCTTTTCCTTGTTGTTCCATTTTCTTCTCGGGAGGCGAGAATGTAGCGAAATACTTAGTCGGGGTATGGAATGAAGGTTCTAGAGAGAGTTGTTTAGTAGTCCTCACCATTTTGTAAAATAATGTATCAATAATTATGATGGGGATTTATTTGCGTGTGGATATTATCTAGATGGCAATATATGTATTTAAACTCAAAGTTTATATGTTGTAATAATAAAGTTGTAGTTATTTACGTACCATGTATTTGGCGACTCGAGAATGGGTTGGATGAAATGGACCTATTTTGGGGGCGT
This sequence comes from Panax quinquefolius, assembly GCA_020205615.1. Classification (NCBI taxonomy): domain Eukaryota; kingdom Viridiplantae; phylum Streptophyta; class Magnoliopsida; order Apiales; family Araliaceae; genus Panax; species Panax quinquefolius. The sequence continues at coordinate 24,100,290 of CM035156.1, forward strand.
CACGGTTATATCGAGCTTAGGGATATGATCTCTGGCGGAGATCGGGAATAGAACTAGGAAGGGAGGCGAGTAAATCCTTGGCTAGTGTGTCCTACCTAAGCTTATTTGTTAGTTGGTTAGTATATAGGGATATTATGTGATATATTGATTTCCTTAATTAACCCTTGTTTTATGGCGGTATTTGAGAATATCGAATGAGAATATTAACAATGGAGTAAATGAGATCGTGGAGATGCTGTCTTTACCAACGAGGAGAGCGTCAACAGTGGCAATGTACCTCCTCCGTGAACAACACCACCGGCGAGCGATGATGAGCGAGGGGATGTTTAGAAGTTTTTTGCAGTTCATGCAAAATCGACGAGGAGACTTCGTGTTCAAAATCTGAGGAGAAAATGATAGCAATTCACGGGTGGTCACAACGGCAAGCGATTCAAAGAGTTGGGACCACGAATTCGGGGAAGCTGGATCCGATCATGGCGGAAGCATGGGTCAAAACAAATTAACAAGATATTCGATGTCTTGGGATGCACGGAGGAACGAAGGTTCCATTCGCCACCTTTATGTTAAAATGGCGAAGCGATTCTTGGTGGGAATCATGAAGCGTACCCCATCCATTACCTTCAACGTATGTCGCTGGGAGACGTTTGAAGCAGTTCAATGACAAGTACTTTCCCGAAAGTATTAAATCATATGAAGGAAGTGGAGTTTATTAGACTAGAAGCGAGAATAACATGGCGGTGTCCCATGACGAGGCAAAGTTCGCGGAGTTATCGGTTTGCACCTCATTTGGTGGAGAATGAGGAGCGTATGGCGCGGATGTTTACGAGAGGTTTAAACCCGGCGTACGTCGATATCTCATTTCTCATAAATTTTCTCTCTATTCGGATGTTGTCAGCGGGCTCGATTGTTAGGCGAGATAACGAAAGATACGTTCAACCGAGGGACCATAACCGAGGATCATCTAGAAGATAGCGATCATCAAAATAACGATAACCAGGCGGAGAAAGAAGAATACTGGACAAAGCGGTAACCACTTTCTGGTGTTAATCGTGGCCATGAAAATAGAAGAAGCGAGTCGGGAGGAGATTTTAAAAAGAGGAGATTCAACAACGACCATGTGAAGGCGTCGGTCTTGACAAAGAATGCGGTTCTAGGGAAGAGAACGACCATCGGTCATTATGTTAAAATCTTGGAAGAGGGCATATCATTCACCAAAAGCCCCTGACAGTTTAAGGTATGCTATAATTATGGAAAAGAAGGACATACCGCTCGAGATTATGCGATATCGAAACCCGATCAAGCGGGAATGATGACTCAAAAGGATGTCCCGAGAAAAATCAAAAGTCAACGATTCACGGAAGAGCGTTTGTCGTGGCCGGTCAAAATCGAGAGAACGACGAAGTTAGCACGGGTTAGTTAATTATAAATTCTTGCGATGTTTATAACTTACTAGAATCTGGGTTCTACCCATTCTTTTATCTCTCTTACTTTACGCTCAACGTTTGAACTTGACTACGGAGAAATTAGACTTTGAACTATTTATGGAGACTCAGATTAGGAGAAACTTTCATTACATCCGTTGTTTAGAAATCTTGCTTGATTCAGGTTGGCACTATCACATTACACATTAACCTTATTTCTATAGAGATATTTGCTTTTGATGTGATTTTAAGGTTAACTACTCATCATGCAAAAATTGATTACTTTACGTAAGGTTGTTAGTTTTCATATTCTAAAGCAACTTTGTTATTGAATTCAAGCAATCAAACCATTGTAGTCAAACATTTTCATATCAAGCCATGAAATCATTCGTTTATTACGGATGTCAAGTTTTCTTAGTCCATGTTATGGATTTGAATAAAGACACGTCGAGTTTGAATAATATTCCTGTTGTTATTGATTTTTCTGACGTAATTCTGAAGAATTTCTTGGCTTACTCCCAAAGCTGATATTAAATTTTGTATCGACTTTGAACCCGATTACAAAACTCATTTCTAAAATCTCATATCGAATGGCTCTATTGAACTTGAGAGTTAAAAAATTCAACTATAAATTTGGTACTGAGCCTTTATCTGGTGACTTCCTTTGTGGAATGCAAAAGCGAGACTCTCCGTAGGGGACACCATATTCGTCACGATAGTAAGCGATAAATGTCATTATAACATCTTATCCAAGGTTGGGATATGAGTCGTAGTTGAGAACAACCTAAGTCGATGTCGAAATCGTAACTTTCAGGCTTAGTTGGTTATTATCGAGATTCGTTGAAGGATATTCTCGAATCACTATTCCATTAACGCAACGGTGACTCGTAGAGATACAAAATTCGAATGGAGCAAGGAATGTGGGAAGAGCTTGAAGAACTCAAGAGAGACTCATTTCAAAGACATGTTACGACCATGCCATCCTGGAAAAGCGAGCGTGGTAGGCGGCGTGTTGAGTAGAAGATCGTATCTGAATCTGAGTACGATATTGTCAAAGACTCATTTCATATAATTTATAAATAATAGAGATGGAGATGAAAACTCTAGGTACCCACGTGATGATATCTGAGTATAATCGACTTTAATCGATAAAGTTAAAAGTTGTTCAAGCTACACACACGAGGTGATGAATTTGAAGAAGGAGGTGCGAAGTTGTTGTTTTTAAAGCGAGAATCGGTGAGGTGAGGAAAGTTCAAACCTTCGATTTATTAATCCATTTGAAATTCTCGATCGAATAGGAATCGTGGCCTATAGACTCGTTTTACTACCAAGTATGTCGGCGTGTTTATAATATTTTTTTCATGTATCGATGTTACGTAAATATATAGACGACCGAACCACATTATTGAGTTAGAACCGGACGAGATAGCGAGAAGATTTAACGAGCGAGGAGGTACTGTCAAGATCTTGGATATGAAGGGGTATGTCCTATGCAGCGTAAAAGGTCATACCATAAGTTAAAGTTTTGTGGAGAAACCATGCTATAGAGGAAATGACACGAGAGTTGGAAAGCGAAAATGAAAGTGAGGTATCTTCATCTTTTGAAACACCAGTGCGTCACGTCAATTTTGAGGAATGAAATTTTATAAGGAGGGAGGTTGTAAGACCCCAAATTATTAATAAATGAAATTTATTTTCCTCTATTTATTATTTTGAAATAGTAAGGGTTGATTTGATTAATGTGGATAGTTATGGGTAAAATCATAAATATTTTGAATAAGCAGTGGTTATAAAATATTCATTATCGTCGGGGAATATTAGTTTGGTCGTGGAATATTAAATCTTTGTCGGGGAATATTAAATGCAACGGCAGCGATCTTTTTTTCAGGGCCCATGTAGAGCGATTGGATGAAAAAGCGACGAAATATAAGTTATTTATAAATAGCAGGCGTAGTTATTCTAGATTATCTTGTTGGAATACCGGTGGTTAAAACACACTAATCTGGCGTTGTTGAGCGGTAGCTACGCACGGTATTGCACCAATTATTGATTCTTACGTGGGAAGGCACTACTCAATAATGGTTACGATAATTCTTCGCTCGGTTATTTTATTTTATTGATTCAATAATTCTTTGCGTTGATATTTTATATTACATTGTTTGATAAATTGTCATTACTGATTGTATTTTCCATTATCGGACAATAATTCATATTATCTGAATAATATTATTGGATAACATTATTGCAATGTCTAGAAAGTTACATCTAAGGAGAGGTTTGGTCACCTAATTGCGCGCCCGAAGAGAGAGATCCTTATTGGAAAGCCCCTGCTTTCTGGGAGCGGCACGGTTGCCGATCTTGTGATTCTGTAATATTATTTGTGAATAATTAATTATTGATTTATATGATGAGGAAAATATTAATTTTATGTGGATATAGATGGAGAAAATTTTTAAAATGACAATTGTTGAAAATTAATATTTTATCGTTTTACGATAAAATAATTCATTTAAATATATTATTTTAATAATATATTAACGGTGATATTTTTATAATGAATGTGGGATATATGAGTATATGAGGAGGAAGAGTATTTTGTGGCATTAAAGGTTTAACACATATTTTGTGTGTTGGTGGACCTGATTATTATTGACCAGAAATTTGATTATAGCACAATAAAATCGTCTCGTTTATAGATTTGGTCAATTTACATTTGGAATTTGGAAAAACTTTCTTACGTAAAGTTGTAGAGAATTGAATTTCCTATAAAAATCGCAAGATTCGAATTTTCTGATAAAAGGGATATTTATTATGAATTATTTAAGTTCAAGCTCAAAATAATTGATTTTGGAAGTTTTAATTATGTTTTTTAAGAAAAACGTTTTTTATATGTTGTAGGCATATTTAACATGTGTAGGAGCTGAATTCAGTTAGGCAAGTAAGCGTGTATGAGGTTTTGGAAAATAAATATTTATATTATATTAAATTTTTACGCTTTGGTGTTACAGCGTTTTCTATAAATAGGGTCTTGGATTAGAATTAAAAATCATACGAAGCTGAAGTTTTCTCTCTCTATATTATCGGCGTATTCTTGTGAGTATTTTGAGTATACTTTGAGTGTTGCTATATCTGCAAGTTCAGTCATAGCTTTATATCCTGTTTCAACTAAAATCTTGTCTTTCGAGGTAAGAGATGTTATTTTCTTTTCAAATGATATTATTTCTTCAATATCATTATCTTTGAAATATTGGTTGGAACTTTTATCAAATTTGGAACTTTTTCATGTATCGGGTTCTTATTCATGATTCTTATTCTTCTTATTCACGAGTTCTTATTCACGAATTACTATTCAATGAAGCGTGAAGATGTTTTTTGTGAAATTTCTATCTTTTAGTGTAGATTACTTATTCACGTATCGACACTTTATTCACGTATCTGATCTTATTCACGAATACGGCACTATTCACCAAAAAAATGAAATTTTTTCTTTTCGTCCAAAATATCTATTATATGGATACTAGCTTTGATTGTATCCATGTTTTGATCATTCTTGAATTTTACTTGATGATGATTATTTATGAAGTATTTTTGAACTTGGATTGTTTAAAAAGTACGAATCCATAATACTTGTTCTTTTGTTTCAATTTGGATTCATTTTCTTTGAAATATTTTCATCATCCTCGATCCTAAATGATGATATTCTTGAATATCTTTGGCACATAGTGCAAAGATGAATGATTTCTTGATGAATATCTTTGGCCCATAATGCAAAGATGAGCAGTGTTGAGATGAACATGGCCGATGATGAATATCTTTGGCTGTAGTGCAAAGATGAGCAGTGTTGAGATGAACATGGCCAAGTGATGAATATCTTTGGCTGTAGTGCAAAGATGAATATTTGATTCGGAGATATATATTGATTGATGTTACGAGGGATAAAATATCGACGATGAACTTTTAAATTCATATATAGAAGATAGTAGTTTGCATTCTCTACTTAACTCTTCTAATGAATTGTTTTTTCCATTGCAGATTATTGATTTAAAAGCGGTTGTCTATTGTATTACTATTAGATTTTTCCTGTTGAAGACTAACGATAATTTGTTGTATATTATCTTAGTCATAATATTCTTCTTGGGCTAGTTGAGCTCACCCTTTTCCTTGTTGTTCCATTTTTTCTTCCGGGGAGGCGAGAATGTATGGCGAGTCTTAGTCGGGGTATGGAATGAAGGTTACAGAGAGAGTTGTTTAGTAGTCCTCACCATTTTGTAAAATAATGTATCAATAATTATGATGGGGATTTATTTGCGTGTGGATATTATGCAGATGGCAATATATGTATTTAAACTCAAAGTTTATATGTTGTAATAATAAAGTTGTAGTTATTTACGTACCATGTATTTGGCGACTCGAGAATGGGTTGGATGGAATGGACCTATTTTGGGGCGTCACATGCCTCGCATCTTGAGACACCGTCATGTTGTTTTGTTCTAATCGATGAACTCCACTTCCTTCATATTTATTGAACACTTTCGAGAAAAGTATTTGTCATTAAATAGTTTCAAACGTCTCCCAAGACATGTTGAGTGCGGTTTGATGGAGTACGCTTCACGCACTCCCACCAGAGATTCCGCTTCGCCACGGAACATAAAGGTGGCGAATGGAACCTTCTGTTCTCTCCGTGCATCCCAAGACATCGAATATCATGGTAATTTGCTTGACCCATGTTTCCGCTTATGATCGGATCGCTTTCCTCAAATTACGTGGTCCCAACTCTTTGAACTGCTTGTTGTGACAACCCGTGAATTGCTATCATTTCCTCCTCAGATTTTGAACACGAGTCTCCTCGTCAAATTTTTGAATGAACTGCAAAAAGCTTCTAAACATCCCTCGCTCATCATCTCGCCGGTGGTGTTGTTCACAGGGAGGAACATTGCCCGACTGTTGCCGCGTTTCTCCTCGTTGGTGAGTGCGAGCATCTCCACGGTCTCATTTCCATTTTAATATTCTCGATCGACATTCTCAAATCTTGTCATAAAACAAGGGTTAATTAAGGAAATCAATATATCACATAATATCCTTATATCTTGACCAACTAACAAATAAGCTTAGGTAGGACACACTAGCGAAGGATTTACTCGTCTCTCCCTCCTAGTTCTATTCCCCGATCTCCGCCAGAGATCATATCCCTAAGCTCGATACCAACCGTGGCGCCCCCAAAATAGGTATACATCACCCATTCTCGAGTTGTCAATACATGGTATGTAAACAACTACAACTTTATTATTACAACAATAAAGCTGTGAGTTTTAATACAAATATTATCTTCTAGACAATATCTATACTCAAATAAATTCTCATCACATTTATTGATACATTATTTTACAAAAATGGTGAGGACTACTAAACAACTCTCTATAGAACCTTCATTCCATACCCCACAGGCTTCATACTTTCGCTATATTCTCGCCTCCCGAGAAGAAAAAATGGAACAAAAAGGAAAAGGGTGAGCTCAACTAGCCCAGTAAAGAATATTATGACTAAGATAATATACAACAAATTATCATTAGTCTTCAACAGGGAAAAATCTAATAGAATACAATAGACAACAAGTTTTTAAATCAATATTCGCAACGGAAATAATAATTCATTAGAAGAGTTAAGTAGAGAATGCAAACTACTATCTTCTATGTATGAATTTAAAAGTTCATCGTCTATCTTTTATCCCTGTAACATCAATCAACATACATCTGGAATCAAAATTTTATCTTTGCACTACAGGCCAAAGATATTCATCAGTTGGTCATGTTCATCTAAACACCTGTTCATCTTTGCACTACGGGCCAAAGATATTCTTCAGAAATCATTCATCTTTGCACTACAGGCCAAAGATATTCAATAATATCATCATTTAAGACTGAGGATGATGAAAAATATTTTTAAAGAAACGAATCCAGTGAAACAAAATGATAAGGATTAAGGATTAAGGATTCATACTTTGTTTTATCCATGTCCAAAAATACCTCAAAAATAATTATAGTGGTGTAAAATTCAAGAATGATTAAAACATGGATACAATCAAAGCTAGTATCCGTAATAGATATTTTGACGAAAAGAAAATTTTTCATTTTTCGATGAATAGTCTTAGATTCGTGAATAAGATCAGATATCGTGAATAGTCAGATATCGTGAATAGTAACTCAGACACCAAAAGTTCCAAATTTGATAAAAAACTTCAGATCAATATTTCAACATAATGATATTGAAGAAATAATATCATTATCGAAAAAAAAATAATATCCCTTACCTCGAAAGATCAGTCTCTTAGTTGAAACACTTGGGATATAAGTATGACTTGAACTTGCACCGTATATAGCAATACTCAAAATATACTCAAAATACTCACAAGAATACGCTCGATAATATAGAGAGAAAACTTCATTTACGGTGTGATTTTCAATTCTAACATAAGCACCCTATTTATAGGAAAATCTTTAGAACACCAAAAGCGAAAAATTTAATATAATAATAATATATATAATCAATTTTCTTTCGCACACAAATCTGGTCCAAACTTCAGCCACACATGTGCCAAAACAATAAAACGTTTTTCTTAATAAAAATAATTAAAACTTCCAAAATCGATTATTTGAACTTGAAACTTCAATAATTCACAATAAATAGCTCTTATGTAAGAAAATTCGAAACTCATGACTTTTAATAGGAAATTCAATTCTCTACAACTTTACGAGAAGAAAGTTTTTCCGAATTCCAAATGCAAATCGATCGAAATCCACAAACAGACGATTTTACACGGTATAATCAAATTTCGATTCGATAAATGGGGTCCAATTTATGTGTAACATGTTTTAAACATTTATTGCAACAAAAATACTCTTCCTCCTCGTATACTCATATATCCCACATTAGTTGTAAAATATCACCATTATTATATTATTAAAATATAATAATATATTTAAATAATTATTTTATCGTAAAAAGATAAAATTTCAATTTTCAACAATTGTCACATTAAAATTTTCTCCATCTATATCCACATAAAATCAATATTTTTCTCATCATATGAATCAATAATTAATTATTCACAAATAATATTACAGAATCACAATATTATTGACCGTGCGGTTTCTGGGAAGCAGGGGCTTTCAATAAGAATTTCTCCTTCTTGGTAGCGCAATTAGGTGACCAAACCTCTCCTTAGAAGCGAACTTTCTAGACATTGCCAATAATGTTATCTAATAATATTATTCGAGATAATATGAATTATTGCTTTGATAAAGAAAAATCTTGTGTAATGACAATTATTGAAACAACAAAGAATATAAAATATCAACGCAAAATTATTAAATCAATAAAATCTTTGAATAATAATTCATGTAACCATTATTAAGTAGTGCCTTCTTACGTAAGAATCAATAATTGGTGCAATACTGGTGCTACTTCGTGTTTTTAACCATCGAGTATTTTAACAAGATAATTGATATAACGACGCCTGTTATTTTTAAACAACTTATATTTGTCGTTTTCTTCATCTAATCGCTTTAAGTTATGGGGCCCACAAAAGATCATAGGTCAGTAAATTTAATATTCCCCGACAGCAAGAATATTCCATGACCAAACGAATATTTCCTGACAACAATGAATATTTTATAACCATTTGCTTATTTTGAAATATTTGCATATTTTACCCATAACTATCCACATTAATCAAATCAACCCTTACTATTTCAAAATAGAGAAAATTAAATTTCATTAATAATAAGTTGGGGTCTTACATTATCTATATCTTTGGTTGTGATAAGGTTGATTATTTTGTCTTCGGTTGTGATAAGGTTGGTTATTTGTCTTCGATTTTGATAAAGCTGATTATCTATTCGGCGTATAGTGTTTGGGTGAGACAGATCGTCTTTGACAGATATAGATCTTTGATTGAGATAAATTTGTATACTCTCCTATTTTAAGTTCCTTATAAATAAGAAACTATGGGGCATTGTTGGATGTGATTATTTGGGTCTAGCCAAGGTGTAGCCCAATTTATTTAATGGATCAGATAATTTGGTGTTGACCCATATATATATATTTATTTATTTTGACAGTGGGAGAGTCTTTATTAAAGTAAGATTGTGTTTCCTTATTTGGTAAGATAAGGAGATCTAATTTGGGAATGAATTGATCAGCCATTAATTGCAGTTATAAGGTGATTCTAAACGGATTCCTACTCCTCATTGAATTCAGGTGGACATGCCATTTATAAATACAGCAATAAGCAAAGGTTTGGACAAGAGCATATAATACAAATAAACACTTTGTACTTTTCATATTATTATAGTGGATTTCTCTCTCTCTGTGATTTTTTTCCAATTGAGTTTCTACGTAAATTCTTGTGTTCATATTTTATATCTCTCTGTTTATGTTTATGTGAGTGTATTTTGTGAGTTTGATTTCACAACAATATAATCAACCGTTTACGCGATTTTGATATGTTGTTTTGGTGATTTCGTTAGGCGTACAAAATCTGACGTTAACAATATATATATTTAGTGGAGGTGGCTGCTATAGAAGGAGTTGTGATGGGTTTGTGATATTTTTGACATTTGAGATTGATTTTTGTTGGTTTGAGTAACTTTTTAAACTTGTAATTTTCTGTTTCTTCCACAACATTACGTTGTACTTCTCCACCAAATCGATTTTTAATTTTTAATTATGGTTGTTTCTTCTTGTTTGTAATAACATAAATAATATATATGTTTTATAAAAAATTCATAATAAATATATCATATGATATGAATTATTACCTCTCTCTCTCTCTCTCTCTCTCTTTATATATATATATATATATATATATATATATATATATATATATATATGAAATGATCCATAAAGATCTATATATGCTATGGGATAAAAAGTGGCATATAGGCTCTAAACCGTCCGTTTTGTTGATGAAAGGCTGAGATATATTCTGGCAACTCCTCGTCCGTTAGTAATTCTAGCGGACGTGTTTAATCATAATTCCTGACGCTTATGCCCCTAATTGGCCAAATCAGAGACATAGCTTGCCAATCCGCTAGATATACTAGTAGATGGAGACGTCTTTCATCGTGTGAAAGGTCAGTTAATACATATTTCTATTTCTATATATATATATATATATATATATATATATATTTCTATTGATAAAGGGTGAGGCTTTATGTAAGACCCCAACTTTTGTGAATAAAGATGATTTTTGTATAATTATCATTTTTGAATATTATGGAATGAATTTGTTATAATGTTATAGTTGTGGGTAGTATTTATAAATTACGCAAAGTATGCAAGTTGTTATATTATATTCGATTGGTGGGAATATTCGTTTTAGCGAGAAAATATTACGTACAACCAACAAGAATCATTGGTGGACCCCACAATGTAATTATTATTCGGATTGAGAAAACGTCAAAAATATTTTTATGAAAATAACGGCGAAAGTTTTACTGTTAATCTTATTGAACTACTTTCAGTAGTAAAAGTACATCAATATGCGTGGTTGCGTAGTAGTAGCACGGTATTGATTATTGATGTTTACGTGAAAGTCACACTCGATTATACTTAATTATTGCTATAGTAATTGTTACATCATATCTCTCATATTATTGATTTGATTATTGTCACAGTATCATCTGCATTATATGATATATTATTAAATCAATAATTGAGACGACAAAGTTATTCATATTATTAAATTACAATATTTACAAATGTCTGTAAGTTACGCGAGGAGAGGTTTGGTCACCTAATTAACGGCGCTAATAGGAGAAATCCTTTATTGAAAGCCCCTTTTTCTTGGAAACGACACGGTTGTTAAATATTGTGAGTTATAATATTAATGATGAATAAGTTCGTGTTGATTAAAGATGAATTTGATAGTTCCATTGTATTGGGATTATTAGTGTTAGTGGAAATCGACATCTATTCTGATGATAATTGATGTCTGAGGGTTATATTGATAAATCGAAGAATTTATCGGATAAATGAGAAATTAATTGCTACTAATTCACATGCTTATATAACTATTTGTTCACATGTGTGTACCATTGAATCACATTCTTATACTATTAGGGGAGTTGGTGCAAGATTGATAATACTTGCATGATTAAATTAAAGATGGAGGTATTATACCGTAATTCGTATTTTTACATGATTATAACTATTGTTTCACATGATTGAACTATTAATTCACATTATTTACTATTAGGGGAGGTGGTGCAAGTTTGATAATACTTGCAGGACTAAATTAAAAATGAAAAAAAGTTGGAGGTATTGTACTGTAATTTTTCGAGCCCCAAAACGTGCAATTATCGAAACTATATTTTTCTATAAATAGAAGCTCATTCTTCCTTCATTTCTCACCAATTCACTGAAGCTATAGAGCAATTATTATAGAGAGAAGCTATAGAGAGAAAATCTATAAAGAAGAAGAAGCTTCCACCTCACTATTCCAATGATCCAATTTCTTATGAGGTAAGGGTATTATTCTTTTTTTTGTAGTCGTGAAGAGAACTTCATTATTCCATTCTTTATTATTCCATTGGAATAACTTTGATATCTGCCAAGCTACCCTATACTTGGTGAAATTCTTCCATTATTCCATTCTTTATTATTACATTGGAATATCACATCAATAAGGCTTTTACGCCGGACCGGTTTAAAATCTTTATTATTACATTAGAATATCTTGTCTGTCATGCATTTTACGGGACTGATTCCGTCTTTATTATTACTCTGGAATATCTTGTCTTTGCGTTTTCTGTGGGACTGGTTCCGTCTTTATTATTACTCGTTAGAATATCACATGCATTTATCTTGGGACTGGTTTCGTCTTTATTATTTTTGTTGAAATAACTCGCCTTGCTGTGCGATTATCGACGCTCGATGATTTCTTTTGTTATTCCATTCTTTATTATACTCAGTTGGTTAAAGTTTTAACTTCTATACTCCATGAAATTAGTGGAATATCTTTGATATTTGTGCTTCATCCAGTATCTTTTCATGAAAATATTCTTCTGAGCATTCTTGAATTTTACTCTATAAAGAAGTATCATGTTGACAATTTAGACGTTATTAGTTTTTGGTTAAATTAATTCTTGAACTTGTTTTATTAAATTCTTATATCATTGTCATCATCCTCGTGTTTATATTATGTTGAAAGTCATCTGTGGCCTGTAGTGCATAGATGGACTTGGTATGATTATGACCAGGGATTATTCGGTATAATCATGACCGTAATGTTATAAATGATGTGGTAAAGGTCCTCATTGGCCCGTAATGCATTGATGGACAGTTGTTGGCATGATCATGACCATTGATGAATACACGAATATCCTTGGCTCGTAGTGCATGGATAATTTATGGTCGTGACCCTAATGAATATCATTGGCCGTAGTGCAGGGATGATGTGGATTATTTATTAAGCTGAGTCTCAGTGATAAAAAGTGATGAAAACCTTTTTTAAATCATAAAAGATAGTAGATTTTATTCTCTACTTGACTCTTTTAATGGATTGCTTGTTCCGCTACAGTTAAACTTGTTGTCTATTGTATTTTATCAGTTTAACATTGTTGAAGGCTAATGATAATTTATCCTGCATTATCTTAGTCATAATATTTCTTACTGGGCTAGTTGAGCTCACCCTTTCTTTCACTGTTCTCTTCGGGAAATGAGAATATAAATTTGGAGCAGTCGGGGAGCGGAGTGACGGTCCAGATGATAAGTATTAGTAGTCCTCACTATTCTATGAAATAAATAGTGTGATAATAAATGTATTGAGGACTTATTTTGAGTTTGTATACGGATCCAGAAGACAATGATTGTATTAAAACTCACAAATTTCACGTTGTATATTTAAGTTTGTATATGAATTTTTATCTGCAATTCGATTTGATTTCGAGAATAGGTGATGTATACCTATTTTGGAGGCATCACACTTTAGTAACTATTTTTTCAAGCCTAACACATACCCCAGAGAAGGGAAGAGCAATTGAGCAAGTAATTCCCAAATTTCACTGATTCAAACATTTCTCCCAAATAATTCCTCAATCATGAGTCTCATGAGATTAAAAACTCATGTTAGGTCTTTGAAATTTGTATGTCAATCGAAAATTTCCTTTAGACACCTCTTTATTTTGTCTCCATCCCTCTTTCCCAAAAAGTCTTCGCTCTTGTTCAATCAAGCTGTGCCTCGTCAGTTTGGGTAGTCCTTCTACTAATGGTGCAGTGTTATTGTTGTGTTTGTTTGTTGCTTTGTTGCTGGTCTGTTGTTTCTGCAACTGTCTTCTACTGCTGCTGCTATTCTCTTGTTTGATTTGGGTTATGGTCTGGGGTTGGGGGTTTGTTCTTTTCTATGGCCCTTTCTTTTGTTCTGGTATGTGTTTATGGGCATGGGTATGGGATGTAGCTTTTGTTTTGGATGGTGCTGCAGCGAGTATACTGTTGCTGTAGTTGTGGCTATTGGCTTGTTGTGTTCTGCTATTGTTACTTCTACTATTCTCTACTATTGTTGCTTTTTGGTTTGCTGGGCATGCTCTTGTTTTCTGTGATGAGTCTCTCGTGGCTGCTTCTTCTACAACTGCTGTTAGGGCTGCTGTTCACCTGCTCCTCCTCCTGCTGTTTTGGTTTTGTGTAGTGTTGGCTTGCACCCTAGCTTCTTCTCTTGGGTTTGTAATTGCAGTGATCTTTGTATCAGTTTATACAGAGTTCTTGTTACATTAGTTAACTGAAATCATGAATAATTTTACCAACCGCTAGTCTGTCTAGGACGCTGGCCACTACTGTCTCTAATTTGGCCAATTGGGGGAATAAGCGTTAGGAATTTTGATTAAACACGTCCGCTAGAATTATTAGTGGACGAGAATATATCTCAGCCTTTCATCAACAAAACGGACGACACTTTTTATCTCGTAGCATATAGATGATATGGATCATTCCCTATATATATATATATATATATATATATATATATATATATATATATTTCAACTTGATTCGCTGCATCATTCCAAGCTACCTCCTTATCAAGCTTGCACGGCCGAATTTTCTTTTGGTCATTGAGAAGGAGCACTAAGCAAGTTCAAGAGTTCATGTTACAGCCCTAATAAACGTATTTACTCTCAATCCTCATAATTAAAGCTTGAAACTGAAGATTTTTGATGGGAAATACCGGGAGGTTAAAAATGTTGAATTAATATACACGGACAGACAGGTAAATTGGACAGTTACAATCAATTTATTTGCGCGAACAAATTTATTTTATTCTATCGGTCCAATTTATCTGTTAGAAAGACTCAAAAAAATTTGCATGATAAAGGATGGAAGACCACTAATAAACTGACACGTGGACACCCATTTTAAGGTTGATGATGACGTTCTGATATTTTTCTCAACATATTACAAAACTGAAGTAATAATAAGAAAAAAAAACAATATAATAAAACAAGTAGTTCACGCGCTTCCTTCACGTAACATCTACTCTTTACAAATTTTTTCTGCGTGTAATGCACGCACATACATATTTGTGGGTCCTATATGTCAGACAAGAGTTCACAATAAATATATATATATATATATATATATATGTGTGTGTGAACTTTTTTTAGGTGATAGTAATATTATTGATGGTTAAAAGCATGAAACTTAAAAAAGAAAAGAAAAGAACAACAACCCTAATTAGTTTCAATTGGGATTACACATGTAATAATAATCCAAAGGTTAAAATAGAGAATCCAAGGAGGAAGAAAGATCAATGACAAAGAAATCCCATATTACACAAATTAAAATTACATCTTTTTCTCTCTCTTCCTTTCATTTTCTTACAAGTATCCTTCTTTTTCTCTCTCTAGCTCTAGGGTTTGCAAGTTCCCATCTTTCTTTCTTCTTTCTTTCACCCTTTTGGTTTCACTTGCCTACAATCTCAGGAAAAGCAGGAGGCTGAAATGGGTGCCTAAAACAAGAAGAAGAAAAACAGTAATAACTCTTGCATATATTTGAATATATACGTAAAAGTGTACATTTATATATTTATAGAAAGAAAAAGAGAGAGGGATATTAATATAATGGGTAGGGGAAGAGTGGAGCTGAAGAGGATAGAAAACAAAATAAATCGACAGGTGACATTTACAAAGAGAAGAAACGGGCTTCTTAAGAAAGCTTATGAGCTCTCTGTCCTCTGTGATACTGAGGTGGCTCTCATCATCTTCTCTAACCGTGGCAAGCTCTATGAGTTCTGTAGCACCTCCAAGTATGCTCCTTTTTCCTACCTCTCCTTCAACACTGAATTATATATATATATCTTTCCGTCTTTCTTATTTTTAGCAGTTTTTTGTAGGTAGCACTTTATTTTCATATCCTTAAATTTAATTTTTGTTGTTGTTGTTGTGTTAGTTATGTATTGTTATTATTTATGTTTACAAGACTCTATTTTTACCCCTTTTTGGGTGGTTAGTTGTGCAGAGATTAGGTTTTTATAGGCCAATACTTAACTGATCTTGGACTGTCGGATCTTTTTGGTTTATTCTTTGTTTCATTTAGATCTTTTTGACCCTTTAAGATCAGAAACTGGTGGTAATTCTCTTCTTTCACCTTTTTCCACCATTGGGAGTTAATCTTAAAAACCTGAGTTGTACTCTTGCAGATCTTTCAGATTTATGAGCTGTATAATCTGAGAAATATATTTAACAGGTAGGGTGTATATATATATATATATATATATATATATATATGCTTCTTTTTCTTTTTCTTTACTTAATCCAGATTATTTTTCATATGTTTTCTTTATAAAAATTATATGCTATCCCTTTCTGCAACTTCCCTATCAATAAATAGGGAACCAATTTTAGGGTTTTTGATAAGTTAAGTTTCTTGTCAGTTTTGGATAATTTCATTGGGTTTAGCACGGTTTCAACTTTGGTTCAGGAGCTGTAAGTTTGTCCTAGATCCTGATATGAGAATCAATTACATCTCATCCTTAGGAACAGGACATCTAGCTTGGATGGCATGGCCTGAGCAAGTTATAGCTCCTTAATTTTCTTGGAACTTGCCAAAAAAGAAATTCAAGATAGTGCACATAGATATATATTCCTTTTAAAAACGAAAAATCACGTTGTTTCTATATATATATATATATATATATATATATATATATATATATAATCTGTTCTGATTTATTAGGTCTTGATTGCACCAACAGGAGTACTGTATGTGGTCACTAGGAATTTGCTTGGGAAAAGATAGAGTGGCCTGGGTTGCCTTCATAATTAATGTCCACTATATAATTTCAATGTAACTCTATCAGATATTGCTAATGAAATGTTAATGTACACAGTTACATGTACGGTATGTACTTAAAGGGAATAAATATTGAGTAAATCCTGGTATATTAACAATTTATAAATAAATTCACAAAATTAGTGGAGGATAACTAAATTTTTCATCACAAGATATAGATCTTCCAGTAGTTTATTGTAATGAAAAATTTAGTTGACCCCCATTAATTGTGAGTTTTCTTGTAAATGGTTAGTATGCAAAGAGTTTATGATTTTAGGGTTTCGGCAAACAATCTAGAGGCAACAACATTTAAATATTGTTTCATGTTATCTTGAGTCAATTGTTTTATTTTTCTATGATTGTTAATAATAAAAAATAATTCATTCGTTCAAAAATTAGAGATATATATAATTTGACTTTTGAGCTCAAATGAAAATATTTTAAAATTTAAATTGAAGTGAATTTATTAAATTTTATTTGATGCAATTATTATAATTGTATAGTTTATAAGAAAAATTATTAATCACAAAACTTATTTAATTCTAAATTTTTATAAATTATATCAATTTTAAAATTTAACTTACCGTCATTTGATCTCAAAAATTAAATTCTATCTGTAATCTTGGAACGATGAAGTACGCTAGTAATGTAGATGTCACACAGATTATTTTCAAAAGGGATTGCGGGAATGTTATTAAAACTTTCAGGTTACTCCATTAGGGCACATTTTCAGTTCTTATAGTTATTTATAATGATAAAAATGCAAACATTAAGGGTTTGGGCCTTGGGGCGGCTCAGGCTACCATGTTATATATATATATATATATATATATATATATATATATATATATATATATATATATATAAATTGACCCTATAAATTTTTATATGCTATTTTTCTAGGTCCCCAAGTTTTTAATAAAAATTAATAGCATAGATTGAAAAGTTTAATATATTATCATCATTTTTGCTAAATAAATTTGAAGTTATTAATTATTGTTTTATTTATATTAATTTCAATTAATAAAATTATTTTGTATTTATGCATATTACATTATATTCAGGCCTCTCGAAAGAAAAATACTATCTTCGTCCTGAACTCAAACTCAACTTATGAAAAAAGGACGCCTTAATTATTTATAAGTAGGGAAATGGATTTAAATCATCTGTTAAATAATATTAGACACAACTTATGAGAGGACACCTTAAATATTTGTAATTTTTTAAAAAGCTTGGTTTTGTTGTGCAGGAGCTGCATATCTTGCTTCTGTTCAGTGTTTTGAATACTTCAAATTGTAAACCTGTCATGATCCAATCATTTTAGATTTTTGGCTTGTTAAGTACTTTAGTATAATTATAAACTTTTTGCTTATTGCTAAAAACTAAACATGTTGGTCTAATAAGCTTTTCTATATATTATTTTGGATCAGCAAATTAAAAACTTTCATTATAACCTCAAGAATTACAAAAGTGTTGACCCATAAGATGTGGATCAAATATAATACAAACATTACATAGAAACAAAACAGAATCAAATGAGCTCAACCCCAAACGTAAGCTATATATAGCCTTGGATCAGACATCAAACTCAAAACAACCACATGCACCAGCACTTACTGCAGGTGTAACACCCACCTCTCACATCCAAGATATAAATTAAAAATTTAAGTTACTAACAATAGTACCTGCAGGTGTAACAAGATTTTTTGAGTGAATATGTGGTGAGCTAAGATGACTCATAAAGATATTATTGGGTTAATAGTTTAAGGCCTTGTTTAGATGGATTTGATTCAATTCAAACTTGAGATTTGACCCGGGTTATTTCTTATAGTATCAGAAAACTCGGGCTACGGGAGATGTTACAGTAGGCATAGCCACGGTTCTGAATTCCATTTGTGGCCATTAATATTAATGCCTTTAATTTGATGTGAACAGAACACCACTTGAGTACTTTTCTATACTAGTGCAAATGCAACAGCCTAAAATTAAGAATTCAACAAATATATTCTACCCTGGTGTTTTATGGGAAATGACCAATAACGTAGATCTAGAAATATTCATGGAAGTAAAAGAAGGGTATTATGAACTACTCACAAAACAAATCAAATGAACTCATGTATTTTTTTCATTTAATGTTCCTTCTCGCAAGCCAGAAAAATCAAATGTAATTCATGCATTTTTCATAGATGTATCATGTAACTAGCTAGGGAAAACCTTAAGGGGTTGCGGTTAAGGAAGTTTACTCTATTCATGTGTTTGAACCTTGAACTAAAACAACACTTGGGAAAATTCTCCTAAATGCACTAGGCCCATGTGAGGGATGACACTCCTAAGAATGTTTGGAGAGGAATTTAGTCTCAATTGACGCGTAAACTAACCCAAAAAATACCCTTATCGTTTAAACAAAAAAAATGTAAATGTAAGTAGGGAAATTTTATTACTTTACATGAACAAAATGGTTCATGAAAAAACCAAGTCAAAGTACCCCGTGGATATTAACTAGAGTATTTGGTGGGCATTAACTACGGTATGTATGACATGCTCACTTGAGCCTATATCCTCTATAATTTGCTTGCCTGAGGCTATAACCAGGCCCTAGCTAAAATGACGTATATATTATACTAGCCAGGTCCAAGAACTTGGAATGTAAAGGTATTAATTAGTGAATTGTAGGTTAAGAATTTTGAACGTGGTGTAAGCATCTTTAATGAGTTTGCAAATATTGTATACGTAGTCATGATAACGTTATTTCCTTGTGAAAAAAGCATTTGCCTAAGTATGATATTATTGTTGTGTTGAAAAATTACTCCAAGAAGAGATAACAGAGTATTAGGATCGGATCACACACGCATACGATAATAAAAAATTAACACACAGATACTTGGTCATTACTATTAGTCTATCTATTCAATAACATGCATGATAAAAGGGGGAAAATCATGTGACACACGCATACGATAATAAAAAATTAACACACAGATACTTGGTCATTACTATTAGTTTATCTATTCAATAACATGCATGATAAAAGGGGGGAAATCATGTGATCAAAAAGTGAGATACATGATGCTAATTAAGGGTGTTAAATTTGTTTGCAATGAATTTGTATTACCCCTCAATATGGCACAGCTATATGAATTGAATGAAAGAACAATCAAGAAAAGACATGAACATATTAAGATGGGAACTGCTCAAATAAATGAGAATGTTTAGTTGGATATGTGGTCATGCAAGGTTGGATATGATCATAAACGAAGATATTCGAAAAAAAATTAGGAAAGAACAACTTAGAATTAAGAAAATGAGGGAATATCAATTAATTAAGATTGTTTGTCCAAATCTAATGTAGGCCTATAGATGTATCGGTGAGAAGGGGAAAAGAATATAAGACAAGGGAGGGGTAAATTGAAAATTACTAGGGAGAGAGTGATACTAGGGATTTGCAAGAATAGAATATGAGCCAGTGGAGAAATGCTACTAAAGGCTGATTAGGGTGTTTACTTTATATTTTTCCTAAATTTTCTTTGTCTTTTCTCTCTCCCTCTCTCACTATATATCTAGGGTTTATTAATAGTTATTATTATTATTATTATTATTTTATTTATTTATTTAGATATTTATTCTTTGGAATCATGTTATGCCTATAAATATATAAGATATGATTATCAGTGACTAAAAAAGGAAGAATAAGTATGATCATAAATAAAATAAAAAAGTGCAATCATTTTTTTAAAATATATATACGTGCCCCTGTCAACTACAGAATTTGCAGCTTATAGAAGAAAATATAGGAGAACACTGATGCTACTTGTCCTAGTACGTACTGGATACAATACCTCCTTATGGATTAAGTTATCAAGAAAAAGTATATATGTTCCCAAGGTTCTTGAAGTAAGCACAATTACTTGGTTCTTAATTAAATTTGTTTATTTTAGATTCATCGTCATCAGCAGTTCCTCCAACTATTGCTGATAATGTTGGTGTGCAAATTCTAGCTACTTGCTTTTGTTAATAAGCAATTAATCATGATTAGAAATAATGAATGATTAATATATATATATATATGTATGTATGTATGTATGTATAAATTCTATCTAACAAACAAACATTTTTGTAGTTTTTCCCTCAACTACCTAACATAATTTTTCTCTATGGCCAAAACCGCAGTATGTTTAAGACGCTTGAAAGGTACCAAAATTGCAGTTATGGTACGGTAGATGCTGGACAGTCAGCCAAGGATTTAGAGGTAGCTTATGTCCTCTATTGCGGATTGAAAATTGATCTTTGCTTTGTGATATATAGTTCAAATTAAGTAGTCATAAGATAATGGACCTAGTGATAAATTAACAAAATAAAATGGGCATGCCATTAAGTCTTATTTTGGAATTAATGTAATTATATTTGGATGCTGTCAATTTTGCTATTGGATTTGCAATTTAACTTCTGAGATTATGTTCATTTTGTTGTCATGATCTTTTACTTGAATTACTTGTTGTCATGTCCCTAGCAGCAAAGCACATACAGGGAATACTTAAAACTAAAAGGCAAATATGAGTCTCTACAACAATATCAAAGGTAGTTAACATTCATGTAGATTACCCAATTTTGTGTTTCCTAATTATTAGTATTTTCCCCCTCAAGAGTACAGGTTTCTGTGCAGTATATATATACATATAATTGTTGATATTTTACCTTATACTGTAGGCACCTTCTCGGGGAAGACCTGGGGCCTCTAAATATAAAAGACCTTGAGCATCTGGAGCTTCAACTAGACTCTTCCTTGAAGCATATTAGGTCTACAAAGGTAAATAAACTTCTATTTCAGGGTGTGTTCAACTATATATATATGAACAAGGAGGACATAGTAGGGTTACTAGCTAGATAAAATTTATCTTTTTCTTAATTCTCTGGTTTAATTCAGATGTAAGCCATGTTACCCTATAATCTTAACAGAAGTTGGTTACCTATATACATGATTTGGCAAGTTGATCAAGTCAAGAAAAGGTTGAGCCTAAAGTTATCCTAGCTAGCTATTTAATTATGTAATTAATTAATGATCTAATCTCTTAATTCCTAGCTTTTAGAAACTAACCAAACAAACTACAATACAATGCTATATATAATTAATTGAGTATGTAATTTAAAAATCTCACGGTGAATCTTTGGAGATCGATTTATCTGATTTCTTCCATGGCCTGCTTAATTTGCAGACCCAATTCATGCTTGATCAGCTTTCTGATCTTCAATCTAAGGTATCTGCATGTACTTTTAATTTATTAGCTATTAATTATGTACTAGCTAGTTTATTTCCCATATGCTTTAAATTTTACTACTGATCAAAATCTTTGTCCACGTCACAGGAAAGAATGTTGCTTGAGGCTAACAAGGCTTTAGAGGGCAAGGTAGAAATTTATTATATATATATATATATATATATATATATATATATATATATATGGTAGCTGATCATTGATTTGCTGAAAAATTCTGTTTTGTTTTGTAGCTGAACGAAATTTACTCGGAATATCAACAACTTCGACCATCATGGGCAGGTGGCGAAGAAAGTAGTTCATATGGCCAGCAGCAGCAGCAGCAGCAGCAATCTCAATCTCAGGGGTTTTTCCAAGCGTTAAACTGCAATTCTTCTTTGCAAATTGGGTAATAATACTAAAAAAACTTGTTGCCATTTAAGCTATATATATATATAATTATTAATTACTCCATTAATTTCTTTCAGGTATAATTATCCTGTGGGTTCAGATCAAATAACTTCAATAAATGGTCAAAATTCTAATGGATTAATTATCCCGGGATGGATGCTCTAATTTCTTTTTATTTAATCCGACCACAACGGTATTAATTATCGATCTACTCTGGCAACCCTACCCTACCCTACTCTACCCTATCTATCTATCTATCTATCTATCTATCTATCTATCTTCTTTAAAAAATATAATTGATGAAGATGCATGGTTTCATTTCTACAATTAATGTTGTACAAGTATTATAATACATAATTAAGAACCCCTGGACACCACAACAACACTTCTTGTTACTCCTACCCGCTTATTAATTTATTATTATTATTTTGTTTATCATTATTTATTAATGAATTTATAATATCATATTTTAAATTTGGACCATAAAATGAAGATGATGCTAAATTCAACTCAACACATATAACTGAAAGGGGGTCTTTTTATCTATTTGATCTGAAAGCATCAATTGGGTTGGGCCAGTAAGGTTAGCAGTAATATGTGGGTCAAAACAAGTTACGTAAGCCCAGGCTGTACGTATATAATATAGTGGTAAATAAACTAGTAGGACTATAAAAGGGAGGTCGCTAATTAAACTTCATTTAAAGCCAGGCTCTGACTAAAACTCAGATTATAAAAATTAAAATTTAAATTGAAATTAAAAAAAAAAGAAAATAAAGGAACTAAATAAATAACGGGAATTGTTAAATTCACAACACTTTTTATTATTTCTACAATAAAAATATCGTTGTAGATGTATAGCGACGATTTTTACCGGTATTTATATAAGATTCATAAATGACAATTATGAAAAAATATTTTCTATTGTGGATTCTACAATTTTCATAAATTTATTATGTTATTTATAACTTGTCATTGATAAGAACTGATTGGACATAAAAATACTAATATTGGTAGCCATAAATCAGAAACAGATCAATTTTGTGGTACATGAGATGAGAGGCAGCTAAGAAACTTTTAACCTCAGATATTTTCTTTTAAACCATGGTTATATATATCAATACAAGTATATAACTAGTATGTAAATGTGTGGTGTGGGGTGGGGTGGGGTGGGGTGGGTTCCACTTGACATCAATCAATATATGTGGTTGTCATCTAATAGGCAGGAAGACAGACGATGCTTTTGTCTGTCCCTTGTTTGACCATACTTCCAAAAGAAAAGGGTATGGTTTTTAAGCCCCAAATAATAAGTCTCGAGCCATCCACACCCCTAGCTATTATCTTCACGAGGAGCAACTAAATTATTTCATTCAATTCTCTGCTGCTTTGTGAACCTCATATGTCTGTCCTCATTTTTATACTCCATCCCATCCCATCCCATCCCATCCCATCCCATCCCATTCTTCTTCTTTTTCCTTTTCTCATCCGCAGTATGGTTGTTTGCAATGACTTTTTTAAGTGATGCTAATCTTATAATCTTGGCTTCTTCTTAATCATGTGGGTGTCCGACCAATAACCACTATCACATGGCAGTCAAGAGTTTCGCTCACTGGTAATTGAGCGACTGCCTAATTCGCTGACGGAAATAGCAAGAGACAATGTCACTTGAAAACAAGACGTAATATGTATTTGGGCTTACCGTTTTATTAGTACTCTAATCTTGAGTTTTATAAATATTTTGGGCCCTATGAGTTTGTTACTTCCTCCGTCTCATAATACGACGTTTTATGTGATTTTATTTGTCTCAAATTATTTAACGTTTTAAAAATTCTAAGAGAATTAATTATTATCATTTTAAAATTATCCCTCATGGGTAAATGTTACAGATAAGAGAGAATGAGATAAGTATGGTAATAAATAAGATTTTAAGAGTATTATAGACAGTTGATACTATATTTAATGCTTTCCAATCATTTTCTTAATTCTTATGCACAACTTTAAAATCTCATATACTATGGGAGGAGGAAGTACTATATAAACATTGTTATGTGTGTGTATCATTATTGTAGTAGTGTATGAAACACAATATATGAATACATTGGCTACAATTTAATGAACCTGTGTATTATTTATTATTATTTTTGTTTTTCATCTAATTTTTGCGTAATTGTCTATTATTCAATTTAAAAATCTAACTGTTTATTAGACGGAGAGTTTATATGTGATAGCTAATTAGTCACTGTGTAAGTGTCCAAAAAATCGTTGGTCATGTGGAATGGCACTATGATTACATTTATTTGCAAGCATATATACATAATAGGTGAGATATAATTATTAATTGTTA
This sequence comes from Panax quinquefolius, assembly GCA_020205615.1. Taxonomy (NCBI): domain Eukaryota; kingdom Viridiplantae; phylum Streptophyta; class Magnoliopsida; order Apiales; family Araliaceae; genus Panax; species Panax quinquefolius. Next base: position 24,125,033 of record CM035156.1, read on the forward strand.
CTAATTTAATATCACTACAAATTAATTAATTCAAGTTCAACGTTATTTAGTTCATACAATGTTAATGTTTATGATTATTTTTAGGTCATTTAATACTTCAAGCTAGAATTGTATAATATCATGTTTTTACTTAATATTATAGTCCGTCATTAAGTGACTTTAAAAATAACAATACATAATTTATGTAATTAATTATGAAAATAATAATAATTTGACATGTCTTAGCCAACGATTTGACATAACTTTGATTTATTTTAATTCTATTTTTCTTGTTGTACTTGTATTGTCCCAAAATTTCTTCTTTTTTTTAAAACCTTTTTGTGTTTATGGTAAGGTACATTGTTACTATTTTGTCGATTTATGAAATTTTAAATTTTAAAATTATTATAATTTTTAAAAATTTTAAATACAACAAATATGATAATTCAAAATCTTCTAAACCCTTTTTCTTTTTTTTCTTCTTGACCTTTTCTTTTATCAATCAATATTAATATATAGGGGCACGCTAAAAATTGATTTTAATTTTTAAAAAGTATAATTTAACTTTGGAGATATAATTAATTAATAGAGACGTTGAACTTGACTTTTTAAATTGAATTAACAGGATTAAATTTTGTACTATTGAGAAAAGATATTTTTGAAATTATACCTTAATGTGTTTAGGATAGATCCTATATATATATATATATATATTATAAAATATATATGAAATACTTATTTTGGATGGGATTTATATGAAGCAGAGCCAAGGGAACCTCAATTGAGAAAAGCAGGTTTTATGGTTAAGGATTAATCATAAGAAGACTAGCGGGGGACGGAGGTGGAAGTTGGAACATACTAGGGGGCTTATTGTGTATTGGCAAGATAAGTATTATATGGAGTACTACTTATCTTGCCAATACACAATAAACCCCCTAGTACGTTCTAACTTCCACCCCTGCTCGTCTTCTTGTGATTAATCCTTAACCATAAATGTTTCTCTTTTGAAAATGTCTTTTCATCCATATATATAATACTATATAAATTTTATTTTCGTATTATGAATGTCTTTTCTTTTTTTTGACTAAAATAGCTAACCATAAAGCAAGGGTGCTTTAATTTATTTAGTTTTTAAAATTAAAGCACGGGAATTTAGCATCTCAGTTTTTAACAGACAAATGTTCTTTATCCTTGACCCAAAAAAGGTTAAAAAGAAAGAGTTACAAGCCACTCCCTGCTGCAATATACTAAATCATAGTTATTTTTATTTATTAATTAAATTATGATGGTAATTATTAATATAAATATAGTAATAGTAATGATTAAATATTTTCTTTCTTCTCTAAAAACAACAAAGTGTGTTGGGAATTGGGATTCAAATGTTTGACGTGTTTCTTAAAAAGAGACGTATATCGCATATCGCGTTCTGTATACATTAGGACCACAACTAATAGAAGAACCGATCGAACATGAAACCATCTATCTTTTTATATTTTATTATTAATTCCATAATTTTCTTTTGTAGAGTTTATTAATTACTCTATAATCCCGCTTTAGGTTATGATATATGGTCCCAACTTTAAACCTGGCTTATGAAAAATAACATAGGATTATATATTAAGCCATCCATTTGCTCTACGTAGTTTAATATTTGTGGGTATATTTCAATGTCATGGTCCCCGACTCCCCGTATTAGTGGGTGGAGTACTTCATTAGGATATTATCAACTTGTTACCACCACCTAGTACTGATAGTGGGGGCCACTTTGATCAAACAAATTTAGAATAATACGTACACCAATATTCGATCTGTTCTAATGTCAATGATAATTATAACTTGATTACAGAACTTATCATATATATAATCCCATTCCCCAAAAATAGGTATTATATATATTCCCTTTTTAAATATAGAAATTATTAACTAGTGTTTTTCAATTTTCAAATTAATATAAATTTATTTAATTATAGTCCGTACAATATAATAAATATTATTTATTATTTATAATATTAAATGAATTTTATCAACTTTTAAAATAAAATCAAATTGACTATATCAACAAATAATGACCTTACATTTTTAACTAGAGAGTATTAAACTGCTAATATAACATAATAATAATAATAGGCACCCTTTTATGCTATAAAATAGAGAATTGATATATTTTCACAAATAAAATTAATACTTTTACAAGGTTACTTTCATATAAATAGTAAATGAGATCCACTTGAATTTTAATTATACCTTGTGAAATATTAATTTTTATTTGTAAAAATCACAACCCCTAAAAATAATATTAATGAAATATGTTTATATGACTGCGTTTTGAAGGATAAAGTGAGAAGAATTAATACTAATAAAATACTAACACATGAAGCGGCATACTGTGAGATTCCGTACACAATACAACTGCAAGTATATCCGACATTACATCCGACATTACACATATATGACGACAGTCAAGACTCAATACATGATATAAATGCATTACGAAAGTACTACTATTAATACAACGTAAGTAACTAATGAACAAAGCAAAGGATGTAGTGTCACATAAATGTTTTCGATTATTACCAAGTTAATTTTATAATAAATTAGTTAATTGATTAATATAATATTGACACGTAAAAAAATTATTTTTTGACATGCATGTTAATATTGTATTAATTAATTAATCAAAGATAACTTCATATTAACCACTCTCCACATAAAACAAATATATTTCAGCTATAAAATATTAATTTGACATAAGCCAAAGGGAGTCTAAGATAATGGGGATCACCTAAATAAACAAATAAATAAAGGCCCATTATGTAGAATATTATAAGTAGTTAGATTATATATATATATATATATATATATATATATATAGTCTGTTTTTCCAGCGAATTGGAGGGAACAAATAAAATTTATAATGACGGTTTTTTCCGTCATTATAACATAAAAAGTTTTTTTTTATGCTATAGCGATTTAATTTTGCTATAATGGTTCGCTTCCCTCCAAATATTTGGAGAAAGCCAGAATATATATATATATATATATATATATATATATATATATATATGTGTGTGTGTGTGTGTGTGTGTGTGTGTGTGTGTGTGACCTGCATTTTATGAATAAAGATTTAAATTTCTCGAAATATTTTTTTAAATATTATGGAATGAATTTGATATAATGTTATAGTTGTGGGTAATATTTATAAATTTTGCAAAGTATGCAAGTTGTTATATAATATTCGATTGGTGGGGAATATTCGTTTTAACGGGGAATATTCGCATGCACCAAGACAATCATTAATGGATCCCACAACGGAATTATAGTCGATTGAGAAAACGACACATATTTTTATGAAAATAACGGCGAAAGTTTTACCGTTAAAACTGTTGAACTACTCGGTAGTAAATGTAAGACCCCATTATTATAAATAAAGATGAATTTTCTATAAATATTATTTTTGAATATTATGGAATAAATTTGATATAATGTTATAGTTATGGGTAATATTTATAAATTTTGCAAAAGTATGCAAGTTGTTATAAAATATTCGTTTGGTCGGGGAATATTCTTTTTGTTAGGGAATATTAAATACAACAACTACAAACCATTGGTGGACCCCACAATGTAATTCATATTATCGGATTGAGAAAATGACAAAAATATTTTATAAAATAACTACGGAGGTGTTACCGTTAAAAGCTGTTGAACTACCCGGTGGTAAAAGTGCGATGTCTGGCGTGGTTGCGTAAGAGAAGACACAGATTGATTATTGATGCTTACGTGAGAAGTCACTCAATTTATGCTTTCAATTATCACTACGATAATTCGTGCATCATATTTCTTATATTATTGATTCAATTATTGTCACAAAGATATCCCTCATATAATATGTTATATTATTAATTGAGACGACAAGTTATAAATGATTAATAATTGTTGAAAGATTAAAATGTGTTGATTAAAAATAAAATGATTTGTGGTAATATTTATTCAATCCTTAATGTATATAAAGAGTCTGCATTATGAGGCGTTTGTGGTAAGTTTGATTATTTTATGGGGGCCCATATGTCATCATCTAAGAGTCTCTTCACAATAGTAATTACCTTTGTGAATAGTAATTACCTTCGTCGATAAATATTTACCTTCACATAGTAGTAATACCTTCGTCGATAGTAATTACCCTTGTGAATAGTAATTACCTTCGTCAATAGTAATTACCTTTACCGACGTCCGAACCACTTGTCGTTTCACATTACAAAGTGATCGAACCACTTTTCTTTTTTCATATCACCAATCGTCCGCCACTTGCCTTTTCACATGGTAGAGTCTTTAGCTAGAAATCTTCTATAAATAGAGGCCTAGTCTTCATTATTTTTCACTTAATTCATTCAAGCTTTAGAGAGAAAGTGTGGCGCCCCAAAATAGGTATACATCACCCATTCCGAGTTGTCGATACATGGTACGTAAACAACTACAACTTTATTATTACAACAAGAAAGCTGCGAGTTTGAATACAAATATTATCTTCTGTATAATATCTATACTCAAATAAATCCTCATCACATTTATTGATACATTATTTTACAAAAATGGTGAGGACTACTAAACAATTCTTTCTAAAACCTTCATTCCATACCTTTCCGACTCGTCTCGCTATATTCTCGCTTCTTGAGAAGAAAAATGGAACAAAAAGGAAAAGGGTGAGCTCAACTAGCCCAAAAAGAATATTATGACTAAGATAATATACAATAAATTACCGTTAGTCTTCAACAGGAAAAATCTAATAGAATACAATAGACAACAAATTTTAAATCAATATTCGCAGAAATAATAATTCATTAGAAGAGTTAAGTAGAGAATGCAAACTACTATCTTCTATATATGAATTTAAAAGTTCATCGTCTATCTTTTATCCTGTAACATCAATCAATATACATCCGAATCAAATATTCATCTTTGCACTACAGGCCAAAGATATTCATCGATTAATCATGTTCATCTAAACACCTGCTCATCTTTACACTACTACCAAAGATATTCTTCAGAAATCATTCATCTTTGCACTACAGGCCAAAGATATTCAATAATATCATCATTTAAGACTGAGGATGATGAAAAATATTTTTAAAGAAATGAATCCAGTGAAACAAAATGACAAGGATTAAGGATTAAGGATTAAGGATTAAGGATTCGTATTTTGTTTTATCCATTTTCAAAAATACCTCAAAAATAATCATAGTGGTGTAAAATTCAAGAATGATCAAAACATGGATACAATCAAAGCTAGTATCCGAATAGATATTTTGGACAAAAAGAAGAAATTTTATTTTTCTATTGAATAGTGTCAGATATCGTGAATAGTCTTGATATCGTGAATAAATAGTATCTCCAACACCAAAAGATAGAAATTTCCCAAAAACATCTTCACGCCTACTTAATAATAGTACTCGTGAATAAGAACTCATGAATAAGAACTCGTGAATAAGAACTCATGAATAGTAACCCCGACATGAAAAAAAGTTCCAAATTTGATAAAAAGTTCCAACCATTATTTCAAAGATAATGATATTGAAGAAATAATATCATCCGAGAAGAAAATAACATCCCTTACCTCGAAAGATTAAGACTTCTAAATTTAATCTAGGGTATAGTCTTTGAAGGAACTTGCACTCCTAACAATACTCAAAGTATACTCACAAGAATACGCTCAATATATCGAGAGAAATAGAGAGAAACTTCAGCTTTTGGTGTATTTTTCAATTCTAACCCAAGACCCTATTTATAGGAAAATGCTTAGAACACCAAAGCGAAAAATTGAATATAATATTAATATATTTTTCACATTTTCTTTATCCCACCTTAGACAACTGATCTCAGCCCATTTGAATCACATGTGAGGCCAACTTAGTTGCAAAAAACGTTTTTCTCAAAATAATTAACTAAAACTCCCAAAAATTAATTATTTCGGAACTTCGGAACTTCAATAATTCATAATAAATAGCCCTTTTATCAGAAAATTCAAATCTCGCGAGTTTTTATAGAAAATTCAATTCTCTACAACTTTGCAGAAGAAAGTTTTTCCGAATTCCAAACAAAAATTGACCGAAATCCACAAACGGACGATTTTACAGGCTATAATCAAATTTCGGTCAATAATTGTGTCCACCAACACACAAAACATGTGTTAAACATTTAATGCCACAAAAATACTCTTCCTCCTCATATACTCATATATCCCACATTCATTGTAAAAATATCATCGTTAATATATTATTAAAATAATATAAAATGAATTATTTTATCAGAAAAAGATAAAATATTAATTTTCAACAATTGTCACATTAAAAATTTTCTCCATCTATATCCTCATAAAATCAATATTTTCCTTATCATATAAATCAATAATTAATTATTCATAAATAATATTACGTAATCACATTATTGACAAACTGTGTCGCTCTTCCTGGGATAGAGGGCTTTCGAATAAGGATCTCTCCTTATCTTGCGCAAGAATTAGATGACCAAACCTCTCCTTAGATGTAAGTTTCTAGACATTGCCAATAATGTTATCTAATAATATTATTCAGGATAATATGAATTATTGCTTCGATAATGAAAATACTTTGTGTAATGACAATTATTGAAACAACAAAGAATATAAAATATCAACGCAAAGAATTATTAACTCAATAAAATACCTTTGAGCAGAATTATCGTAACCATTATTGAGTAAGTGCCTTCACGTAAGTAAGAATCAATAATTGGTGCAATACTGTATCTTCTTGTGTTTTAACCAATAGAGTATTTTAACAATGATAATTCAGTAATAACTACACCGTTATTTTAAATAACTTATATTTGTCGCTTTTCTTCATCCAATCGCTTTCCATTATGGGGCCCACACACATGGTCAGGCTGCGCCATCATTTAAATATTCCCCGACATGATCGAATATTCCACGACCAAACGAATATTCCCAAACAACAATGAATATTTTATAACCACTTTGCTTATTTTGAAATATTTAAGTATTTTACCCTAACTATCCACATTAATCAAATCAACCCTTACTATTTCAAAATAATAAATAGAAAAATTAAATTTCATTAATAATAAGTTGGGGTCTTACTGAAAGTATAGAGAGATAAGAGAGAAAGAAGAAGTATTTTTTGTTACTACACTACTCGCAATATTCAATCTCCTACCAAAAGTAAGGGGTGTTATTCTTTCTTATTCATGAAGATAACTGTTGTTATTCCATTGCTTATTATTACATTGGAATAACTTTTGTATAATGGGTTTACCCTATACTTGGTGACATTCTTCTATTATTCTCGTTGGAACATCCTGTGCGTGTGTTTTACATCTGACTGGTTCCGCCTTTATTATTATTTTGTTGGAACATCACATGCTCATGTGTTTTACACCGACTGGTTCCGCCTTTATTATTACATTGGAACATCCTGTCATGCGTGTGTTTTACACCTACTTCGGTTCCGCTTTTTATTATTCTGTTGGTACATCCCGCTTGCATTATGAATTTCACGACTTTGTTTCGTTATTATTATTCATTGGAATAACTTTATCATCTGCGAAGTACCACATGCGTGGTGATTTCTTTTGTTATTCCATTCTTTATTATACCCAATTGGTTAAAACTTTGACTTCTATACTCCATGAAATTAGTAGAATATCCTTGATATTTGCGTTTCATCCAAATCTTTTCATGGAAATATTCTTCCGATCATTCTTGAATTTTACTCTACAAAACAAAGATCATATTGACAATTTGGGCGTTAATAATTCCTCGGATAAAATAATTCTTAAACTTGTTTTATTGAATTCTTATATCATTGTCATCATCCTCATGTTTATATTTTTTTTAAAGTCATACATGGCTGGCAGAAGTGCATAGATGGACTTGGTATGATTATGACGAGAGACTATTCGATTATAATCACGACCGTAATGTTACAAATGATGTGGTGAAAATCCTCGGTGGTCAGTAGTGCATTGATGGACAATTGATGGCATGATCATGACCATTAATGAATACACAACTATTCTTGGCCGTAGTGCGTGAATAATTGTGGTCGTGATACTAAAAGAATATCCTCGGCCATAGTGCGGGGGGTGATTCGATGATGTGGATTATTTATTAAAGTGAGTCTCATATAACAATGATGAAAAACCTTTTAAATCATAAAAGATAGTAGATTTTATTTTCTACTTGACTCTTTTAATGGATTGCTTGTTCACCGCAGCTTAAACTTGATGTTTATTATATTTTATCGGTTTAACATTTGTTGAAGGCTAATGATAATTTATCTCGCATTATCTTAGTCATAATATTTCTTCTTGGGCTAGTTGAGCTCACCCTTTCTTTCACCGTTCTCTGCAGAAATGAGAATATAAATTTGGGACGAGTCGGGGAGCAGAGTAATGGTCCGGAGGATAGCATTAGTAGTCCTCACTATTCGTGAAATAGTGTGATAATAATTGTAATAAGGACTCCTTTTGAGTTTGTATAATATCTAGTTGATAATATTTGTATTCAAACTCACGCTTTATGTCGTATTATACCTACAGCTTATATTAAGTAAGTTGTATTTAAATTACGTACCATGTATCCCGACTACCCAAGATGGGTGATGTATACCTAATTTTGGGGCGTCACAAGAAAAGTACAAAGAATACTGGCGTGGTTTGCATAGTAGCACACGGTATTGATTACTAATGCTTACGTGAGAAGTCACTCAGTTTTGTTCAATTATTGCTACAGTAATTGCTGCATAGTATCTCACGTTATTTGATTCAATTATTGTCGATATTTTATATATTATTAAATCAATAATTGAGATGACATAGTTATTAATATTATTATTTGCAATATTAACAATGTCTAGAAGTTCTGCCAAGGAGAGGTTTCACTACAAGAAAATCGGCTAATTCCGACGGAATCTTTCGTCGGACATACGCCTATTCCATCGCACATAAACTATTTCCGACGACATTTTCCGTCCGAAATTCGGTCGTAAATAATCGCGTCGAAAATAAAATCCGTCAAAAAATCGGTCGAAAATTACTTAACTTCAACGAAGTTATCTCCGACGAAGTTTCGTCGAAAATGAACTATTTTCGACAGAACATATTGGACGGAAATTTTCATCGAAAAAAATAGGCCCTATTTCCGACGGGATTATTCCCTCAAAATTATATTATTTAATAAACTAAATTAAATTATATTTATTTTATTTTATTTTAGTAGTAAGAAACTAAGTAAATGGTACTTAGTTTATAATTTATTAATATTGGGAAACTAATTACTAATACAATACATGCAGGGCCCACAAATATTCTGCAATTTCATAATTCTGACATAAATTCTATCATAAATTCAGTCGGAAATAGCAAATATATCAAGATTAAAAACAGTCCTAAAATCAGTTACATTATGATAAGGAACCCAAATTTGATATGTTATACACTTCATAATATCAATATTCTGCAATTTTCAAATTCCAAATAATATGCAGTTAAATAATATGCAGTCCACAAACCCAAAATCAAATTTCCAATTTTAGCAATCAGCAATATAAACAAGAAGACAAACCCAAAATCAAATTTCCAATTTCAGATTTCAGATCACTCCCAATTCCAACAAATGGACCCAAATTCACAGCAATAACATATTATCCAAATTGGGTTAATCTCATATTCAAACTCAAACTAAACCTAAAACAAATTAAGCCACAAATTTCATAATTTGCAACAAATTAACCCTAAAAATCTAATACTTGGTAGAAAACTAACCTTGAAATTGAATTAATGTGCAAACTAACAGACGGTGGTGCTTGGTGGTGGTGCCTGGTGTTAACGGTGGTGCCTGGTGTTAACGGTGGTGCCTAGTGTTAGTCGTGGTGGCGATGCCTGTGTTAGGTTTGTAATATTCATGAACGCAATAAAATTACAAAAATAAGCGGAAACGTGTAAAAATCAGAGTTTTAAAATTTTACAAACCATATACCCGGATCACCCTTTTGCACAATTATTAATTAAATGAAAAGATAAATAATAAAATCATACCCTTGAAGATCGAGCTTCCTCAGGTACAAGTTCACCTCCAAATCCTTTCGCGTTCAACTTGAATTCACCGGGTTTGGTTCCTTCCTTCGATCAACGTTAGCCACCCAAGTGTTTGGCCTCTAGAGGTGATCCACCAAGGAAGAAGAAGAATTCAAGAAGATGGGTATTTGGCAAAATCCTAGTTTTCTATCTCTATAGAAAAGAGCGTACACTCCCAACTATTGGAATTACGTATGTTATAAAAGTCAACAACCCTCCCACCCATAATATGACTCCTCTTATTTATAGATGTGGGCAACCCTCCTTAACAATTAAGGAATTGGATTTTATTTTACTTAATTAAATTCTTTTAATTAATTAAGCTCCCAATCTTATTAGGAATAATTAATTAAACTCTTTTGATTAATTGGCCTCCTAATCTTATTAGGATATTCGAGAGTACTTTTATTAATTAATTCCCAAACTCCTTTAGAAATTAAATAATAATAATTGTAATAATAATAATAAGACTCCTCTTATTAATTTATATTTAATATTTCCAAAATATTAAATAATAAATATTAAGCTATTTAATTTATTCTATCACCATAGATTAAATTAAATATACTTAACTTATTATTACGATTATGCCATTAACTTCTTGAATAATTATTCTTCCTTTTATGGTGTGACCTTTTAGGTTTTCCATATTAAACCTAGGTTGTGAATAAATCAATTAGAATAATTCTAATCTTATTTAAATAAATAAATTAAAATAATAATTTATTTAAAAAATAATATTTATTCTACAATAGGGATAAGCCTCCTCAAATGATCAACGACTTTCCGGATATTATAGATTTCAACATTAATCATAAAAGAACCTTTGAGTAAATAGTTACCGTCTGAATTCAATCCTTCCACCATACAATGTCCCAATTAAATATAAGACATAGAATTCATCACAAGTCTTATTTTATTTAATTATATGTATTTCGATCTTTAAATGCACAACACTAAATAATGCAAATTAGAAACTCCTTTCTAATTTCATTCTTTTAACAAGGACTACCGGGTTTGTCATTTATCGAATCACATAGACATTTCTCTTCTTTACTAGAAGTGGTAGATTCTTTATTGATCATACATTATCTCCATGTATAACTTATTATACCCAAGCATACCTTTGATATACCCTAAGGGTCTTAAGGAATAAGTCAAAGTATAACTCATCATACATAAGATACTATGATGATCTCAAGTCCAAGGATCACTAGACTACTATCACTACAGAATTCCTATTGACAAAAGTAAAACTCCATTAGGTATTCCTTAGCGAGCCACGTTCAGTGAACTTATTCTCTAATAAGCACCTACATACTTGCTTTAGTGTCTCCACACAAATAATCATGAGATCAATCATCCTTATCCAATGAGCAAGCAACGTATGTATCAATCTATCCGAATTCACTAATCCCCAATTTAGTAATCCAACGATTGGGAACTATTTTAGTTTTAAGCTTTCAAAGAATTTAGATCTCATTAGAATGATCATCATCATTATTCTAAAAGCATTGCTTAAAACTATGGGTTTATCACATATTATAAAACAAAGATCATCGTAGATAATTAAAAGCCTTTAATAAATTAATACTTTTTATTAATAAATGAATAAGATTGTTACAAAGTATATACTTTATCATCAAACATGATTGGCTTATATGCATACTACTTTCAATCTCCCACTTGCACTAAAGCCAATCGTCATAGTATCTCATACTCTTCTTCTCTAAGTGACGATTATCCTGCTGTTGGATAAGCTTTAGTTAATGGATATGCTTTAGTTAATGGATATGTAATGTTGTTCTTGAGAGTCCACTATCTCTATAGTGGTTTCCCATCTTTCAATGATTCCTATAATCAAGTGAAAGTGCCACAACACATGTTTAGATCCAAGATGAGACTTAGGAACTATTCCTAGTTCTGTAATGAACTTTTCATCCAAACAATCAACTTGTAGCTTCAATTATAGCTATATACTTTGTCTTTATCACTAAACCAAAGAACTCTTTCTTTGTTTGGAACCTTTCCAATTCATCGCACTAATCGCTCAAGATAACGCTTTTACCTTAAAGTGGATTTTCTTCATCATCTTGTCCTGCTTGAAAAACTTGAGTCTGTTAATCCCTCTAGTTTTAATTTAGAACCACCATGAATATGATCACATCCTTAGTGCCGGTTAAGCACTTTAGAATGTTTTTCACTGACTCATAGTGAACTTCTCCAGAATATGACTGATCAACATCAGGTCTCGTACATTTCATTGCATACATGATTGTCACTCATGCGACCTCTCTTTCCAGGAGTCTGTGGGGACTATTAAGAGAGATACACTCCATGACTCATCAACATGAGACATCTCTTGGAGTTTGCCATGCTAAACGACTTTAACATCAAATGAATATACGTTCCTTGGGTTAAGTCGAGCATCCTCTTAAATCTATCTATATAGATTTATATCCCCAATTAAGATACTCTTCCAAATCATTCATGGAGGAATATTTAGACAACTTTATCTTTACTGATTGTAGTATTGGTATGTCATTCCTTATCCGTAGTATATCAACATATAGTACTAGGAATGTCATGACGCTCCCACTGACCCTTTTGTACACACTAGGTTCATTCTTTTTTTTGATAAAATCAAACTCTTTTGATTGCCTCATCAAAACGAATGTTCCATATTTGAGAAACTTGCTTCAATCCATTTCTCTGAGTGTCTACAACTCTTACCTCATCGTATGTAACTAGATCATCATATTCTATGATGTGTACCTCATCATCATCATCTATGATGAATCCATACCTCCCAAGTATCTTCGGTAGTATTCCAGATTTACGATTCGGTTGTGGTATAATAGGTCTATCTATAGGTTCCTCTTATTTGACTTATAATATTTTGTGGTTCTTAAACTCTTCAAGATCTATTATCCTCCCACTAGCCCCTTTTAATGATAAACACCTTTATCTTAGAAGGCGTGTGTTTCATGAACAAACACCTTTTGCTAAGTAGAATTATAGAACATATACCCTAAACTTACTTTTAGGATGTCCCACAAATCAGTATATGTCAAATCTTGTCCCAAGTTTATCCTTCAAACCTTTTCACATAAGTTGGACAACCCTTATCTTAACATACTTAAGATTAGAATCCTCCCCATCCATAACTTTTATGGAGTCTTGAAATGGATTTTGAGGTTACCTTTTCGTAGATATGCGTACCATTTCTGGACATGATCCTGAAGGATCTTTGGAATGTCGATAAAATCATTGTGGATCGCACTATGTCCAACAAGGTACGATTTTTCCTTTCGGATACATCAATCAATTATTGCAGATCGAGGCGTCCATTGTGAGAAAACCATTTGAGATGATCTAGAAACTTATTGCACAAGTATTTATTCCTTGATCTAATCAAAGAATCTTAATACTTTGTCAATTTGTTTCACTTCTGAATTCTTTGAACCTTTCAAATAATTCATACTTGTATTCAAAGAAATACGTACATTCAACTCTTTGAATGATCATCTCCTTTTTCTTATATTAGTTTGTTCAATATATACAATTATTTTTCACGTAAGTCAAGTATACAAAATCCATTAAGTAATATTTCAGTTCTATACAAAACATTATTATTATAAATAGAGTAACAATTGTTCTTAATTATAATACCAAAAATTTTATTGTCTATCAATAAAATAGAAATAATGTTTCTAACAAGAACTGGAATATAATAACAACTTATTGACTTAATAGATTTGCCCGTAGGGATTGCTAAACTATAAGTTCCTATGGCTAATGCAGCAACCTTTGCTTCATTTCCAACACATAGGATTGCTTATCTTTGTTTAGCTTTCTACTTCTGCTTGGTCCCTTCATAAATCTATATTTATGATAAAAAAAAGCCGGTATCAAATACCCAAGTAGAACCTTGACTTAAAGGAAAATTTATTTTAAATCATGAACCAAATTATATTTGTAACCGAAACTTCACTAAGCTTCTTTGGTTAGACTCTAAAAGATGCTTCTCGTAGTTTCTTTCCAGTGTTCAGGCTTATTGCAGTGGAAGCAAACTCTTTTGCTATCCGTATCAATTTTGTTCTTATTATCCTTTGTTTTTGCCTTTCTATCTACCTTCTTTGAATCGTTCTTCTTTTCAGAAGATCCTTTGGCCCCTACCAGTAAGACATGGTCATTCTTGGTTAGAAAGTGACTCTCAACATTTTTCAACATGTTAAGCAAATCAGCGAGGCTGATATCTAGCTTGTTCATATGAAAAATTCACAACAATTATGAAAGGAGTCCGGGAGTGAGTGCAAAATCAAATCTTGGCTCAACTCTCCATCCATGACAAAACTCGTTGTCCTAATTGATCAATCAAATTGATAATCATTAGGACAGGCAAGGGCGGAGGTACTTAGGGGGCAGGGGAGGCACCTGCCTCCGCTGGAATTTTTTTTTCTTCCTTATATAGCTATAGGGGCAAAAATAGAATTTCATGAATCAAAGGCGAGAATATATAAAAAAATTGAAGTTAAAACTTAAAACTTTAAATAGCCAACCTAAGCACCCCACAACCCACGCCCAAAGGAACAAGCTTCATAAATCTTTCTCTCTCTACAGAGTACAGACTACAGGCTTCATAAATTTCTCAAGTGAACAAGATTCACAAATCTTTCTCTCTCTACGTATTCACGTACTTCATAAATTTCTAGTGAACAAGCTTCATAAATCTTTCTCTCTCCGTAAGTCTCATAGCAATGCTGCCACTTAGGTGAGTATGAATGTATGATACTTTATTATCTAAGATTAATGTTAATATGTTATACTTAATAGTTAATAGTTAATACTTCTAAGTTCTAATGTTAGTGATCAGATTTGTTGATTTTAGGGGTTTAAATCTACTTATAATCTGAGCTATTTTGGTCACTGATTGATGGATTTAATTTTTAATTTTTCATCTCACTTGAAATTGGGGGTTTTTTAAATTGGAGGTTTCATGGATTATTGATATACCAAATTGGCCTGCTTAAGCAATTTCTTCTTAATGTCGTTGTGTATCCTCGAGTTTATTTATTATTGAAATTGGCTTTGATTTTGTCGGTTGCTACTGCCACGGTGGAGAGGATATTTTCAGCAATGAATATTATTAAAACCACTCTCCGAAACCAAATGGGCGATAAATGGTTGAGTGATTGTTTGGTTCCTTACATTGAAAATGATGTATTTGAAACTATTGATAATGAAGCTATCTTAGAACATTTTCAAGCTATGGGGTCTAGGAGGATAGCATTGTAATTTGAAAATATTATTATGATTAGTTAATATTATGATTAGTTCAAATTTTCTTTATTTAACTTTAACAAAAAATCGCTTAAAATCACTTTTTACCGGATAAAATTCCTAGATCCGCCCCAGGACAATGTGTCATCTTGTAGTCTGCCTTGGTCATTCTAGATCGGAAGAGCTCCTTAGATATCTGATATCTATCAGTCCTACTTTTCTAACCATCAACTACTTGATGTGCATGAATATAGTAGGAGTATCTATAGTTTCATGCTGACGCTGAAGCTCGTTACTCATGGATGCGAGCATGATGCATTGAGCCAACTGTGCATCATCTTGCCACTTTCTAAAAGTAGCAATCTATTCCTCAAAGGTATTTTCTGCAACCATTGCAGGGATAGGCGTATTAAGGACATAAGATAGCTTTTCAGCCGTGAGAACTATTCTCAATTTCCTTAACCAATCCGTTTAATTCGGTCTGATTAATTTAGCATCTAATATGCTACGCAATGATAGTAATTTTAGACATTGTAAAATTCTGTAAATGAATTTGTAATTAACAACATTTTAACATACATTCTTTTATTAATTACCAAAATAAATTAGGTCTTGTTTTAAATTGGTATCTCCCACTATTTTCTTCAAACTATATTACCCTCACTTATATAGTTCTAAGAAAATCTAATTAAAGATTTCTTTAGTGAGAATAAGGATCTCATTTCAAATGTATATAGCCTTGTGATGACACAACAAACTATATATAAATAAATAGGTAGACAACTCTTGTCAATTACATCAACTATCTGCAACTCCTCAGATTTTACCTCTTAGATTATTTTGATCAAGTGGTGGCACATCCGAATCAAAATTATCCAAGTTAAGTCTAACTCTAAGCACTCCATATATTCAAAAAAGAAAAATATTGTCCTTGTGGTGACACAACAAAATAATATTGTTCAATTTTATTTATAAGCATCAAATGTGATAAATTAACATCTTAAATACTTAATACTTGCCTTTCATGGTGACACAACAAACTCATATTAAATATTTAATACTCTATTAATTTTATCATGCTGTATAGCGACGCTCGATATTCAAAATATCTTTGAACGCTTAGGACTTAATATAAAATATTTGAGGGTTTGTTATTAATTTGTCTCATCTTGTTTAATACATGCATAATATATATATATAAAAATACGCCATATTAATTAACATTTGAAGCATGTTTGCATAATATAATATATATATATATATATAGTATAAGCATGCACATATAGAATACTATATTCTAGCCGGATTGATTATGGACTTTTATTCTAGTTTGGTTCACTAGAGCCATCAAGTGAACCAAAAGGTCAAATCCTAGGGGTGCAAGAATTAATATTTAAATATAACTATGACATTTAAACCCGGGCTCTATTACAAACGGGTCTTCAAGCGCTCCTTGCTCCTTGATCTCCAATTTTTCAAAATTAATTCTAACTATTCCTATTACAAAACTATTTAAAATAAATAGAAACCTTGATCAGCAGTCAAGGTGAAGTACATAGGAGGGAGTTAGAATTTACATTAAGAAAAAATTAGAGAAGACGAGGTACGCAGACCCATTTAATAAAACTCATACATTCAAGCATCCAACTAAAATAAAATCCAATCGCATTGGTCAATAGTCCATAATCAATCTCATTTATTATCATACACATAACCATATGCTTCAATAAATAATATTCATCTCATGAATAATAAACATTCAATATATATATTGATATCATTTAATGGGCAAATTTAGTTAGTATAAAATCGAATTTTGAATCAAAATAAACTCCTTTATTTTAATCCAAATTTAAATCAAAATAAACTCTTTTATTTTTCTATTCACAAATAAACTCTTTTATTTTGAATAATATGAAATCTTATTTCATACCTAAATAAACAACTTTATTTAAGAAAATACGGATTCTCTTTCTTCCTATTCACAAATAAACTCTTTTATTTTGAATAATATGAAATTTTATTTCATATCTAAAGAAACTCCTTTATTTATGGAAAGATAGAATCCAATTTCAACTCCAATTAGCTATCATGGAATCCAATTCCAACTCTAATTAGTTAGCGTGAAATTCTAATTTTAAAATTAAAATAAACCTTTTATTTTAAAAATAAAATAAACATTTTATTTTAAAATTAAAATAAATATTTTATTTTAATTATAAAATAATTATTAATATAATATATATATATATATTAATAAAGCGAAACACATGAATCTCATTCAGTGGCCAGCTCCTTTCCTGTTGCTTAACATACACGTGGTTAGTTAACAAGAGATGTGAAACTTCCTGGTAACTTTGATTTATATGATCCTGTTAAGTATTAAGAATATATAACTTTAATATATATACATGAAAACATCACTGATGACCAAATTTACGTGGTCTTCACTTTCCATTTTCACATGGTTTACTATATAACAGTAATTATCATATACCCCACGTTAGTATCACAGCAACAGCAAAATGATTACTTTATATCACCCGCGAATAAATCAACAGTAAGCCGTGAATCCTTCTCTTCGGAAAATAAAAAAAATATAGTTTCGCAATTCGCGAAAAACCCTTTTCTTTTTTTTTTTAATTTTATATAACAAAATTATGCTCAATTAAATTGTTCTAAACACATATCAATATATATATGAAATTAAAATAATTAATAATTCACATAAAGGTTTGGCTCTGATACTACTGTTAGGTTTGTAATATTCATGAACGCAATCAAATTGCAAAAATAAGCGAAAACGTGTAAAAATCAGAGTTTTAAAATTTTACAAATCATATACCCGGATCACCCTTTATGTACAATTATTAATTAAACGAAAAGATAAAGAATAAAATCATACCCTTGAAGATCGAGCTTCCTCAGGTACAAGTTCACCTCCAAATCCTTTCGCGTTCAACTTGAATTCACCGGGTTTGGTTCCTTCCTTTGATCAACGTTAGCCACCCAAGTGTTTGGCCTCTAGAGGTGATCCACCAAGGAAGAAGAAGAATTCAAGAAGATGGGTATTTGGCAAAACCCTAGTTTTCTATCTCTATAGAAAAGAGCGTACACTCCCAACTATTGGAATTACATATGTTATAAAAGTCAACAACCCTTCCACCCATAATAAGACTCCTCTTATTTATAGATGTGGGCAACCCTCCTTAACAATTAAGGAATTGGATTTTATTTTAATTAATTAAATTCTTTTAATTAATTAAGCTCCCAATCTTATTAGGAATAATTAATTAAACTCTTTTGATTAATTGGCCTCCTAATCTTATTAGGATATTCGAGAGTACTTTTATTAATTAATTCTCAAACTCCTTTAGAATTAAATAATAATAATTGTAATAATAATAATAAGACTCCTCTTATTAATTTATATTTAATATTTCTAAAATATTAAATAATAAATATTAAGCTATTTAATTTATTCTATCATCATAGATTAAATTAAAATACTTAACTTATTATTACGATTATGTCATTAACTTCTTAAATAATTATTCTTCCTTTTATGGTGTGACCTTTTAGGTTTTCCATATTAAACCTATTGTGAATAAATCAATTAGAACAATTCTAATCTTATTTAAATAAATAAATTAAACTAATAATTTATTTAAATAAATAATATTTATTCTACAATAGGATGCCTCCCAAGCGATCATCAACGACTTTCCAAATAATATATATTTTAACATTAATCATAAAAGAACCTTTGAGTAAATAGTTACTGCATAATTCAATCCTTCCACCATACAATGTCCCAATTAAATATAAGACATGGAATTACTTGTCAAGTCTTATTTTATTTAATTATATGTATTTAGTTCCTTAAATGCACAACACTAAATAATGCAAATTAGAAACTCCTTTCTAATTTCATTCTCGCCGCCAAGGACTACTAGGGTTGTCATTTATCGAATCACATAGACATTTCTCTTCTTTACTAGAAGTGGTAGATTTTTATTGATCATACATTATCTCCATGTACAACTTATTATACCCAAGCATACCCTTTGATATACCCTAAGAGTCTTAAGGAATAAGGCAAAGTATAACTCATCATACACAAGATACTATGATGATCTCAAGTCCAAGGATCACTTGTCTACTATCACTACTGAAATTCCTATCGACATGCAAGTAAAACTCCATTAGGTATTCCTTAGCGAGCCAATGCTCAAAGAACTTATTCTCTAATAAGCACCTACATACTTGCTTTTTAGTGTCTCCACAAAATGATCATGAGATCAATCATCCTCATCCAACGAAAGCAAGCAACGTATGTACCAATCTATCCAGATTCACTAATCCCCAATTTAGTAATCCAACGATTGGGAACTATTTTAGTTTTAAGCTTTCAAAGAATTTAGATCTCATTAGAATGATCATCATCATTATTCTAAAAGCATTGCTTAAAACTATGGGTTTATCACATATTATAAAACAAAGATCACGTAGATAATTAAAAGCCTTTAATAAATTAATACTTTTTATTAATAAATGAATAAGATTGTTACAAAGTATATGCTTTATCATCAAACATGATTGGCTTGTATGCATACTACTTTCAGCCTGGTGGTTGTGATGGTGGTGCCTGGTGGTGGTGACGGTGGTGCCTGGTGTTGGTGGCGTCTAGCTACCGATGGTGGCCGGAACCGCTCGACAGTGATGGTGGTGGTGGCAGTACGTGGTGGTGGTAGTGGCAGTACGTGGTGGTGGTGGAATCGAAGGTGGTGGTGGTGGTGGTGGCAGTATGTGGTACGGTGGTGGACTGATGGTGGCAGTACGTGGTGGTGGTGGTGGAACCGGTGGTGGTGGTGGTTGTAGTACGTGGTGGTGGTGGCGGCGCTGGTGGTGGTGGAGATGAGATAAGTGAGACTGATCGAGAGAGAATATGTGTGTGAGAGATATCGCGTAAGAGAGAAATGAGAGATCAGAGAGAAGAGAAATATTAGATCTGAAAAGTGAGAGAAACGAGGGGGCCGGAAGACGTAAGGGTTTTAGGCTTATTTTCGACGGATCGTCTGTCAGACTTTACGTCACGTCAGACTTAATGTATCTTCGATCGATAGTTCCGTTTAATAAAACAATATTCATCAAAAATAAGTTTCATTTGGCGGGAACATTGGGCCTAATGGGATACATATATTTTCGATTTAACACCGTCGAAATTAAAGTAGTTTCGATTGATTTATCTTCTCTCAATACTCGCTTAATATATATTATCTTCGAGGGAATGTGTCAGTCAAACATAGTTCCGTCAAAATTAGTCGGTTTTCTTGTAGTGTTTGGTCACCTAATTGCTCGCCAATAGGAGAGAATTCTTATTGAAAGCCCTCTTTCCTTAAAACGACACAGTCGATTAATATTTTGAATTATAATAATGATGATAAATGTTGTTAAATATATTGAGGTGTCTTTTTATGAAGTCATTTAAAGTTTATATATATATATATATATATATATATATATTTTTTTATTAGTATTATTAATGTAATAAAATGTAAATTCTTTTATATAAAATGTATACTTTTATAAAGTTATTTATTTTATTAGACAATAATTAGAATATAATATATTTTATTATGCATAGTATTTTGCATAGTAAAATCTTTTATATAAAAAATGTAATACTTTTATAAAGTTATTTATTTTATTGTATAATAATTAGAATATATTATATTTTATTATACATAGTGTTTGTATAAGTGCCAAAGATAGTGTTTTCAGCATAGTAAAATCTTTTTATAAAATGTAATACTTTTATAAAGTTATTTGTTACTATTAGATAATAATTAGAATATATTATATTTTATTATGCGTAGTGTTTGTATAAAGGCTCATGATAAGGTTTCGATAGTAAAATCTTTTTATATAAAATGTAATAATTTTATAAAGTTATTTGTTTTATTAGACTATAAATAGAATATATTATATTTTATTTAAAAGATTTTGTTTTATTAGAATAATTTGTTAATCTTTGCATAAGTAAATCAATATGGATAATTCGCTTAAAAAAGTAAATCAATCTGACCGCTTCATGAATTAGTTACTATTCACCATTCTCCTATAAATAAAGCTCATTCCTTCATTATTTTTTACGAATTTGATCAAACTCTGTAGAGAGAAAACTATAGAGGAAAGAAAGAAAGTATTATGCTACCTCACTTTTTCAATATCCGCCTTTTCTAAGGTAAGGGATATTATTTGTTGTACTCAGTAAAGGGTATTATTTCTTTCAGTATTCATGAAGATAACTTCATTATTCCATTCTTTATTATTCTCGTTAGAATAACTCAGATACGCTGTGCCACCCTATACTTGGTGAAATTCTTCATTATTCCATTCTTTATTATTATGTTGAATAACTCAGATATCTCAGCAATCGCATACATGGTAAAATTCTTCATTATTCCATTGTTTATTATTTTGTTGAATATCCCGCTTTGTGCGTATTACGCTGACCAGTTCCATTAATTATTATTTTGTTGGAATAACTCGTCTGCATGCGATCTATCGCATTTACGGTGATTTCTGCTGTTATTTCATTCTTTATTATTCATTTGAATATCCTGTTGATGCGTAATTTCGCCGACTGGTTCTCGTTCTTTATTATTCGCTGAATATCACCGTCTGTATGCGTTCTGCGCACGACCGGTTCCATTCTTTATTATTTTATCGAATAACTCATGCTTGCGTATGTACGATCGCATTTACGGGTGAATTCTTCTAGTATTCCATTCTTTATCATTCTGTTGGAATAACTCTGCCTACATGTGGATTATCACATGCATGCATGGTGAATGATCCTTTGTATTCATTCCTTATTAAATTATAGAAATGATCTCAGATATCGTGGATTACGCACGGCGACACAAAAATCCATTTATAGTTTCATATATTACTATTATACTCAAATAAGTTAAAGTTTTGACTTATACTCCATGAAATTAGTGGAATATCCTCGATATTTGCGGCTTCATCCAAAGATCTTTTTCATGGAAATATTCTTCTAAGCATTCTTGAATTTTACTCTACAAAGAGAAGTATCATGTGACAATTTGGACGTTATTGAATTCTCAATAAATTAATTCTTGAACTTGTTTTATTGGATTCTTATATCATTGTCATCATCCTCATGCTTATATTATGTTGAAAGTCATCTCGTGGCTGTTGTTGCATAGATGGACTTGGTATGATTATGACCGAGAATTATTCGGTATAATCATTTAATAGTAATGTTACAAAATGATGTGATAAAAGTCATCATTGGCCCATAGTGCATTGATGGGCGGTTGTTGGAATGATCATGACCATTGATGAATACACGAATATCCTCGCTCATAGTGGTACTGGATAATTTGTGGTTGTGATACTTAATGAATATCCTTGGTCGTAGTGCGGGGATGATGTGGATTATTTATTAAAATGAGTCTCGTGATAAAAGTGATGAAAAACCTTTTAAATCATAAAAGATAGTAGATTTTATTCTCTACTTGACTCTTTTAATGGATTGTTTGTTCATTGTAGTTAAACTTGATGTTTATTATATTTTATCGGTTTAACATTGTTGAAGACTAATGATAATTTATTCTACATTATCTTAGTCATAATATTTCTTCTTGGGCTAGTTGAGCTCATCCCTTTCTTTCCTTTTTCTCTTGTAAAAATAAGAACGTGGCGGGAACTAGTCGGGAGCGGGTGGACTGGCCTGATGATAAGATTAGTAGTCCTCACTATTACATTAAATAAAGTGACAATAAATGTAATGAGAACTTCTTTGACGTGGATATTATACAGATGACAATATTCTTATTAAAACTCTCAATTTATATTTTGTCGTATTTTACACGACAATTTGTATTATTAAGTTGTATTTGTATTACATCTACGATATATGGCGACTTTGAATAGGTGATGTATACCTATTTTGGGGCGTCACAATATATATATATATATATATATATATATATATATATATATATACACATACACATATAGAATCGTGGAATGTAAAGACTCCCTCACGCTACTAAAATGCGGACTTTTTTTTAATATTTTTTTTTAAACAACTAAAAAAAGTTTAATATTTTATTTAACTGAAATAGTTATTATCTATATGAGAATAATTATTAACTATATGAGAATTCACTATACTGTGCTACAGTAGTAGAGTGACTACTCTACAATTATAGAATGACTTAACTCTACTATCGTAAACTGTATATATTTTTAATTTACACAGTTGTGTACCTCTATTTTTATATATATGATACTTATATTTTGAAATTATAAAATGATGTGAATTTTTATTTATATATATTTATTTATTTTAAATCTATCAATTATTATCATGCCATCACAATTATATTTTTAGGTAGAGTTAAAATTGTACTTAAAAATTAGTTGTTTTGAAATTATATCTATCATATTAATAATCAAAAGAATAAGTCGATTTAAATTTATATAATTTATTTAACATTTGCAAATAATATTTCTATTTACACAGCCCACAAATTTCATGATTGTGTCATTTGAAATTAAATAAATTTATAAAATTTAAATTTTAAAAATCTTAAATTAATTTCAAGAAATTATTATGATTCTCATATATATTGGAGGGATTATTTACTTTATGGATACGGTTCAATGAATAGTAAATTAGTTAATTGATTAATACAATTCTGACACACAAAAAGATCATCTTTAACATATAACACTGTATTAATCAATTAAATAAAATTACTCCCTTACTCTATTAAGTAATGTAAGTTGGTCCCACAGGCCACAGCGTAGGCATTAGGGACATCGTACGGCTTCCCAAAAATATGTGGATCAAAACGAGACAGTAACAACTACCTAGTACCTTCACCAATCGAAAGTCGACAACACATCTTCCCAATACCATCCCGGTTTTTATGAACCCCTCGCAGGCCTTTTTCTCTCTCTCTCTCCTTCCTTTTTCTCTCTCTCTCAACCTCACCCTTTTAATAACTTGGGCTATGGCCATTCATTTCATTCATGCTGTATACTTATTGTAGTATATGAATAATAAGGAAAGTGTTTATATATACTAGTGCTATATGTATAGGTACATGTCTATAAATATGCACACCACCTTTCCTTCTCTAAAACTACTACTCATCTAATTAACCCCACCAAAATAGAAACCCACACACAAATTCATACACCTGCAATTTTTTAACCAATTCAAGATATATATATATATATATATATATATATATATATATATATATATATTAGCTCTGCCAATAATAGCTACCTATCTAAGCCCTTCCCATCACTCCCTTACTGATCAATTTATTCATTATTTATAAGCTATGAGGATTTAGGGTTTTTTTTAAGCTAGCTATAAACGAAGAATATATAATTATTAATCCTGAGAAGAAGAAGAAGAAGAAGAAGAAGAAGAAGAAGAAGAAGAAGAAGAAGAAGAGTAATTAATAATATAAATATAAATATAGAGATAAATAAATGGGGAGGGTAGGGTTCAGCTGAAGCGGATCGAGAACAAGATTAGTCGGCAAGTGACCTTCTCCAAACGCCGATCCGGATTGTTGAAGAAGGCTCATGAGATCTCCGTTTTGTGCGATGCTCAAGTCGCTCTCATTGTCTTCTCTACTAAGGGAAAGCTCTTTGAGTACTCCACTGATTCCAGGTCTGTTTCTATTTCTATTTCTATCTCTATCTATCTGATATTCATTTAATTTAACTCCTAGCCTCCCCCCATCACTTTCCCTAATTAATTATTTCCTTTTCTTATTTTCTTTTTCTTTCATATTCAGTTAACAGTTATTTCATGTGCTTCTCTAGCTCGTTATTGTTTTTTATTTTTATTTTCATGTGAAACAAAATGGCTATATATGTTTAAATTGCATCGATCTCTCTTGCATTACCCCATATATAATTTCCAAAAATATACTAGCTACTATATATATATATATATATATATATATATATATATATATATATATATATATCTTTTGGTCAATATTTGCTCGATCACACAGCTAGCTAGCCTCCTGCTTAATTCCATGTTTTCTCTTCATCTCCTTCCTGTTTAGAAAAAGACTGTATATGTAGGTATATCCAGCTCAGCATATATATATGGTAGTTGACTAGCTGCAGCATCTCATCGTTCAGTTAGTAGTCATGCATCAGCACTAGTGACAATATTATTGAAGTTTTCTGGCCGGATCAATATATATACTTACAATCCTACCACTTGTAAAAACAGATAACTATATACATACTAGTTTAAAATTATAAAGTAGTATATATTGAACAACTTAATTAGTCGTGTCATTAGAAGTGGTCAGTACTGGACACCAATCGATTAAGTAATGTACTTAGCATAAGTTACACTAGTTATAAGTAGAACCGTTGATGAATATATTTACTCTATTAATATTTAGCTCTTATGACTCGATCATAAAAAAATTACATGAGTTCTTGAGAATATTAAATTTCAGTTGAATAATCAAAAAAAAAAAAGAAAGAAAAGAAAAAGTGCAGTTTCATTTTACAGGAGTTTATTTTTATATATTGTGATGTACTAATTGAAGTATATAGTACTACCTACTACTAGCATATCATAAATGGAGTAAAACTTTTTAATTAGTATTTTATTGACTACTTGTTATTTTGGTTCGCGTCTAATCAAGTAATTGGCTGACCAAACCAAACTCTTCTCGTATATACATATATATATATTCATCGATGCTAGTAAGTAGTAAGTCACACCACTAATATACCTAGAATTCAACGTACGGCTATCTCCTCCTAATTAACACCTACATTGTGTCAACATTTGCTCCTTTGTCTCAGCAGAATGAAAGTAAGGAATAGTACGTACTATACATGTGTATAACAAGAGGAGAGTACTGTATAAAAATAACAATGAATTTTCTTAATTGGTTGGTACGTACGTACGTATATCATATTGTGGATCTAAGAATTGGGTAACAAGTTATCAGCCTCAAGGATTATGGAAGTGCGTATCAGTAACATACTTTGGCTTTCCAACGGCTAAAAGACCTTGTTTTGAAATCTACATACATACTAACAAACCTGTCGGAAAGTTTAAGAGAAATTAGTCTCTAAGAACATCTCCAGCGGGCCGGAGAGGGTTGGGGGGCGGTCCGGTACTCTTAACGACCGGTATGCCCGATACACCTTTTTTTTTTTTAACCACAATTATGAGAATAATAAATAAAAAATAATAGAGCAAGTTTGAATAAAAAATTGTAAAAAAAAGTACTCCTTCCATCTCATTATATCTGATGTTCTAGACTCTCTTTTTTTTCCCAAAATATTTGACGTTTTACAAAATCAAGAATATTTTACCATTTTATTTCCTTCTCTACTTTTTCTTCTCCACCACCATTAATGGCTATTTAATGCTGCCGTTCACTTTCTCTCTCCTTACCAAATCCATCCCATTCACTTTCTCTCTCATATATATACCAAAATACATAAACGACTGGATCTCCGTTGCGGATCGGAGAATATAAAATGGACGGCGGCGATGGGAACAAGATAGCTCTGTGAATTTTTTATATGCATTTGGTTGTGTATGTTGTATGTTCTGTGGAGATCCGGTTCTCCGATATCCGATCAGACGATCGCCCCATCTTCCACATCGCCCTCTCCAACTCTAGCCCCAACCCCATTGATCCCTCCAACCTCGGCTTCTTCCTCTGCACCAGGGATTCCTCGCCGAGATCGAAGACGCCGACATCACCTGCGCCCTCCACTCCACCCTCATCCAAAAGGTCTACACTTTCAATTCCCTTCCCACCGACGACAAAGCTTTCACTCAACACTTTGAACAACACGACGCATCATAGAGAATTTTTTATTAGGATGTGAAACGTTAGGAGAGAAAGTGGAAAATGAAGATTAAATGATATCAAAGTATTAATTAAGGGTAAAATAGTAAAATTCCATCTATTCTTAATCTATGTGAAAATTCCTTAATCGTCTATTATTTTGGGATGGAGGGAGTATATTTTTTATTGAAAAAACACTGTAAACTATTTACAGTGGTTTACACTGTTTTTTCAATAAAAAATATACTTTCTTTTACAGTTTTTTGTTCAAACTTGCTCTATTATTTATTATTTATTATTCTCATAATTGTGGTTAAAAAAAAAGGTGCACCGGACGTTACCGGTCAATAAGTGCACCGGACGCCCCCCCAATTTGGCTGGAAAAGCACAAATTTTAGACTAAATATAGTTTAGGACGCATATTTCACTCCAACAGTAAGACTAAATATAGTCTATGAGATTTTTCGGTGAGCCAAAGAGACTATCAAGAAATTATAATTTGGTGGACTATAATTTTAAATATATTTAAATAAGAGTATGAAAGAATTCACTACTACAAAACAGTAAATAGACAACACGAAAAAAAATGTTGTGGTTTCAGTCAGAAAAACGTCGTGGTTAAGGGTGTTATCTATTTGACACCCTTACACAACGTTTTTAAAACGTTGTAGTTAAGCACAATACACAACGTTTTTTAGGGAAAAAACGTTGTAGATTTGTTTTTCAAAAATTAGCAAATGCTTAAAAATGTTGTAGAAGGTATGATTCCACAACGTTTTTTTGGATAAAAATGTTGTTGTTTAGTATATCAGACAACGTTTTTTAAATGTTGTAGATAAAGAAAAAAAAAGAAAAAAAAAAGATGTGGTTCACCTATATTACCAATGCACCTGCAATATGCTAATGTCATGATATATAGCCAAAATGTATCAACCATTCAAAATACATCCCAATAATACAATTTGTTTACAGTTTCAAATTACTACATCCACAATAAAAATGATAGAATAGATACTCAAAGACAATAAAAATTGATGAGCGGATGTTATCAATCGAACTCCAAGTTCATACAAAGCAAATAAGCAAGCTTTGTCATATCATCCACTCCATGATAAGAAGGCTCTCGTAATCTTTTGGATAAACAATGGAAGATTTAACAACTTGTAAACAAAATTCGAAGTTAAAACTCTGCAAATGTTTCCAAAACACATCCATTCACTCAAAAGTCACAACAGAAAATCAATCATTAGAGCAGATTCATCAATAATCAAAACCGAACAGAATAAGAGCGACGCATTTTTTGATTTTAATTTGTTCCATTTAAAGGAAAACACAGAGGAATATAGCGGCTATAAAGATGACCAACAGAGAATGGTGGTCCGTGGTGGTGGAATTGGACTATAACTGGTTAGGTTGGTTTTCGCTGACAGAGGAGAACATTAGTCAGGGTGTGGCAAACCGAGGAAAAAGAGAAAAATAACAACATAAAGACAAATATTAGAGAGTTCAATTTGTTTAGATATTTGGTCAAATTATTTATGTTAGTTTAAGTTCAAATTACTTTTTTATGTAATTTAAAGGGGAAAAAATAGAGAACATGCTAACAACTTAACGAATACCATAAGCATTAAAGTGCCCAAGTATTACGAGTTATCCTTCAACACTTTGATAACCTTGAAAAGGAACTTCTAGTGCGAAGAAGAATCGCAGCTTATACTCAAAGTTCAAACTAAAATATAGCCACACCTAACCAATAAAGCGTATATAGAAAGAGAAAAGTATACACCAAAGAAGTTCAGAATTAGTTTTCACTTTTACCTCGTAATATAATGATTTGGAAGTCTAAAGGTTCATGACCTCACCGATGTTCCATTGGTTAGTTCGACAACACTCTTGGCGTCTGAATTACATTTTGACTTAGTGGTGGTTAGCGATCCATATAATACATAATATAATGCATACAAAATTACTAGTGAAGGAGTAAAATAAAATTAATAAATTTGAGATAACTCGGTGTAAGACCCCACTTTTATAAATAAAGATGAATTTTCTATAAATATTATTTTTGAATATTATGGAATAAATTTGATATAATGTTATTGTTGTGGGTAATATTTATAAATTTTGCAAAGTAAGCAAGTTGTTATAAAATATTACGTTTGGTGGGAGAATATTCTTTTTGTCGGGGAATATTAAATGACGACTACTCAATCATTAGTGGACCCCATTAATGGAAGTATTGTCGTAGTTAAAACGACAAAATTATCTTTCTATAAAAATAACGACGGAGGTGTTACCGTTAAAAAGCGTTGAACTACCCGGTGGTAGTAGAAATACGATGTCTGGCGTGGTTGCGTAGTAGCACACGGATTGATTATTGATGCTTACGTGAGAAGTCACTTAGCTATACTCAATTATTACTACAAGATAATTCACGCATCATATCTCTTATATTATTGATTCAATTATTGTCACAAATCATCCATATAATATGTTATATTATTAATTGAGACGACAAGTTATAAATGATTAATAATTGTTGAAAGATTAAAAATGTGTTGATTAAAAATAAAATGATTTGTGGTAATATTTATTCAATCCTTAGTGTATATAAAGAGTCATTATGAGACGTTTGTGCTAAGTTTGATTATTTTATGGGGGCCCATATATCATCATCTCTAAGAGTCTCTTCATTCGATAGTAATTACCTTTGTGAATAGTAATTACCTTCGTCAATAGTATTTACCTTCGTCAATAGTAATTACCTTTGTGAATAGTAATTACCTTTGTGAATAGTAATTACCTTCGTCAATAGTATTTACCTTAAATCAATAGTATTTACCTTCCGTAAATAGTAATTACCTTCTTCAATAGTAGTTGTCCCTTCAATATTACCAAGAGTTAACTGCTTTCTTGATGTTCCAAAGGTTAATTACCCTTCGCAGAAATAGTAGTTGTCTCTTCATATTACCAAGAGTCATTTTGACCATTCGTTAAGACCAAGAGCCACCCTCGCTTTTTCTATAAATAGAAAGCTCATTCCTTCATTATTTCTTACGAATTCATTGAAACTCTGTAGAGAGAAACTATAGAGAAAGAAGAAAAGTATTCGATACTTCACTTTTCCAATATTCATTCTTCTAAGGTAGGGAATATTATTTGTTGTACATTCGTAAGTGGTGTTATTCTTTCTTATTCATGAAGAGAACTTCATTATTCCATTCTTTATTATTACATTGGAATAACTTTGTAAAAAAGTGGCATACCCTATACATAACTTGTATATCGTACATACCCTATACTTGGTGAAATCCTTATGTTATTACATTCTTATTTATTCATTTGGAATAACTCAGTATAATGGTTTACCCTATACTTGGTGACATTCTTCTATTATTCTGTCTTTATTATTCATTTGGAACATCCTGTATGCGTGTGTTTTACACCGACTGGTTTCGTCTTTATCATTCTCATTGAAATATCCTATCATGTGTTTTACACCGGATCCGGTTCCATCTTTATTATTCATTTGGAACATCCTGCTGCGCATGTGAATTTCACCGACATGGTTCCGTTATTATTATTCTCATTGGAATAACCTCATACATGCAAAAAGTACCGCATGCATGGTGATTTCTTTTGTTATTCCATTCTTTATTATACCCAAATTGGTTAAAACTTTAACTTCTATACTCCATAAAATTAGTGGAATATCCTCGATATTTTGCGCTTCATCCAAAGATCCTTTCATGGAAATATTCTTCTCAAAGATTCTTGAATTTTACTCTACAAAGCAAAGATCATGTTGTGATTTTGGATGTTATTGGTTCCTAGATAAATTAATTCTTGAACTTGTTTTATTGAATTCTTATATCATTGTCATCATCCTCGTGTTTATATTATGTTGAAAGTCATCTCGTATTCAGTGTAGTATAGATGGACTTGGTATGATTATGACTGTGGACTATTCTTGGTAATCATGACCGTAATGTTACAAATGATGTGGTAAAAATCCTCGATTAGTAGTAGTGCATTGATGGACGATTGTTGGCATGATCATGACCATTAATGAATACACAACTATTCTCGCCCGTAGTGCGTGAATAATTGTGGTCGTGATACTAAAGAATATCCTCGTCAGTAGTAGTGGGGGTGATTCGATGATGTGGAATATTTATTAAAGTTTGAGTCTCACTATAACAAAGATGATGAAAAACCTTTAAATCATAAAAGATAGTAGATTTTATTTTCTACTTGACTCTTTTAATGGATTCTTTGATTCTCATTGTGTAGTTAAACTTGATGTTCATTATATTTTATCGCTTTAACACTCATTGTGAAGCTAATGATAATTTATTCGCATTATCTTAGTCATAATATTTCTTCGAGCTAGTTGAGCTCACCCTTTCTTTCACCGTTATTCTCTTGAGAAATGAGAATATAGTTGGGACGAGTCGGGAAAAGAGTGATGGTCCCAAAGATAACATTAGTAGTCCTCACTATTCTACATTAAATAATGTGACAATAAATGTAATGAGGACTCCTTGAGTATGGATATTGTCTAAATGACAATATTCCTATTAGAACTCTCGGTTTATGTATTGTCGTATGTTACCTACGGATGTGTATAATTAAGTTTGTATTTGAATTTATGTACCATGTAAGTGGCGACCCAAGATGGGTGACGTATACCTAATTTTGGGGGCGTCACAACTGGGTAGGTAACAAGCAATAAAAAACTGATAATTATTGAGTCTAGAACTACCCATGGCATGAAACGAGGAGCAAACCAGAAGAAAATACACAACGACCTCCGTAATAAGAGGCCCACTTAGGCTTCAAATGTCAGTGGATAATGCAAAGAAAAGTGTCACAAAACAAGCTGCTAAATAACCAATAAATACAACTCAAGATAATTTTGGACAAAAAACAATAAAATAAGTCAAAATCTCACCTCCTCCAATAGAAAAAGTTACCAAATGCCCTATATGTCGACATAATTGGGAAGGGAACAGTATTAAAACAAGAATACAATAGGTAAGCATCGAAAAAATCAGATAAGAAATCAACTATGCTAGACAAGATTATTTCACTAAAGGTGCCTGGGAACACTTGAAAAAAAACTAGAGGATAAGGGAGATGAATGAGTTTCAAGGAAGAACAAAAACAAAGGATGAAATTTAGCAAAACAAAAAATGAAGGACAACTAATATATATTGTTAAATTATCAAAAGGAAAGGTACAAAAAAAATCAATTCAATAACTAAAATATACATGTAAGCAGTAATCTAGCAAAAACCAGCCAAAGAATCGCCATGCCAAGTTGTATGCATAAATCGTGGAAAGAGTATTTAAAGAATAATTAATAAAATTAGACACCTCAATGTGTAGAAAAGAAATGAACAAGGTTAGAAAAGGTAAATCACCAAATGCTCAATGCACCATATATTTGATAACTTCCCAAGAAACAAATATGCACTTTTACTTCTAATCTCTGAAATAAATGATATATATATAAGATAAACAAAACAAAACAACTTAATGAAGAACGAAAAACGAGTGAAAAATAAAACAAGTCCAATTGGGTAACCATTGACCGAAAACACCCCACTAAAGGATATGTAAACAAGTTTAAAAATGGCCAACCACCAAGGGCTCAATGCACCATGTTGATAAGTTCCCCAAAACCAAATATGCAAACTTTCTATTTCAAATCCAAAAAGGAGGAGAGAAAAATAAAAGAGGACTTAATGACAAACAAAACATGTCAAATTGGTAACCAATCGGATTGAAACACCCCTCGATCCAAAAACAACCGATAAGGCTTTGTCAAAAAAATATATCCTACAAAATGAGACAAATTAATACACGCAAGATAATAGTGATGTATATTAAATCAAATTTTATTACAAAGCGCGAAAATGCCATTAAATTTTCAAACCTCAACAAATAAAAACTCTAGTTTTTTCCCCAATGTCAACCTTGGAATAATGCGTTGTAGACGACCACAAACATATCACAAAAAATTAAAAATTAAAAAATAAGATTAAAAAAATGCAATCAATAAGGAACTGTGAACACCAGTTGATGTAACTATGTAGACCTAAATTCTCTCACAGTAATATTATCAAATAAAGAACAAACAATTAACATAAGAAACACAATTTACAGGCTTCCCTGTTTGGAAGTACCAATGGAACTATCCTACACAATTCTGAGCCTCCCCTCGTTTGGAAGTACCAAATGGCACTATCCTCGATAGTAGGAAGATGCAAGTAAGTCCACAATAGAAGAGAAATCAAATGTGCCATGTTAAAGCGAAAAAACAAAGTAGGTAACAAGAATAAACTAATAATTATTGAGTCCAGAACTACTGATTGCATGAATCCGAGAGCAAACCAGAAAAGAATAAATCTAGCGTAACAAGAGGCCCATCCGCTTTCTTGCTCGGTTGTGTCGTTTACGACATCTGCAATCCGTTTCTTCACATCTCGACAGTTTATTCGATAAATTTCAAAATTTATTGGAAAAATGAAAAGCATATGCACGAATTAGAGGAAGACGGAGGAATAAAAGTTACTAGGTTGAGAGGTAAGATCGAGAAGCAATTAAAAAGATGAAGTAATCGCCTCGACAAAGATCCCCGAACTCCGGTACTCCGATTATGAGCTCGACATTTCTCTCAATATTAGATACTTCATCTTTCTCTTTGATTATCTTCCTCTTTTTCCCCTCAACAACATTAGGGCTTTAAACTTTGCCATTTCAGTTTTGGTGGTAGTGTAGAATTCAAGGGTTTGAATCGAAACCAAGGGCAGCAATGCATGACACTACCGGTTGTGGAGGTAGGGAGTGAGAGAGAAGAGAGGCTAGCTAGGGTTTTTGGGTACAAGAGACTAAGAATAATAAGTGATAGACGCCTTTGTTTTGGCTCCGTGTTTTTTTACAAACATAACGTTTTTTTAAAAAATGTTATCTAATTAAAATAAAAAAATTACTCTTTTAAATAGATAACGTTTTTGTATATATATCTACAACGTTTTGTTTAAAAACGTTGTAGAAAAAAATACCACAACGTTTTTATAAAAAACGTTGTCTTTTAACCGTTGTCTATTTAGTACTTTGTAGTAGTGATTATTGGTGGACAATAATTCATTAAATATAATATAATCTTTTAATATTATAGTCTATGGGATAGTCCATCTGCTAGAAAGATTAAAAGACTATCTCATGAATGACTGACAAAATGATTGAAGAGTCATTCATGATGGTCGGAAGAATACGTATTCTCTTCGTCTTAAAGGGAATAAGGTTGAACTAACGCCTCGATGAGAAGAGGACAGTTCGGCTCAAGCAGTCGAGAGTCTAAACCTATTATCCATGACTAGATTCCTAACAGAAGCCAATTGTGAAGGTGTGGTGTATGTCATACTTCTTTGTGGGAGCAGTTCGACAGATGAAAGCACAGAAGTATCAACCGATGTGTAGGAATTGCCTGAAGAGCTTCCTTTAAAACTATCACCGATGAGGGACGGTCAACACCAGATATATCTTATCCCAGGATTGAATCAAAGGGAAAATATTTCAATTGCTGAAGTATCTTCTCATACAATTTTCATTCTATCTGTGTCGAACACAAGGACGAGTCCTTTCCAACACGGGGAGACTGATGTAAGATCTATAGGATTTTGGGTCGAAGAACCTGAGTGGTCGGACAGTACGATGATGATATTAAAGGAGCAAAAGTTAAGGGATTAATACAACGGTATCGGTTGACTTCGGGGTCAAGCGTTCGGTTCATGTCTTCGGGGCCGGAGTTCGGCTTCGGATGGCATCATGATTTCGGGTGTGGCAAACTTCTTTTGAAATGGCGTCATGACTTCAGAAGTCGATGGACTGATTTTTATTATTATTATTATTATTATTATTATTATTATTATTATTATTATTATTATTATTATTATTATTTAGTTCTTTTATAGTAATAGTATTTTATTTGGAAGTAAATCTTTTATAAGTAAGTTGTTATTTGTTAGGATTTTATTTTCGTATCTCTAGGAAGATTTGTTCCCATATCTCTAGGAATTTTGTTATGACTTGGGCAACTTGTGCAACTTGGGCAACTCGAGCAGAAGGATATGTCTTGGAGAGAAAGTTTTGTTAAGTTATATAAACCCGGCTTGTGTGTTGAATTTCATAACTTTGATTTTGATAAATATAAATTTACACATTAGAGAGAGTTTCTCTGTGTTTTTCCGGTAAATCTCTTGTTCCTTTATTTGTGAATTCATTTGTTTACCAACGTACCCGCGGGATAATCGCTATCCCGCCCCGACATCAAGGACACATCTTCTTGGAGAGCTTGAAGTGTTTTGCCAATGGACTACCTTTGCTTTATCCATGTTATCTTTTCAATACCTTCTCGACATAATATAACAACAATTTTAACTATGGATCATTGTCCTATATATACATATAGCCCATATATATGTATGTATGTATGTATGTATTTATATGCGTAGCCTAAAATTATATGCGCGCAGATGCAATACATACCTACATATTATTACAGATAGGTGAAGAGTATAAAATAGAGAAGGAAAATAATGGCCTAATTCACCTCTTGGTTATTCACTGATCATTATTTATAATTAACAGATGAGTTTAAAAACAATTCAAGTACAGTAGCTTCCTAAACTAACTCCTAAAAATAATGAAACTGAAAATACAAAATTCAAACTTTAAATACCAAGTCAAACAGAACCTAACTAATAATAGAAAGATAAAGACTTAGCTTGCTCTAGTATGCCCCTTAAGATGGAGCTCGAGTAGAGATTCCAATCTTGGCCTTAAGAGAAAGAAATTGCGTGCGTGATAGGGGCTTTGTGAGTGCATCCGCAAGTTGATCTTTATATGAAATATGAGCAACACGCAGACATCCTGATTGGACTTGTTCACGTATAAAATGAAAATCAATGGCCACGTGTTTCATTCTAGAATGAAAAACTGGATTTAAACAAAGATTTATGGCCCCAACATTATCATAATAAATAATAGAAGAATGAGGGAGACACACACCTAGTTCAGTTAAGAGAGAACAAACCCAATTTAGTTCTGCAGCAGTGTTAGCAACATACCTGTACTCGGCCTCAGTGGAGGATCGTGCAACAGATCGTTGTTTTTTAGAACTCCAGGAAATCGAATTACGACCAAGATATATAATGTAGGCATTGATGGAGGAGAAATCATCACGATTACCAGCCCAATCAGCATCTGAAAACGCATGTAAGAATAATGGCGAATCACGGTAAAGGATAATACCTTCATTTAACGAGCCACGTAGATAGCGAAGAAGACGCTTAACAAGAACCCAATGATCTGAGGTTGGTTTATGCATGAACTGTGATAACTTGTTAACAACAAAAGCTATGTCGGGTCGAGTAAGTAAGAGATATTGACATGTAGGCTCCCAACAATAGCATGGTATTCAGATGGATCAGAAAGTAAAAAACTAGAGTCCGAAGTGATTGGCAATGAAGTGGGAAGGGGTGTGAGAACTGGTTTTGCTTCCATCATTTTTGCACGAGCAAGAAGATCGAGGATATATCTTTTCTGAGACAGCAGAACACCATAAGGATGTGATAAAACTTCCACTCCGAGAAAATAAGATAGTTGCCCAAGATCTTTCAAGGAAAATTGTTGAGATAACATAGTGATAAATTGTTGAACAAAACCATCATTATCTCCCGTTATAATAATATCATCCACATAAACCAAGATATAGATAAGGTGACCACCAGTTTTGGAAATGAACAGAGAGGTATCGGCTAGTGAATTGTGAAAACCCGAAGCAAGAAGAAATTTGTGAAGTTCAGTATACCAAGCTCGTTGAGCTTACTTGAGCCCATAAATAGCTTTCCTAAGCTTGTAAACATAATATGGTTTATCATGATCAATAAAGCCTTGTGGTTGTGACATATAGACATCGTCAGAAAGATGACCTTGTAAAAATGCATTATTGATATCAAGTTGACGAAGAGACCATCCTCGACTAACGGCAAGACTCAAAACAAGGTGCACCTTAGTTAGCTTGACCACAGGACTAAATTTATCATGATAGTCAAAACTAGGGCGTTGATGAAATCCTTTGGCTACTAACCGTGCTTTGTACTTATCAATAGAACCATCAGAATGTCGTTTAATACGAAAAATCCACTTACAACCAACTATATTTTGACTAGAAGCAGGAGGTACTAGCTCCATTGTCCCATTTCAAACAAGAGCATCATATTCTTCAAACATGGCCCGACGCCATTTTTGATCCTTGAAGGTTTGGGCCGCAGTGGTAGGTTCTATATCGATGAGAGGAGTCTGAGGAGATAGTTGAGTGGAAAGGTTTAGTTTTTGGATAGGTTTGGTAATTTTGTTTTTGGCTCTGGTGATCATAGAGTGTGTATGAGTGGGTTGAGATGTAGAGGGATGTGAAGTGGTTTCTAATGTAGGTTATGGGTTAGGGGACGGTGGAGAGGTGGTGGATGGTTGAAATTGTGTGTTTGTGGTTGAGGGCAAAGATGGTGAAGATGTCACGCACGGGGGGCGCCCAGGAGATTGCACGTTAGATTGGGTGACGTCATGTGGCACAAATGTTGGCAACGGAACAGTGATAGGTGAAGGAATCCAAGTGGAGATTGTATCAGGTTGTGTAGGAGGAGATTGAGTGGAGAATGTGTGAAAAGGGAATACGAACTCAACGAACTTGACATGCCTAGAGACATGTTTTTCCAGAAGATGAATGAAAGCATAAATATGCACTTTGAGTAAGAGAGTAACCTAGAAAAACACATGGTGTAGAGCGAGCATCAAGCTTGTGGGAAGAGTAAGGGCGAAGCCAAGGATAACATAAACAACCAAATATTCTAAGTTTTGAGTAGTTAGGGGTTGTGCCAAAAAATTTCTCGAAAGGAGATGAGAAATTCAGTGTTGGAGTTGGCATTCTATTAATTAGGTAGACTGCAGTAGCAAAGGACATGAGGCCAAAAGGTTGAAGGCATTGGGGCATGAAAGAGTAGAGAAAGACATGTTTCAACAATGTGACGGTGTCTTCTTTCGGAATACCCATTGTGTTCAGGTGTGTGTGGTGGAGTAGTAAAAGAAGAAATGCCATGTGTAGCTAGAAAACTAGCAAGCACTTTGTATTCACCACCATTATCCGAATAAAGGGTATGAATTTTATTTTCAAAGTGTTTTTCAACAATGGCTTTAAAGCGTATAAATACAACTTGGACTTCAGATTTTTGTTTAAGGGGATAAAATCAAATGTATTTAGTAAAGTGATCAACAAAGAAGACATAATATTTAAAACCATCATGTGACACAATAGGAGAGGTCCAGACATCAGAGAAAATAATTTCAAGTGGTCGAGAAGAAATAACAGAAGATGTGAAAAATGGTAATTTGTGGCTTTTATTGCATTGACAAGCATTACATAAGAAATCAGATGACATAGAGGAAGACATAGTTGTTGGTGGTGAGTTTTAGGGGAGCTTGGGTAGAGATGTTAATGGTGATGAGTTGAGATTCATTGGTACTTAGAGTTGTTGAATTGATTGGAGTTGTCACCTAATTCACCTCTTGGTTATTCATTGATCATTATTTATAATTAACAAATGAGTTTAAAAACAATTCAAGTACAGTAGCTTCCTAAATTAACTCCTAAAAATAATGAAACTGAAAATACAAAATTCAAACTTTAAATACCAAGTCAAACAGAACCTAACTAATAATAGAAATATAAAGACTTAGCTTGCTCTATTACATATGAGGTCCCAATGATTCCCCTTTTCTACCTGGATTTAGTACCATTAGGCTTTTTTTTACCCTCTAAAACTAGCTAATTTATACTTTGGTTTACATGCATCTATTTATTTATTTGTTTGCATAGTGGAGTTCATCCTTTGCTCTCTTTCCGTTTGGCAGTATGAATACAATTCTGGAAAGGTACGAGAGGTACTCTTCTGCTGAGAAACAACTTGGTGCAACTGATGCTGAACCTCAGGCGAGTAATCTTTTCTAACCTCTGATTTTCAGTGGGAAGATTGAACCAATTTTTTCCAGTAAAGTATATATGGTTGTATTAAATTCCCCCCGTTGAGAAAAATCAATATAGTAACAGAAACGGCTCTCTTTTGTCTCACATATATATTTTAAAATGTGAACAGGATAACTGGTCCCTTGAATTCCCCATGCTCACAGCTAAGATTGAAGTCCTACAAAGAAATATAAGGTATTAATCGTACGTACCTACCTCATGCCGGTTAAGCAAAGAATGACCACAGCAGTAGTCCCTTGGGCTTTGAGCAACAAAGTTATCACACACATACCGGTTATAGTTACAGTTTTTTTCGTCGCTATATAATAGAAAACTGTGGCTATAGCTGAAAACCGTCACTATATTTCAGAAAACCGTCGCTATAACTCGGTTTGTCTTTGATTTTTTTTTGTTTGGTTGGAGAAAATTTTCCTATATATTCAACCACTTTGCCTCATGAAATGTGAATTTGAATATCTGCATCCTATATGCCATATAAATAATTAAGTTAATTAATTAAAGGGTAAATCTACAAAATTCATTTGAAGAAAAAGACTTGATGATCGAAAAAACTAGTCAAATTAACTATAAAAAAAATATACAAAATAGTATTTTGTTTTTCACCAAAAATCACCGGACTTTCAAAAAATATCAAAAATGTCCAAAATTTGACCAGATTGCACGCCAGCAAATACGTCAGCTCATAGGGTTAATTTTTTGTTATTTTTGACATTTTCTGAAAGTTCAATAATTTTTTATACAACAAAAATAGCTTGAATGCTATTTTGATAGATTGACAAGAGTTCAATAATATTTTTAGTCATCGAGTCTAAAAAAATATATCCGGAATAGTGATGATGCAAATAAACGTTTCAGGCATTATGCGGGAGAAGAACTGGATCCCTTAAACCTTCGAGAGCTTCAAAGTTTAGAGCAACAGCTTGACACTGCTCTCAAACGAATACGAACAAGAAAGGTAAATTAGAGAGATTGTTTTGTGCATGTGCATGTTTCCGCAATTTTCCATTTGGTGGATTCTTTTTTCATGTGATTTGAAAGTATATATATATTTCTCAGTTTTTAAGCCATTATATCATTTTTATATATGCGATGCAGAACCAACTTATGCATGAATCAATTTATGAGCTTCAGAAAAAGGTAACAATACTATAATATATTCTTGTCTCGTAATTCCTATTGTTCGTAATTTTCTTTTTCTTTTTATGCATGTGTGCTTGTGTATATAACATATATTGATGTGTACAAACAAAATACAAGCAATATATATATATATATATATATATATATATATATATAATAAATTAGATAGAATAAATCAGATATGTAGTCTATGGCAGGAGAAAGCATTGCAGGGCCACAACAACCAGCTTGCCAAAAAGGTAAGTGATCATCGACTTAATTCTTTTATATTTCCTCAATTTATATATATATATATATAATGGTTCCGCGGATGTATATGTACGTACGTACGCCGTTCTATAAGACTAATTTGCATGTAAAATTTAATTAGAATTTGTGTAAATGCTCGAATTAATGCAAATTATTCATATACCATATAGATCGAATGAATAATGGTTTAATTAAACTCCTTGCATAAGTGGTTTTAACATTCAATAATTAAACAAAACCTTAGGTTTCTTTCTTCTTGATATGCAAGTTCAGAGATCATAATAGTACGTATCTCAATTGAAGCGATTAAGCACCTTTTTGTTACAATTTTTCCGGTAAATCTCTAATAATAATAAAGTGCATGTGGTATGTTAAACAGATCAAGGAGAAGGAGAAAACAATGGCTGAGCGTGAACAGCTGGAGCAGCAAAATCGAAGCCAATCCTCATCAACCTTCATTTTACCTCAGCCACCACCACCATTTCCTTCTTTAACAATAGGGTACTCTCTCCGTCTCTCTCTCTCTCTCCCCACTAATAATGATACGTACATACTAAGCTAGCTAGTATGGAAGATAGACTCAACTTAATTTCTCTTTTTGAAACTGATAAAAAATGTGGGTACGTTCATTTAAAAATTCAGCGGCCTCGTTAATTAATTAGAGTAACTTGTAATATTGGTTATGGAAAAATAAAACTTCTTTTTATATGAAATTAATTTTCAATTTTTAAAGTAAACTTTAAGTTAAGAACAAAGAGGTCTAGTATCATACGGATCGTATAATTACTTATTGCATCTCGAAATGGGAGTCTTACATTTTTATTCTTAATTTTTTAAGACACACAACATAATTATATATTTCAATAATACTGTCATGATATTAGTCCCTTTTGTCCGTCGTCTAATGAAATTTTAATTTTCAACTTCTTAAGATAAACAATGTTATTTCAATGTCCGTCCAAGCAATAGTAATGCCCGTTATCAATAATGAGGTCCAAGTTAAGTTGTTATCCTGTTAGACCATTTACAGCAGGTTGGAGATAACTTAATTTTAGATTAAATATAGTTTAAGATTCATATTTTACTCCAGTAATCGGACTAAATTTAGTCCATGCGATGAAACTGGTGGACTATATCAAGAAATTATAAACTATAATTTTAAATATATTGGAATTATAATTTAAATGAAAATTCATTAAATTTAATATATTCTTTTGGATTATAATTCATTAAATTTAATATATATTTTTAATATTATATTTCATGAGATAGTTCATTGATGAAAATAATCTATCCTATCAGATTGATATCATGTAATAATGACGATTTGTGTGTGTATATATATAGGAAATGATTCATAATCTTATGGTATAGTTTATTCATTGCTGGAAGGATCATCATGAAATGATAATCAAGAAAATTAACCACATGCCTAAAGAATTTGGCTTAATTCATGTAATAATGACGGATTTGTATTCAGGATCCTTATATTTATTAATTATAAAAAGTCAAAAAATTTATTATTTATAATATATAAACTCAATCATTTCGCTATATATATATATATATATATATATATATATATATATATATATATATATCTCCTCCTCTTACCTCTGACGAGTAATTAATCTGCAGTGGGACGTTACAAGTAACATAAGATGGAGCTCTCATCTCACCAGTATTTCACTCTAATTTTAGACGGATGAATAACAAATTGAAAAAATGTGCTCATCCACCTTGTAACCACAGCGGCGGCACTTCTCTCCTCTAACGAGTTTAATTTATTGATTTGTGTTAAAATTAATCTGCAGTGGGACGTTCCAAGTAACAGGATGGAGCTTCCACCTTGTCACTTTAACCGCCGTGGATGCTAACCGATAACGGATTCGAAACACCCACCATAATTTCTGACCACGACTGTGTATTTCCAGTGTGATCGATAAATATAAATATATTGTAACATCTATCAATGCTGTTGTATAGCATGGGCTAGCGTACGTGAATGTCTACTAAGATAATCACAAGACTCCCTACTCCTTTCACCATAAGTTGCCAATTTATATTGGCATGCATTTAAGCTATTTTAAACTGTACTTGTAAATGAGTTGACAAATGTTCTCTTTGGAAAAGCTTGCAAATTGCAATTGCTTTTGCTCATGGAATCTAATGGAGATATCTTTCTGATTTTTGTTCTCCAACATAATTCAGACTAATGGAGCTCCAGTTCTAACTCTCTAGTAGTTCCCCTCTAATCCCTAATAGGATGGTTTTTGTTTGTGTCTAAATGCCTGTCACGATAGTCTCTTTCTCGGTAAGAGGATAATTTTGTTTGACAAATTTTTTGATGCATCTGTTTGACTTTTTCTTCCTCTTTTTTGATCAGACTTCAACCCAAATCTAAATTATACAGAAGCAACCAAATTCCTTTGTTGTCCCTCCCTCCCTCCCTCCCTCCCTCCCTCCCTTACTTAACAAGCCTAACCAAGAAGCACAATGAGATGAATTTGATGAATTAAGAGTTTTGTTTTGCAATAAAGAGAGATTTATAGAGACAAAGAAGAAAGATAAAATTTGATAATGGTAAAATTGGGACGGAGGGAAGAGAGAAGATGTGTATAGATATGCATATATATTTGAACTCCTCTTTCTTCACCTTCATTCCAAACAGAGACTCCTCTTTCACCTTCCATGACAAACCTTGTCCAATTTCACCACCATCTGAAAATTGGGTTTTGATTGATGACAGGGAGGGTGATGGATCTAATGTATATGGGTCTTGAGTATATGTAGTTTCTGCATATCTTACGTATCTAAATTGAGAGGTATGGTGATGGGAAATAAGGGAAAGGAGTGACTATGGAAGAGGAGGGAGGAACGAGAAACAATAGCGGTGAATCACGGTTGGGGGTGGTGGGGAAGAATCAAATTCTTTTAATATTGTTCAGAAGGTTAAAATGGTAAAATATTATTATTCAGATATTTTGAAAAAATTAATTATCAAATATTTCTCCATTCAGATACAATCCTAAACAGATATTATACATTAAACAGTTTGAAACCTCGTTCAAGGTCTAGTTTTCAACACAATAAAGCCGATGCTAGGTTCTACATCACTCTTGCCCACCTTAATAACTAATATTAGGAAGAAGAAAAAAAAGACAATTTAGGTGAAGAAGTTGCGAGAACAAGCTTTTAACAGCACAATCATTTCAGTGATTTATAAAAATGTAAAGTTGATTCTTCTACCGACAAACTTAACCATGTTTATGAATCCTATGAACAAAATTGCATTTGAGGTTTCTTTCTAAGCCCATCCAAAGAAAATAGTATTGAATTGTAAGCAACTAATTAATCATATATTGGTTGTAATTGTGACAGCAAACATAGTAGAGCAGAAAACTTGTATAGCATGAATATGTTCAATTATGTACATCTGGTTATGACCAGAGTAACTGTTACTTATAATTACTATTATTCAAGGAATAATCATAGATACAAGAGGTTCCCTCTTTACTTACATATGATAGTCCCCTCTTCTTTGAACTAATTAAGAGCTAAATGATCTACAAATACACAACAACTGAATGGTTGGCAATTTCTGGATTTTTACCAGTACCTTCAGTCACCAAACTCACCTTCATAGTTGCAATCACCACCATCAAGCATATGCTCCCTGTAGATACAAATAACTGGTTGACATATTTTCTTGAATATAATAAAATACATGTCTCGTGTGTGGCGAATGTATATATTTGTACGAGCATAATATGCAAGCAAAATAAAAACAAATGATACAAAACCATTAAGGAGTTTGCTACACATGTAATGTAATATACAACTAACTAGCTGTTTAGCAAGCGAGTTAGAAGTTACATCACAATCCTTTTGGATTCGGAAAGCCAGTTCAATGACTGGGTGAGTGAAGAGGCAATGAAAAAAAAAATCCAGATGACATATTAGGTTGAAGTTTGGGTACAGGAATCGAGAAGGGAAAGTCAAGATCTGTTACTTGCATACTACCACCCAAAGATTTAA
The DNA here is from genome assembly GCA_020205615.1 of Panax quinquefolius. NCBI lineage: Eukaryota > Viridiplantae > Streptophyta > Magnoliopsida > Apiales > Araliaceae > Panax > Panax quinquefolius. The sequence goes on from CM035156.1 coordinate 24,169,859, forward strand.
TAAAGACTAAAGTACATTTCGCATCCTAAACTTTGTACTATTGTTGAGTTTTGCACCTCAAACTCGAAAAGATATCTTGGTACACCCCAAACTTCATTTCATTTAAACAAAATGCACACTTTGAGGCTTTAACCGGTCAAAAGTGATTGGTTATGCTTGTAACACGATTTTTGAAGGGTAAATAGGTATTATATGATTTTTTAAAAATAAAAACATTTAAAAAGTTATAATAAACAATATTAAATAAATCCAAATACCCAAACTCCACTAACTCAGCCCCCGTTAGTGTATTGCCCCTAGAAAGCTAGCTTTGTTGCCTTCCTCTCACAAGATCTTTGAGCTTCTCTCCCGCTCTGACGTCGACGTCGCCATCGAGGATATCTCCGATTGCATCTGATTCATCACATATATTAAGGAATTTGATTTTGCGTGTCTAGAGAATAATGTAGGACCCGCATACTATATTTTATTTGTTTTTAGATTTTTGTTTTGTTTTCTTTTTTTCCCCTGTTTGTGCATAGTTTATAGTTTGTGCTCTATTTATAAAACTTCAATTTGGCATCATGCTTCTTAAAACCAACTGAATCCTTCTTTCTAGTTCCTTGATAATTTCCACTTGATACAAATATAAGAAAAGGTCAATGTACTCATAAAGAGCCATCAAAATAGTATCAAACTCCCCAAAAAAATTCAACAAAATCAAGGAAAACTCATATGAACAATTCGATAAACAATGACTTAATTTCAGTCTTTAACTTCACATTTTTGAAGAATTAGTTTATAATTCATAAACCAAAAAAAAAAAGAAAAAAAAAACAGAACACAAAAACTTAACTGACAAAAAAAACAAAAAGAACATTTTCATAAACAATCACTAAGTCTTATTTTGAACTTCACATTTTGAAGAATTTGAGGCTTATAATTTCATAAACCACTAAAAAAAATCAGCCGACAAAAACAAATACCCAAATCAAAAAAACTAAAAGAAACCATCAAATGCCTGATCAAATCCATCTTTTAGTGGTTGAGCAACAAATGTGGGGGCTTCATCCATGAACTCATCAGCCTTCCCAGAATGCAAAATCCTAGTAAACCCATCCATATCCGAATTGGGTTCATCCTTAAACTTCTTATACCAGTAATACATAACCTTACTCTCCTCAATGAAGAATGTTAGACCCTCTCTCATTCCTTTCCTTTTTTCTTCTCATCTCCACTTCCTTCTTCCTGAGTTATCGCCCGCAGCGCAGCTAGTCATGGTTGAAATTTTGATGCTCGCCAGAGACAAAGGGCACGAAGAAGAGAAAGAGGGTTTGAGTTTAGAATAGAATTTTAGTTTTTAATATAATTATTATATTTTTTAAAACATATAATACCTATTTTACCCTTCAAAAATCGTGTTAAAAGAATAACCAGTCACTTTGACCGGGTAAAGACTCAAAGTGTGAGTTTTGTTTAGATAAAATGAAGTACCTTTTGAGTTTGGGGTGCAAAACTAAACAATGGTGTAAAGTTTGGGATGCAAAGTGTACTTTAGTCTTTAATAAATTTCAAAGTGATTTTAAGCACTTTTTAACACAAAGTTCCAGTCGTCCATTGAAAGGGACCATAAAGATTGTTATTATGACCCTTCTTAGTGTCTAGTTTCATTGTTAACCTCTTCAGCAAACATTTCATTAAAGAAGCAAGGATCAAGTGACAATTCAGTCAATAAGATTAATTGAGCAACTGGCCTGCTGAAGAAGCATAGGTGATCACAAACTTAAATGTCGACACAATAATTTCAATATGAGCAACAGAAAAAAAGATTAAAGAAACAAAATTTAACACAAAATAGCTTTGAATAATCACATTTGTAAAGGATTTTCATATCTGGAAGACGTAACAGGAAAAAATACCTTATTCTTTCACAAAGGCGAGCTAAAGCATCAGAACCAGTTCTGGACGCTACATCCCCAATCTTGAAAGAATTTGATAGAGTAACACCTTCTGCAAGCCTAAATTCACACAACTCCTTTAAGGAACATGCATCTGTCAACACAGCTGAATGGCCACCACCGGCTGCCAGTTTCCGTATTTCCCCAACACACCTATATGATGATGTTCCCATCAGAAAGGTTGTTTTTTAGGAATTGAAGACGAGCAATGAACAATAATTTTCCTTTAGCATACCAATCAACTGGGGATGGATACCAAGCATATGTAGATTTCGCATTAGCAGCCTGGCCATAATTATTGTAACCCCAACCATGAATTCTTCCATCTCTAGTAGAAATAAGAGTGTGAGAATGTCCACAGGCAACAAGTTCAACTCCAGTAGGAATGGCCAACACAGGTAGGTTGCGCAGTAAAGTTTGAGTATCATTAGGGACACATGAAAAGAATCCAGTTTGAGGACCAAGGCCTAATTGCCCAGCCTGACTACTGCCCCACACATAAAGAGCTCCTTTCAAAGTCAAAGCACAAGTATGTACACCACCACATGCAATATCCTTGATGAATACTCCATCAAGGGCAACCACACGCCTTGGCAGTAGTTCCTTGTCCCCTGACTGAAGAGAACTATGCCCAAGTTGACCCATATTTCCCAAGCCCCAGGTATAACTGTCATGTCAAAGAAAACTGTTGTGAGTGTAGAAATAACTTGTCAAAAATGGTACAAGAATTGGAATGGAAAAGAAAAATAATGATAATAAGGAACAAAAGCCTAAGCATAGGTAGCCTAGTAAACTAGAATTATTCACAAAAGGGAAGGAAATATAAGAGCTGAAACCACATAAATAAACTTTTTGAAGAAAACACTAACAGGATAAATAAAGGAAGCAATAAAGTATAAAAAAAAGGGAAATTGAGAACATAGTGAGTGGATATAGCAACCAATATTCACACTTAAGCAAAGCTGAATTGGGTATCATCGACTGAATTATCCACTAAAAGAAGACCAGAAATTACACATAAGAGACAGGATAGAAAGATGACATATCTGGCTTTTGAGATTTAATGGTCACCCTGCAAACTAAAATAATTTCACTAAGATGATACACCTAGACTAAGTACGTTAACATTTAACCTAAATAAGTGGTATATAAGGAGTCCAACCAGGAAAAGTCCCAAATTTCTGTGCTAGAGAGAGATGCAGAAAAAGAACATATGTACCTTCTGTGTGCTAGTAATGTAGCAAACAACAACCACATTATCTGCAATAGATGTCGGCCATGCACGATGCTCGTGATATGGATAAGTACGGAAAATTTTCTATTTTATAGGAGGTAAGTATTTCTTTAAATGGGTGGTTACTCTATCTATTATTTGAATTGTATTACTAAGTATATTTCATATGTTCCCGAATGTACCAAGGCATACCGATCTTGGTAGTTGCTTTATACAGTATAAATAAAGTAGTTTATTATTTCAATAAAAACAAGACAAGAAACAATAAAGCCGAAGCTTCAGCATGCATGTAATGTAACAAAAGAAATTTGTAAAAACAAATAAAAAGACAATAAAAGGAGTGAAATAAAAGAAGGAAAATGAAAGTAAAACATATCACTCCAGTCTCATAGTCTACCAGAAACCAATCGTCAAATAGAGACTAAGTTCAAGTTTAATAACCATAAAAAAAAGTGAAAGAACCTGAAATCACGCTTGTATTACGCACAAAAGGACATGTGAAGATGTAAAAGGAAAGTGAACATAGGAAGAACACACAGCACATACTAGCAACCAGAACAACTAAAAATTGAGGACCAAGTTATTTTGTGTTCATGTATAAATGTGTAGGAAAACTAAGGGGACAAAATGGACAATTATTCCCAATGCATCCTTTGTTCCGATTAGATATCAGGTTCCCAGTTTTCTAGACCTCCCATCAATTTCACCTATGCCATGCGGATAAATCAGAATTCTCATGCTTAACATAGAACTTAGTCTCCATCTAACAAAGGTCCTTTGGAACACTTACACCTCGCCTTTATCAGATATAGCTGCTGAGTGATACTCCCCGCATGACACTTGGGTAATCTTCACAAGCTCAGGGGCTTCGTCAAGGAACTTAGCATATTCATTTATAACACGAGCCCCCTGAAGGCCTTCACAAGTAATACCTCTCCCAAGCTGACCATATTCATTATAGCCTGGTTTGTCAGAACAATGATAAAATTCTAATTAATAATACAGGTGCACGCACCAAAGTGTAGATTTGTGCCTAGGTTTCCTTTTCCCTAAACTGTATGATTGCTGTGATGTTAAAAATGAAAGCTTAGAGTAATATGCAAAACATGTGTGCACAAACTTTTTATTCTTAAAAATAAAAATAAAAATAAAAAATAAAAAGAAGAAGAGGGAATTACATAAAAGATAAAGACACTGAAACACATAATTGACTCAAACTGACAAAGGGGTATTAAAATGAGTTTTAATTTATGGTCTAGAAAATTACCCCAAGCCTGTAGTAGCCCGTCCTCAGATAAAGCCAGAACATGAACAGACCCACAAGCTACTTGACAGATAATCTGCAGTAAAATAAATGTATTAAAATTTTATTTTACATAAATGTGGAGATGCGGCTTCATGTTTGAAGAGAAATTGTAAGTATACGAGACAAATCGTACACTTTTAAAACAAATAATTTGCAGTGAATCAGATAAAAATGAACATTTAATTCACCCTCTACCATACCAATTCTCTCAGTTGAAGTTCTAATTTCCTCATAATGTCATACACCCCTCTAGTGAGAACCTAGATTCAAAAAGTGATTGAATTTTTGTCACTAGATGAGAATCACCATATCAATTACCTCCCTTAAATTTATAGTGAATACTCTTCTCACTGGATCCCGTGACAACTTGCCAAAGAAAGATGTCAACATGGGACACATTTATGAGATTATAAGCATTTAAGAAAAATAATTTTGCAACATGGAGCAAAGACGCCTCCCTTGAAACATTAAAGTCTCAAAGTTCTGTATATTGTCTTGCGCTTAGATAATAAGCCAAGGATTTACTTAAATGCTTCTTAATTGTGGCCCAACCCCAAAACAGTGAGGTTGTTTCCTAAACAACATGGTATAAAAAAATTGTAACTCAAGATAAAATAAAAGGCTAATTTATAATAAGTACACACATAACTGCAATAATTCAGATATTAAGTGACTTATATATCTTAGTCTTTCTTTTCAACTACCTGATAAAGTTCCACTAGAGAATCAACATTCAGTAACATCCTCACAAAGGTTTAAAAAAAAAAAAAAAAAACAATAAGATAAATTATTACCGTTTTTGGAGAAAAGGCTCCCCAATATAGACGCGGATAATTGGATCCCTGTAGAGACAGGAAAATGTAAAGAAAACTAAAGACATACCGATACCATAGATCAATAATTGAATATGAACTAAGCCTATAACAAGTATAACCTGATTTTGTCCCCAAACCCAGAGTCGTCCAGTTGAAATGGTTCCATCATTATCACGTGGTTCTGCGATAGCAGCAGTACAATGCGCTCCACATGACACAGACTTCACACATTCTGTCTGCAATTGCTTCACCTTCTTTGGGTGTTTTCTACGGTTCTCTGTTCCATCCCCCAACTGACCAAATTCATTTCCTCCTGTTCAAAACCATGATTTCATTACTGAATATACACGACAACTCCATCTATATACCAAAAAAAAAAAATCAAATCAAATCAAATACTCGATCTTAGTATTTTCTTCTTCTTTCCCATTCAACGAGCTAGTAACTTTTTTCCATAATACGATGATTCGCATCCATCCGTTTCTTTTCTTTATTAGATTCAAAGATGAAAACTCAAACTTGTTAACAACTTCAAGTCGGTGCGGCGGGTGTTGGGATTGGCTCATACTTGTGCAGGTTTGACAAATGCCTCCTTGGTGAGGGAGCGGACGGGTGAGGGTTGCAAGGGGACAGCCCTTGCAAGCCAAGGGTAATGTGTATTTGGGCTTTGGGATTTGAGTTTTACTAATGTATTGGACTTCATGGATTTGAATCCATGTTATAGCAGCTAGGTTTTCTAGTTACTATAAATATTGTTTTGTGTATTGATCATTGTAGAGTTTGTGAAACATCTAATTAATACAAACAGGACTAACCAAATTAGTGAATTTGGGTATATTGTGTGTTCTTCTATTTTCATTCTTCTTTAATTTCTTGTGATTGTGTGCTATATTTCGATTTGAAAAAAATTATATATTGAATACAATGAAGAAGAATTCAGATATTATATATAGTTCTAAAACGGGTTATGTATAATTTCCAAATGGCTTTCAACACATAGTAAAACAATCATGCATATTAGCATCAACCAATTAACAAGAAAAAACTTAAATTTATCTGCCACGATTAGAAACAATATAATTACAAACGTGCAGGACATAAAGAGACTAACCCCAAGTATAAAGCGACCCGTCAGAGGCCACTGCTGCCGTATGCTCTCGGCCACAGGCAACATCCAACCATCTAGAATTACCTTCTGCAGGACATCCAAAAAGCTTGGGTGGAAGCTGCTTTGGGATCCTCAAATTCCTTTCTTTACCCTTTCTCCCTGTTTGCCCAGATTGGTTATATCCCCAGACATAGATTGCACTCTTCGTCGGAAGACTTGCAGCTCGAGATTCGCCAAAAATTTCATCAATACCCATTTATATATAATCAAATTAAACCCTATAAATAAACAATTGAAGCATAAAAAAGAAATTCAGCATGTACAAAATTGGCAGCCAATCTAATCTGTAGTCATAATTCAGCTACACAAAGTAATGCTCGGTTTGGTTACTGGGTATTGAAAGAAAAAATATACAGTTTATTAAAAGTTATCATTACGAGCTGAAATTCAATAATTACATCACATAAATATCGAGAAAGTAAACGATATAGAATGACAATCGATTAAAAGTGGATGATCCTATAAAGGAAATAAGCAATGCACCTCCAATCAAAGGTAAATAATGGCAATACGCTGTGTTGGTGGGCTTGGATATTCCGGGAAAATTGTAAAGAATAACTTATGGTGAGAGAAGATGATGTAATGGCTCGCGTAGTACCGAAAACCTTGTGAAAAATGTCAGCTGTCCGTGCTGCGAAGTTTGACCCACCCGAATCTTTCCAATTCGTAAACTCCCTTGTATTTGTAGAAATATCAAATAAGGCCACCCTACTTTCTTATCTTTATTTACACAACTGATATCATAAATATTCAATTTTAATTATCATATTACTATAAACATAATCAATTAAAGTATATACATGCACTTATCATTATTTACCAAAAAAACATCAGACCACGTGTTCAGTCCAATTAATTATCATATGTACTTGAACCTATTATCATTCACCAAAAAATATTATCATTAGATAACGTGCCTATTAAGCTTTGTAAATTAATTGTACACAAAAATAATATAAATCACGTTACCAAAAAAAATTATTATAACGTGCATTTTTAAACTTTTAATGATTAATTGATTGTATAAGATTAAATATAATATTAATTATCAATTGCATTTATATTTGAAAAAAAAATGTTATTTATTGAGATAAAAATAATAAAAAAACCAAAATTATATTTATTATTGGGTTAATATTAAAATTTAAATAATTAATACTTATTTAAAATTTTTAAATAATTTAAATTAAGTAATAAAAATAATTCTCTAAAAAACAATTTAATATAATTTATATTAAGAAATGGAGGAAATATTTTCTTTTGTGTGGTTGGCTGTTGGTCAACTTACATTTACATACTTACGGCCGTTTTATTTTGACTATTATGTGATTGCGTGATAATATGCCGATGGTTAGATTTTGACACATTTTTTTAGTTATTTTTATATATAACACTAAATTATACTACTACTAGTAGTCTCTTGGAGGCATATAGATATAGATATATAAATAGACGATTTTGTTTTTTTAGGCGGTATGCGTTTTGTTTCTCAGTTTCTATCTCCGAAGAACTCCAACTCCAGAAAATATTTACAGGTCAAGCTCTTCCCCTTATCTATCTCATCGTCTTCCTTTGTCATATATTACTTATTTTACTCCATGCCCCTTGATTCTGAATTTCTAAAACTTTCAGCTTAGGTTTATCTTAAATCTTGCGTCTGTATATATAATTTTAATTGCCTTTGATTTTAGAATTTCTATTTCATATCTATGTGTGTGTACTGGTATTTTAAACCGATAAAACCTTGGGTCTGCATTTAAACTAGTCCACCCCGAAAGAATTTTCTTTACGTTTTGTATTCTATTTTCATCTTTTGGGAAGAAGATATTTAGGGCCTCTGCTCGGGAATGACTTCTTTTAAAACGACTTATAAGCTAAAATTTAATATGACTTAAATGCCTGTTCGGGAATGACTTATAAGTTAAAATGATTATTTTAAAATGATTTATAAGTTTTAATATAAGTGACTTATAAGTTTTAAAGTTATGACTTATAAGTAAAAGTGTTTGACATCTGACTTATAAATTAGAAATTAAGTTAAACAAGTTATCCGGCCATAAATAATAACTTATAAGCTAAAATAAAATAAAAATGTAAAGATTACTAAAAAAGAGATTAATAAAAGAGGGGCAAAATAGACATTATATTTGGTCAAACTAACTTATTTTAAAATGACTTATAAGTCATTTTTAAATAAGTCACAAATAGTTACTTATTTTTTTGACTTCAAACTTAACTTATAAGTCAAAAAATAAGTGGTTGTCAAACACCTTAATGGTTTGCCCAACTTATAAGTTGTTTCCAAACAGGGAAGTCATTTTAAATTGACATGAATAAAAGTGTTACACTATTTTAACTTATAAATCAAAAATTAACTAATTAAGCTAAAACAAGTTGTAAAAGTGTTTGGCTAAAATGACATATAAGTTAAAATAAGTAGTAAAGATTAGTAAAATAAGGGCAAAATAGTCTTTGCATTTGATCAAACCTACTTATTTTAAATTGACTTATAAGTCAATTTTTGAAAAGTACGAAATTGTTATTTTCAAAAGCTACTAAGTCAATTTATAAATTAAAAAATAAGTCACATACGAACGCTCAAATACTATAAAACTACTTATAAGTTGGTTTAACCAACTTATATTATTCAGGTGGTAGACTTCAGAGCACAACACAAATTAAACTTGAAATTACTTATCAGAAGAAGTTAATTTTGAAATATCTAGGATGTGGGTACTTCTAGATCAAACCTACTTATTTTAAATCGATCTAAATCATCGTTGAAAATTTTAAGAAATTTCCTTTTTCAAAAGCTACCAAGTCATTTTATAAATTCTAAAATCTCATCTGAACGCTCGAATACATTAAAACTACTTATAAGTTGGTTTGACCAACTTATATTATTAGACGTTAGGCCCCACAACACAAAGTAAACTTGAATTACTTATCGGCCTAATTTTGAAATATCTCGGATGTTGGTATTTCTAATCTAAATTATCGTTATAAAATTTCATTTAATTTTTTTTTCCATAGAGCATTCAATGTCTTAAAAATCCCTGCCTAGGCGCTAGGCCTCCCCTTGGCGCCCCTCCTAGATGCTAAGCCTCCCTTGGCTCCCCGCCTAGGCGTTACAAAAAAATCTCTTGGCGCGAAAATTAAGCCTCTGGCCCAGGGCCCAAGTAAGGTCCTCCAAAAATTAGGGAGAGAGGGTTTTTTAATAACTATCACGAACCAAATCTTGATATATTTATTTTTCTAATAATTTAACATATTTATAATACAAGTTGTAGCATATCAAATCACAACAAGAAGTGAACAATACCAAGTCAAAATGGATAATTTTATTATAGTTGTAATTTTTGAACTTGTACCAACTTCAAATTATATAAATGATGATACATTTGTAATATTTAGTTTAATTCAATATAATTCTTAAATTTATGTTTAGTTTCTTAAGTTTTAATATTGAATTAAATTCTTGAAATTTTAAATTTTATTATTTAATAGAAATCTTGTTTATGAATAAAACTAATACGTTAAAAATATGTTTGAACTTCGAACAATTGCATGTTTGTTTTTGTACTTTGATATTAGCAATATGGATATTTATTTGAACTTTAAGCAAATGCATTTATTATCTTTATTATAGATTGTTTTTCTTTATATTATTGTTTTGTTTGGATAAATGTAAGATAAAATATTAAAATTGGCTTAAAATAAAAAATTCCGTCCAGGCACAGCCTAGGCCTCCCGCCTCCCGCCTCCCGCCTCCCGCCTCCCGCCTCCCGCCTAGCGTCTTTTAAAACATTGAGAGCATTTGAATGGCAACCCTAAATCTACTACTATCACCATGATGGCAAAGAGTATGAATTTCATTTGAAATGATGTGGTAGAAAGCGCTGTGACCGAGAGGCTAGCGCTGGTCATTTCTCTAAAAAGCAAACCTTCTTGTTTCCCATATATGTGTAAAGAATTTGCAAACTACTTCCATTCAGTGTAAACTTTATATTCTCATGTTGTTCTGAGCTAAACTAGTAATAGCAGGTAGAAAAAGTTCCAGGTTCAATTCATTGTTGTTTTCCTGTTTATTTATCTTCTTCTAAAAATGCTTAGACAATAGAGAGTACATGTATTCTTTTGCATCGGAATGTATAACTCCAAATGACTAATTTCCGAGCGACTGCAGATATCATTTACGACTCAAATCAATACGAAACAACATGGCGAAGAAGCTTATTCAAATTGATGTCATTTCAGACACTGTGTGCCCATGGTGTTGTGTGGGCAAAAAATATCTTGACAAAGCTATAGCTTCATCAAAGGATCAATATGATTTCAAGGTTCTTCTGATCTCTTTTTATTTTATACTAAGATGAACATTTAATAACCGACTTTCACCATTTTGCAATTGAATCAGTGGACCTTAATTATTTAATTATGTCATTAAAGTGTGAACTTGTTTGCAGCCATCATTGTTCGATACTGGAGACTTTTAAGATTGCTGAGTTAGAGTTTGATTATGATATACATTGTAAAAAAACATGAAGTCGTATCTAAATGTGTTTTGGTGCTAACTTAATTGTTGGAGGCTGCATCTCACGTTACCTATGATGCAACAATTGGGGGAATATAAGACAATGATGTGATGCACCCAGTAATATAAATTTACCTTAATCATAAATTCGCAAAATATGTCCCATTTTATTGATGGGATTGTGTTTTTCATTGCTCCAGCTGGTTTCCCCATTTATAGTGTTCTACTTGGTGCTGGTATTGGCAGATTAGACTTGTCAATGATATCCAGATAATTTACTCAACATTGAAGGCCTCTCTCTTGTGAATGATAAAATTTAAAGCTATACAGAGCCTTCTGAACTCCTAGTATTGCATACAACTCCTACAATCAAAGGCCCTTTAGTTTCACCCAATTTTCCACGATTTGAAACTCCAACGGTGTGCTTGCGAGTTTTATTTTGGTGGAATAGGCAGGGAAAGTTGAACGCTTTCTATTTATAGGAAAAAAAAAACTATACCTTCCCTTGCGCTCGAAATAAAATTCACAAATACACATTAAGTTCCACTAATTCTGAAACCTTTGACTTAGTGAAACTCTCTATTTATCACATTCCAATAATTTATGCATGACTATAGTTACTTGACTCGCTTGATAGGTACCCCTTCTTGCTGGATTGAAATCCAACCTAGATGAGACACTTCAATAGAGAGACATCAGAAATCTTTTATACGTGCAGTAATGGACAATTACAATACTAACAAATTACAAGTTTAGTGACTTAGTTTCAAAAAACTGAGTACTACAACTCAGCTTGATTAATTAGTGCGAGTTTAGTGACTAACTATGCATTCTAGCCTTCTTTAAATTCTAGCTCTCATTTAGTTTTAAATATGATCCCTTTTGATTTGGCTAAAATCTATTTTGCAGATTTTATGGCACCCCTTTTTCCTTAATCCTTCAGCCCCTACAGAAGGCATTGACAAGCTAGAGTTTTACAGGAGAAAATTTGGGTCCCGAGCTGAACAAATCCATTCTCGAATGGCCGAGGTTGGTTAATTTTCATTACTCAACTAACCAGTTAAAATGTATTTATCTGCCTTTACTTCACTAAGACCCATGTATGGCCTTATGAAAATGTAGGTTTTTAAGGGTATCGGATTGGAATACAACATGTCTGGACTCACGTAAGTTTGATTTTTAGTTTGGTCATGGAACTCTTCATTGAAGAGACGAAGCCATAAGATGAAGGGTCTTTTATATGGAGATGCCACTAAATACTTAATAAGTGCAGGGGGAATACTATGGACAGCCACAGGCTTATATATTTGGCAGGTCAACAGGACCTAGGTAAGCAACATGATCTTGTGGAGGAGCTGTTCATTGGTTATTTCACACAAGCAAAGTATATAGGTGACAGGTAAGATCAGATTGTGGTTGATTTTGATGACATCATTTTCTCTACAAATTCTATTGCATATATATATATATATATATATTTGATTTTTGTGCACTATATATTATGTCTGCTGGAAGTTGGGAAATATATAGTATTTTTCCATAACAAATTAAGTGATGGTATTTAATATGAGAAAAGTCGTCAGTTTTTTTCAAGTGTGTCTCTGACAAACTTCAATAGTTTAAAAGGTTAAGTAAAAGTCATTTTGGGACAAAGGATGTATTTAGTCTTGTATGTATATTAGAATAATTATAATTAGGATGCCACTTGGGAAATAGATATGAATTATTCTATAAAATTAACATTCGTTAACAGATAATATTTTTAAAAGAGTAGGTTTTGTGTCTCCATAAATACTTACGAAGAAATGCAATAACCAATTTATAATCTGTATATGCAGGCAATTTCTTTTGGAATCTGCGAGGAAGGTTGGGGTAAAAGAAGCAGCAGAATTTCTTCAGGATCCAAGTAATGGACTGAAGGAGGTATACGTCTTTCCAACAAGATATCATGCATTCTCCTTTTGATTCTCAAGAAGACGATATAACTAAACTAATGAAATAAGTCTGAAGTAAAATTTTAACTGCTGAAACGGCTGTTGTAAGATGCCAAGTACTTTTTTCCTTGCGTTTTCTTTTCGTTACCGCTAATCATTATAGTCATTAGAGGGAAGGGCATTGAACCCTACACCATGGAGTGTGAGGGTGGACTATCGTCCCACTGAACCTTGAACCTTTTACTTAAATTTGTTAAGATGGTTTGAGCTTCATTTTAATTCTTCTACAGCTCCTTTGATTACCAAAAACGCAGAGAAAAGTTGTCTTTTTTATTTACCTTAGCTGCCCCTGTCTGTCACTGATCATGCTGTTTATGAACCATTGAAGGTTAATGAGGAGCTTCATTCGACACATGTTAACGGAGTTCCGCATTTCACGGTAGGTTGTTAAAAAAGTGAATTTGCTATAGTTGCCAATATTTCTTAGGTGAAAGCTTCTCCTTCCAATACTGACCAAGCCGTGATTTTTTGGCAGATTAACGGGAAGCACAAGTTGAGTGGTGCTCAACCCCCAGAGGTCTTCCTGAGTGCTTTTCTAGTAGCTGCCACGGACAATACCTAATACCTCATTTCATATTCAGTCTATCAACAGAACTACACCTTTTCCTGCACCGGACTTTTAAATATTATTCTAAATAAAGGGCTCATGATTAGTACGTCGTATTTGCATATAATGTGTGTATTTTATAGACAACATGCATGATGTGAACAATAAATTTGCCATATTGTACAAGTATTCAACCCGTTGAAAATTTAAATCATATTGAAAGAATTATTTGAACTTTTGGTATTAAACCTGGTGGACTTTGAATAGTTTGACCAACTGAATAAATCCGAGAGTTGCATTTATTTGATTATTTTCTATATTTTTTTTGGACATAGGGTATATGTATTAAATCATTCACTAGCATACCTTTTCTGAACTTTTGTTAATGCATATATGATTTGAAAAGTTTGATTTGACTATAATAAAATTCAACTTCTTTCTGGTTGTTTTTCTATTTTTTGTTTACTCAAATTTTATTCATTAAAAAATCAAACTACTTAATATAAAACAAGATTTAAAGATTTGATAAATTAAACAAATTTTAATCAAATCTTATTTTATTAAAATACTTCGGAATCAAATTGATATCGTGTTGAACCTTAATCAAATATTATTTGTATGAAGTAGCATAACAACCATTATCGGACCTATTCCTACGCAGAAATACAGACTAGATCTGATTATAGTAGGACAACAATAGTTTGTCCATGTGGAAGAATAGATGCAAGTTGACCATATATTTTCTAGTATATACCAAGACATGGTATATTATGGCATACAAATAACATAAAATGACTTCCTTGCTTCTATGTATTGCAATTTGCAGCCTCTCGTTCTATAAAAAATCAACTACGAGGAAGATCAACTCAGAGGATGCAAGAAAAAAAAGAAATTAAAGTGCTTATCAAAAAAAAGAAATAAGAAGAAATTATTTACAAGAACTTCACATACTCTACTCGTGTCCTTGTTTCACTCCTTGATTTAAGCACATTTTCCACTTTCCTCTGTTGAAGATGAGAGAATAGGAAACGCAACACATTCTGGAGAATATTGTACTTGTGATGGATAAAATCACATTTGCTTTATATGACAAAACACAATTACAAGTGGTTCTCACAAGGACTTTACATTTTTCCAGTTTGCAGTTTGTTGTTGGTTTCATCCACCACGGGCACCTTTGAAGTATCAAGTCTCATCAAATACCATCACCTAGAAAAATCAACCAAATAAAATTATGTCCAAAACACTGATCAGATAGCCTTAAATGCGGGACAGTGGGAGACTTTCGATATGGAACTAGTAATCCAACAAAGTTTCATCCACATTTTAGATCATCTCCATTTTATCCAGATAAATTTGTAGTGCTCAAATCATGCCAAACGCAAGGGGGGTGTTAAGAGAATAAGACAGTGAATAAAATAAACCCTATATGCTACTCCACTCCTTGCCACTTGGTCTTTGATTTGATGTTTCATCTGCAGTAATTCATGCATCATTAAATTCATAGGACTTATATAATGCAGTACACGTAAACAATACTAATGGTTTTTGTCAGTGATTCTAGATTACTATGGTTGAACTACTAATGATGATTGAGGATCATGAACTAGTTTACCAGTCTATTGAGGGATAATATTGCAGAAAATAAACAGAGGTGAAAGGGATCACACCTAAATTACCATAGGCGTCTATGTTACAATTAGAATTGTGTCACAGACTCGCAGTCTACAAAGCATAATTGCTAGATGATTTTCTAGAATTAATCGATCTCAATTGAATTGGAAACATTACATAGTTCTATAGTCTTTAAGAAGTCCTAATTCAAAAATCTACAAGGACTTGGGCTCCCCTCATGAACCAAATGACTTGTACAAGGAAACCTCTAGAAGACAATATATCGGTTTTAAAAGACCCAGTAACACATTACTAATTTATACGAGTCGGACCTGACCAAAATATTTTATACTATATAAGGAAACTTGGTTAAAATTAAACTTAATAAGAAATCACAAATTGTTCATTTTGAGTAACACTACAAATTAAGCCAATCTCCAGACTTACGTAGTCTTTAAACTTTGCTTTTCCTTGAGCTTCTTATGGACAACATCACTCCATATACATAATTTATTAGCAAAAATGAAGAACTGGGTAAGATTGAGAACCCATGGAATTCGTTTCTTAGAAAAGAAAGTTTTCCCAAAATATGCAATATAACTGATAAATGCCATTAATAAAAATAAGAAGACAATAATTTTGTGAAAACTATGGAATAAATGAGTATGAAAAAAGTAAACTGGAGCTAATGACTTTTTTACCTTGCCACACACCGGGCAGTTTTCGCTTCTCTCCATCCATTCATATATGCAGCCAAGGTGAAAATGGTGAGAGCATTGTGTAATTATCTTGGGGTTTTCAGAGGTATACTCTATAAACAAAATCATACAGAAGACATGAAAATCAACATTCTAAAATCAGGACATTTATTAATAATACATAAGGGAATATCAATATATTGATTATTGAGATGCAGAACAACAAGCATCAGAACACTGAGGTGAGCTCACTTGAACTTGCAGGTTAACTTGACATACATGGCCCTAAATAAAGTTTTCTTCAACAACACAAATATGTCGATCATCTTATTTCTGTTTTGCAGTTTGACCATGTTGCACTCTTACATGACTACACACTGAAACTTCCAACAAGTATTCACTGTTAGACCCAAAACCATCAATAAAATGTTTGTATGGAACAACACTTAATGGAAAGATCAAGCCACTCAGTTCTAGCCTCATAGCCTGTTCCATTATTTTCTGGATTAGCAAAATTATCAGTTACTCTGTATTTTTTTCATTTCATATTTTTTAATAAAAATTGAATAATTTAAAAATAAGTGCTATAAAGTACAGCTTGTATCAAGACTTTTGATTCACATGCTGACATTAATCAGTATGTGTATTTAACACAATAAACCCGATTCTCTGTTATTTTACCATGTGGTATCAACCAGTGAGCAAAAGTCAGAAAATGTATCTAGCACATTAAGCACAATGAAATTCTGAAATGCTAAAACCATTTTCTGCAAGTAGGGTGAATGCGGCAACCACCTCACCATAACAAACAAAATAATAAAAAATAAAACAAACAAGATCTGAATTTGTTAAGGCATAACAAATTAATATGACACACCTTAAAGACATAAATGCAAGACATGTTCAGAATGTCCTTGATCCATATAGCTCTTTGCATGTTAGCAAGCATATAGGTCGACAAGCAGTGAACATGTTGAAAATTAAGTGAACAGGTAAGACATCATAGTTATAATCAAATGGCCTATCTTGACCAGAATGAGAAACTAAATTCTTATAATTTACCTTCCAGACACGTAGGGCAGACATCTTCATCTTCTGAAGAAGATTAAATATGCGCAAATCCAGTTGCCAATTTTCCTGTTGAAAGCTTCCCTGTAGACTTGGAATCATGCACTTTTGATCCTTCTTCACATGTAGACTCATTCCATTTGTTGGCAATAATTAAAGGTTCTAAATCTGCATCGGTGCCACTTCTTCTCAGTGGATCAGATTCCTCTTGTGAATGACTTGAGCCTTTCTCCCGTCTTGAAACCAGTCCATCCCGTTGCAAGCGGAAGTACCTAGTGTCGGCGTCATAAGGCAAGGGCCTTGGAGGAGATCGGTAAATGTCGGACAGAGAGTTGTCAGATGCAGTATGACTGAAAGATTCTGTCCCCTGAATGGCTGAAAGGTTGGTTTGTTCTTCCCCTCTTCGAAATAATGACGTATACTAGATAAAATAGAGAAATATAGAACAAGTTGTTTTCAAATTAGGGACACTAAAGCCAATTCCAACAAATAAGGATGTAACCCTCGTTTCATTTAACAGTAACCAAATCCCTTGCAAGTTAATTTGTTCCACCATGACGTACATATTGTCCATAACAATGTATACTTCATATGCATTTTAATGAAAAATTAAGCATGCCTGCCTACAAACTACAGTTTATGTGTTATTAAGGCATTCCTACAGAGGAATTAGAAGAAGGAATATCACATCATCACTTTTTTTTTCTTTTTTCAACAAGAAAACATGCCTCTTGAATCTGTCCCATTGGAATTTATACCTAAATACCCAACCTCTTGGAGGCAGAACATACCAACAACTAAAGGGTGAGTAAATAAGAAATCCAACGGAGCTGCACAAAAAGTAAACCTCCAATTTCTCCAAGAAACCTATTAAAAAAATACATGTAATGCACAACTTACTGCTTATTTTTCTCTTCCCTATTATGGTTTGATTCCTTCATGATGAACAGGTTTATGTATTATTTAATTTTTCACTGTGACCATTTTGGAGTGAAAGGTCATGGTCCAAGTACATCCTAATTTCATAATTTTCAACCTCAATTGTACATATTTGACATGTGGGTGATTATTCTTCTTGTAAACTTATTTCCCATTTATTTTAGATTTTTTTTAAGCTATGCTTTATCATCAAACAGGTTGTGTATACTCCAATCTCGCCACAAGTATTCTTCTTTTTCGGTTTATGTATTATTTAATTTTCACAAATGCGATAATCAATTATCTAAATACTTAATATGCATTTACGGTGACCATTTTGGAGTGAAAGGTCATGGTCCAAGTACATCCTAATTTCATAATTTTCAACCTCAATTGTACATATTTGACATGTGGGTGATTATTCTTCTTGTAAACTTATTTCCCATTTATTTTTAGATTTTTAAGTATTCTTCTTTTTCCCAGTGTTCTAAAAGGCGACTTAATAGGCTCGCTGAAGGTCTTTTGTCATTTTCGCCTTCTCCCCGACCTATTTACCTAGGCCAAAAATTCCTCCAAGAAATTAGGCGGGGCATAGGCGAAGGCGTGCTAGGGCCCTAGGCGGGTAAGGCAAAATAAACTCCTTTATTTTAATCCAAATTTAAATCTCATAAAACTATTTTATTTTTAATTTATCAAAAATTTTGAAACGAATTAAACTAATTTATTTCAATCAAATAAACTCTTTCATTTTAATTGAATTTAACTGAATCCAATTCCATATAATAAAAAAAATTCTAATTAAATTGAAATCTTTATTTAATTAATTATGGAATC
Source organism: Panax quinquefolius (assembly GCA_020205615.1). Lineage (NCBI taxonomy): Eukaryota > Viridiplantae > Streptophyta > Magnoliopsida > Apiales > Araliaceae > Panax > Panax quinquefolius. The sequence continues at coordinate 24,188,526 of CM035156.1, forward strand.
CTTTCAAACTATATTACCTCATCACTTATATAGTCTTGCAAATTCACCGGAATTAAAGATTTGCTAGTGAATAGAAAATAAGGAACAAGTGTTATACTGGATTCTCTTTCCTGCTCACAAACAAACTTTTATTTAAATAATATGTAAATTTTGTCAATTACATATCTAAACAACCTCCTTTATTTAAGGAAAGATGGATTTCGACTCCCTACATTCACAAATAAACCTTTATTTTGGAAAAATAAAATCCAATTTCAACTCCAATTAGGCTATCGCTAATCCAATTCCAACTCTAATTAGTTAAGATGTAAATTTAATTTTAAAATTAAAACAAACTTTTATTTTAAAGATTAAATAAACTCTTTATTTTAAAATTAAAATAAACTTTTTATTTTAAGACTTAAATAATTATATATATAATATTCAATTTTAAAATTAAATAAACTCTTTTATTTTAATATTAAATAAACTTTTATTTTAAAATTAAAATAAACATTTTATTTTAATTATAAATAATTAAGAATAATATATATATAAAGATATATATATATATATATATATAACTATTATATATATAATATAATATAATAAAACAAACACTTGCATAATGGTTATAGAAAGCGTGTAAAAAAAAGCGAAGCATTAATTAGCTTTAAATTAAAAAACCTGACTTTAGATTTAAAATCCTTATTGAAAATTTGTTGTTCACTTTGAATTCCACTAATTTGAGCTTCAAAAAAAATTCTAATAAAGACAATTTCTATAGCATAAAGATTTAATATAGCTTTAATTACGCAGGCATTAAATCGCGACATCACGAAATTCTAATATTTAGTTGGACCTTTTGCATCAAAAAAAAAAATCGAATAATCTGTAGTTGTTTTTTTTTATAATAAATTTTATAAAATTAATTTATGCCCAATTAGGGGACTAGGCGGAGAGTTTTTTTTTAGTTTTAAAAAAAAAAGATTGCTTAATAACTACCCAAACCAAATCTTGATATATTTATTTTTAATGTTTTATCATATTCATAATGTAGGTTGTAGTATATCAAATCACAACAAGAAGTGAGCAAGATCAAGTCAAAAAATGGATAATTTTATTATAGTTGTAATTTTTTGAACTTCAGACCACCGACTTCAAATTATATAAATGATGATACATTTGTAGTATTTAGTTTAATTCAATATAATTCTTAAATTTATGTTTAGTTTCTTAAGTTTTAATATTGAATTGAATTCTTGAAATTTTAAATTTTATTATTTAATAACAATCTTGTTTATGAATAAAACTAATATGTTAAATATATGTGTATTAACTTTAAGCAAAAACTTTTATTATCTTTATTATAGATTGTTTTGCTTCATATTATTGTTTTGCTTGGATAAATGTAAGATAAAATATTAAAATTGGCTTAAAATCAAAAATCCCGCCTAGGCCCCCGGCCGCCCGCCTAGCGCCTTTTAGACCATTGCTTTTTCCCAAATCATGTTTAATTATTTAAAGGTAAAGAATAACTACAGTGCTTAAACATAACTCAATAACCAAAATGAGTTACACTATGATGACAAGACAATACCTTTACCACGAATGACTCGTTAATTATAAAAAATCAACAAACAACACTCTTTAACCCATGTTCCTCTTTCTGCAATAGTTCCTAGCTTCCTAGTTCCTACACTCTCATCCTCGTCCAAATCACCAATGTACCACTTACGACCACAACTTGACAATTTTTTTAGTTTTCACTTTTCAACATCAATCATAATCAAGAGTCGTCAGCTAATCAATTCTAAGAAGCATTACCAATCAACCATAAGCTTCATCGACAGAAAATCTAGAAATTGCATGTTTCTTACTTTCTAGAAGAGCAAGTTAATGTGATGGCCTTGAATTTGGACTCTTGGATTAAAAGTAGAAAATTAATTGTGCACACGTGTATGAACGCGAGTAGTGCATAGTTCATTTTCATGATGCTCTTAGAGAAAATATAATAGAACATATCAACCATCTCATAGTAAGTAACAACCAAGGGTTATAAAACATACCACATACAAGAACTGATTAACGAAACAACGAAGACAAATGCAGCTCCTATAAACCGAACTGTTTAGATTAGTATAATCTTCACACTCGTCGCCCAGACAGCAACAAACAGAACCCATGGTATCAAATCCAATCAAAATCAACCACTATGGATATTCACCATGTCTCTCCAATCTCATAGAAAAAACCCAAATGCCGTAGACTTGTACATAAAGCAAGTGGTGTTTGCAGCACTAAGATTTTGCGAACAAATAGGAAAGATGAGAGAGGACCCTGGGCTCGCATACTTTGAGGGGCCCCACGAACCAGTACCCTCTCTCTCTCTCTGACACAAACTCAGAAGGCCTTTTTTGTTGTATTGAAACCTGAATTAAACATTAAATATATTTTCACCTGAAAAATAGCAGCAATACAAACATAAGGGACGTCAGATACCTGATAATATCATCCTCAAATACAATTGATCAAGACTAAATCTTAGAAACAGTAAGCATCACATAAACCAGCGCAGATGTGATCAGAGGTCATCCCTTTTTAAGCAAATCAGAACATTCAATCCATATGCATATACTCCGTTTTTTTCTTCTTTATTTTTTTCTTTTTGATAAGTAGACTTTGTTCAAAAATAAAATATAAAACATCAGTATACATTTAATCAAAAACACAATTTATTTATTTATTTGGGTGCAATCAAGCTGCTTCTCACAAGCAAAATAAACTTACCATAATGTATACAACAGCAGATATTACAAGTGGTTTTAATCAATTTAACTGCCAAATTGATAAATTATAATAAAAAGTTGGAATTTTTTCCCCAGTTCCTTTGGGATAAGGTAAAGAACCGTTTCCATCAACGACAAGAAGTAGCTTAAATATATAGAGATCCCAGTCGAGATTATAATTCAATAGAAAAACACGCAAGAAAGCATCAAGCAAGCATGCAAGCCTTTTCAGATTATCAAATGGAGAATTGCAATGAAACCCATTTCCAAACCTAAGTCTACCGACAATATTTCCATTCGTAATAAAACAATTCCCATGTCAGATTGTAAGACTAGACAGTGATCAGAATCACCTAAATACTATAAACGAGGATTAAAGGAACAAGGTTGACAATGAAAACAAAAATTGGTAACAGAACAAATTACCTTTAGAGTTATAAGTGAAGAGAAAAAAAAGGAGAGAATCGATAGATGATTTGATTTTTCTGTAGCTGGACAGAAACCCAGAAATCCGAAGTCATATGCTCCGGAATCTCCAGTGGATTATCAGTGTTGGATTTCTCGGCAAGAAAAGAATAAATTTTATTTTAATCAATAATGTTATTTAATCAACATAAAATATATTCGTGAGGAAATAATTATGGTTTAAATTAATTACATATTATGCACTATTTAAATTAATGTGAGATAAAACCTATTTTGAAATTGGGCGAAAAAAATACAAGAGACTATTCTAATTAATTTGAGCAGTCAAAAAATGAAAGTGGGAATATTTTATATTCATTCTAAGGTGGTGAGAGAGAAATGAAATAAAAGTGGAATTATTGTAACGGGAGGAGAGAGAATTTTGTTACATCATTTTTATTTTTGTAATTACAAGAGTTAGAAATAACGTGTTTTTTTTATTAAAGTGGAGAAAATAATAATTTAGCCAATAATATTCAAAATATATATTTCTTAAAGATTTTTTCTCCTTTTTTATTAATACTATTTATATTTTTATCTTCATCAATAATATTGAAGATGAAGATGAAAGCTTGTTTTGTTTTAATTTAAAATTTTGTTTAATTATTATTTTCCTTTTTTGTAATTATTAGTTTGCCCTTTGTTTAATTAATATGTTACTTCTATTTAATTATTAATATTTTGTCCTTTGTGTAATTTTATATTTTGCCCTTTGTTTAATAAATTTTCTTTTACTCTGTGTTTACTTTTTGAATTAATATTTAATTACTTTTCTAATAATTATTTTTTTAAGTTCAAATACTTTTATTATTTCCCACATGAGACAGATAATCCATTTTTCTAAAATTTGTTTTATATTCCAGTTCTGCTGCCAAATAAGCTACTATTAATTAACTATAGTTTGCCATATGGTCAAATTTGGGTATTTTGATTTCAAGAATACAATGGTTCAAGTGCCAAAAAAAAAAAAATTAATTGGTTAAAATAAAAAAAAAAGGTGTAGAGTTCATTGGTTTTTCTGGTCATTAAATAGGAAAAAAAAAACCCTAAACCTCTATCAATTATATTCATGAAGACAGGTAAATTATTACAATATATTTTATTAGTCATGGTAGTAATAAATTTGCGAATATATATATATATATATATATATATATATATATACATTTTAATTATATATATATTCATTTACATTTTAATTTGATAAAATTATAATTAGCATTTCTTTTTAAATTATTTACGATATTTTACTAAAAAAATTTATTTAAATTTTTAAATTTTGTACATTGGTTTCAAGTCGATATTATATATATTAAGGATAATTTAGTATTTTAAGATGTTTAGATAAATAACTAATAATAATAATTAGAGTCGACCCTGGACCAGGGCTACAGCCTAGGGCCCAAAGCAGAGAGGCCCAATTTATTTTTAAAATTTATGTATTTATATGTATAAGAAAAAATAAAAAATAAAAAATAAAACAAAAGAAATTGTTGTAACTGTTAATGAAAAGAGAAGCCAATTAATCAAATCAGTCTTTATATACTCAATCTCAAGAAGAAACGTACCGAGTAAGGAAGTCACATATTAATTATAAAATATACTAATATAAAATAAATCATCAATAAATATGGGGAATCAAACTAGACTCTTAGTCACAAAAAGAAGAAAAAACCTTCGATTCTCTCAGTTCATAACGCAAGGCAAACAATTTTTTTTTGTGTGATTCTCCTCTTCTCCAACAAAATTATAAAATAAATCATCCACCAGCTAGACCAGTGTCTTTCTTTGAAGATAATTTTTTTTTTAAAGATACATATAGAATCTAGATATATAAATCTTGTAAATTGTAATATATATTTGTTAATTTTTTATTTATTTATTATTTGATTCAACAAAAAACTTGTGACGCTCCCAAAATAGGTATACATCACCCATTTTGAGTAGTCAATAACATGGAACAGAAATAACTACAACTTTATTAATACAACATGAAAACTGTGAGTTTAAATACAAATATTGTCGTCTAGACAATATTCACACCCAAATAAGTTCTCATTACAATTATTGGTACATTATTTTACAAAAATGGTGAGGACTACTAAAACAACTTTCTAGAATCATCACTCCACGCCCCAACTAGAACTCGCTACATTCTCGCCTCCTGAGAAGAAAAATGGAACAAAAAGGAAAAGGGTGAGCTCAACTAGCCCAGTAAAAAATATTATGACTAAGATAATATAGAACAAATTATCATTAGTCTTCAACAGGAAAAAATCTGATAAAATACAATAGACAACAAGTTTCAGATCAATATTCGCAGCGGAAATAATAATTCATAGAAGAGTGACGTTGTGACGCCCCCAAAATAGGTATACATCACCTATTCTGAGTCGCCAAATATATAGTACAGAATACAAATACAATCTTAATTATATAACAAGAGAGTCAGAGTTTAAATACAAATATTGTCTTCTGATAATATCCACTCGTAATAAGTCGCCATTATATTTATTGTCACGCTATTTAATGTAATAGTGAGGACTACTAGCTAATACTATCATCCCACCATCACTCCGCTCCCCGACTCGTCCCAAATTTCGTTCTCATTTCCCGAAGAAGAATAAAGAAAAAGAAAGGGTGAGCTCAACTAACCCAAAGAAGAAATATTATAACTAAGATAATGCGTAATAAATTATCATTAGTCTCCAACAATGTTAAACCGATAAAATACAATAGACATCAAGTTTAATCTGCAGTTTGACAACAGCAATCCATTAAAAGAGTCAAGTAGAGAATAAAATCTACTATCTTTTATGATTTAAAAGGTTTTTCATCACTTTTATCGCATTGAGACTCGACAAATAAATAATCCACATCATCGAATCACCCTCGACTACTTACCCAAGGATATTCTTTAGTATCACGACCACAAATTATCCATGCACTACGGGCCAAGGACATTCGTGTATTCATCAATGATCATGATCATGCCAATAACTGCCCATCAATGCACTACGGGCCAATGAGAACTTTTATCACATCATTTGTAACATTACGGTCATGATTACAACGAATAATTCCTGGTCATAATCATACCAAGTCCATCTATGCACTACAGGCCACAGATGACTTTCAAAAAATATAAACACGAGGATGATGACAATGATATAAGAATTCAATAAAACAAGTTCACGAATTAATTTATTTAGGAACTTATAACGTCCAAATTGTCAACATGATACTGCTTTGTAGAGTAAAATTCAAGAATGCTCAGAAGAATATTTCCATGAAAAATACTAGATGAAGCACAAATATCAAGGATATTCCACTAATTTCATGGAGTATAAAAGTCAAAATTTTAACCAACTGAGTATAATAACGAATGGAATAACAAAAAAAAATCACGCAAAAGCTGTAAGATTGGCATGAGAAAAGTTATTCCAATGTAATAATAATAATGGAACCAATCAAGTGAAATTCACACCGACGGTGATGTCCCAAATGTAATAATAAATGCGAGAATAATAAATAATGGAACCAGTCCGTGTAAAAGCGCATGCATGTGATATTCATTCAAAATAATAAATAAAGAGTGAACCAAGTCCGGTGTAAAACACACAGACATGATATTCCAATAGAATAATAACAAAGACGAAACCAGGTCCGGTGTAAAACACACGCAGGATATTCCAATGTATAATAATAAGAATGTCACCAAGTATAGGTAAACCGCATTACAAAGTTATTCCAACAAAACAATAAAGAAATGGAACAACAGAAGTTCTCTTCTTGAATACAAAAGAAATAATACCCCTTACCGTAAAAGAACTGAATATAAGAGTAGTTAAGTAGCAGAAATCTTTTCTTCTTTCTCTCTATAATTTTATCTCTATAGAGTTTCAGTGAATTCGTAAGAAATAATGAAGGAATGAGCTTCTATTTATAGAAGAATGGAAGTGTACTGTGCAAGGAAAAATAATTCTGCAGATTTATTTCTTCAACCAAATACAATAAAGTTAATCAACTAACCAATAAAATCTCAACAAAAATTAAAATATAATACATATATATAAACACATGTTTTCAACTTATATATATCAATATTATATATACACCACTTAATTTTTCTTCCCCATAACCAACATCAATCCCCCACCCACCCAATAATCAAATTCACTACACTCTTACACATCACTATCACACTACTACTTTTCCACCATTTTCACTCACACACACATCACACACCTATCACTTTCACATATCATTTTCTTCCACTATATACTTAAAACATACATATACTTCCATACGTATACTCTTCCATTTCCAAAATCATTTCCCAACACATATGGGCCCCAAATGTGGCCCCCACATATGGGTCCCACCTTTAAATAATTTTCTACCTATTATTTTGAAAATGGATAAATAGGAATCCATAAAATAAACAAAACTTCATAAAAAAAAATACCTTAATAATTTTAACAACATTTATCATCTTTATTATAATTCACAATATTAATCGACCAGGTCGTTCCCAGGAAAGAGGGCTTTCCAATAAGGATTTCTCCTGTTGAGCTTAATTAGGTGACCAAACCTCTCCTTGCGTAACTTCTGACATCGTTAATATTGCAATTTATAATATTAATAACTCAATCATTTCAATTATTGATTTAATATTATATAAAATATCGATAATAATTGAATCAAATAACGTGAGATACTATGCAACAATTACTATAGCAATAATTGAACAAAACCGGTGACTTCTCACGTAAGCATTAATAATCAATACCGTGTATTATTATTATGCAACCACGCCAGACATCGACTTTTACTTTACTGAAAGTAGTTCAACAAAGATCAACCAGAAAACTTCCGTCGTTATTTTTAATAAAATATTTTTGTCGTTTTCTCAATCCGAAAATAATTCCGTTGTGGGGTCCACAAATGATTGTGCCATCTTACGAATATTCTCCGACACAAAGAATATTCCCCGACCAATCGAATATTATATGACAACTTGTATACTTTGCAAAATTTTCAAATACTACCCACAACTATAACATTATCTCAAATCCACACCTTAAAATTCAAAAAAAATATTTTGAGAAATTTAAATCTTTATTTATAAAATCTAGGGTCTCACAGACGTAGAGAATGAAATCTACTTTTATCTATGAATTTAAAAGTCCATCATCAATATTTTATCCCTGTAACATCAATCAATATTCATCTTGAATCAAATATTCATCTTTTTTGCAGACTACTGAGCCAAAGATATTCATCATCGGTTATGTTCATCATCTCAACACCGTACATCTTTGCACTACGAAGCCAAAGATTTTATCAAAAATTCATTCATCTTTGCACTACAGGCCAAAGATATTCAGTAATACCATCATTTAGGACTGAGGATGATGAAAAATATTTTAAAGAAAACGAATCCAAAGAAATAAAAGAACAAATATTAAGAATTACAGATTTTAAATAAATTCCAGTTCAAAAATACTTCATTAATAATCATAGTGAAGTAAAATTCAAGAATGATCAAAACATGGATACAATCAAAGCTAGTGTCCATAATAGATATTTTGGATAAAAATGAAAATTTAATTTTCCCATGAATAAGTGTAAATATTCGTGAATAATGTCAGATATCGTGAATAAGGTCGATATCGTGAATAAGTAACTCCAAACACTAAAAGACAATAATTTCACAAGAAAATCTTACCAATAATCCCAGATAATGATATTAGAAGAAATAATATCATTTAAAAAAAATAATATCCCTTACCTCGAGAAACAAAAGATTTCGACACCTGAATACTAGATATATAGTCTTTGAAGGAACTTGACCGTATAAAGAACACTCAAAGTATCAAAATACTCACAAGAATACGCTTCGACAATATAGAGAGAGAAAGAGAAAGAAAACTTTAGTTTCTGGTGTGATTTTCAATTCTAACCTAAGCACCCTATTTATAGAAAAATGCTTAGAACACCAAAGTATAAAATTTAATAAAATAATAATATAATTATAAAATTTTCACGCCCACCTCTTGAATTTGAATTCAGCTCATTAACATGTGCAAGTGGGGCCCACCAAATTGTAAAAAATGTTTTTATTAAAAAAAATATTTAAAACTTCAAAAATCAATTATTCTAGAACTCTGAAACTTCAATAATTCATAATAAATAGTTCTTTTATCAGAAAAATTCAAACCTCATGTCTTTTGCATAGGAAATTCCATTCTCTACAACTTTGTAATTTTAAATTTTTCCAAATTCCAAGCAGAAGTTGACCGAAATCCACAAACGGACGATTTTACGGGCTATAAACCAATTTCAGTCAAGAAATGGGGTCCACCGACATGTTTTAAACATTAATTGTAACAAAAATACTCCTCCTCCTCATATACTCATATATCCCACATTCATTATAAAAATATCATCATTATTATATTAATAAAATATAATGATATATTTAAATGAATTATTTATCAGAAAAGATAAAATAACAATTTTTCAACAATTGTCACATTAAAAATTTACTCCATCTATATTCACATAAAATGAATATTTTTCTTATCATATAAATCAATTATTAATTATTCACAAATAATAATACAGAATCACAATAATCGACAACCAGTAGGTCCTGGAAAGAGGGGCTTTCCAATAAGGATTTCTCCTTCTCGACGCCAAGCAATTAGGTGACCAAACCTCTCCTTAGTATGTAACTTTCTAGACATTGCCAATAATGTTATCTAATAATATTATTCAAATAATATGAATTATTGATCCGATAATGAAAATATCGTGTGTAGTGACAATTATCAAACAACAATAATATAAAATATCAATGTAGCAATTATCAATCAATAAAATAAAATATTGAATAATAACTTCATTGTAATAATTATCGAGTAATGCCTTCCTACGTAAGAATCAATAATTGGTGCAATACCGTGTATATCGTGTTTTAACCACCGGTATTCCAACAAGATAATTCAGTGAATAACTACGCCTGTTATTTATAAACAACTTATACTTGTCGCTTTCTTCATCCAATCGCTTTCACATGGGGCCCACACAAGGTCGCTACCATCATGCATTTAATATTCCCACACAGTAAGAATATTCCACGACCAAACGAATATTCTCCGATAAAAATGAATATTTTATAACCACTCAGATATTTGAAATATTTATGATTTTACCCATAACTAACCACATTAATCAAATCAACCCTTACTATTTTCAAAATAATAAATAGAGGAAATTTGATTTTATTTATAATAAGTTTGGGTCTTACAACCTCCCTCCTTATGAAATTTCGTCTTGAAATTGACGTGACGATACTTCGGTGTTTCAAAAGGTGAGGATACCTCGCTTTCATTTCCGCTTTCCAACTTCCACGTCATTTCCTCAATAAAGATGGTTTCTTCACAAAACTTTAACTTGTGGTATGACCTTTTCAGCATTAAAGACATGCTCCTTCCTATCCAAGATCTTGACAGTCCCTCCTCGACGTTAAGTCTTCGCTTTCATCCTCCGGTCTAACTCAATAACGTGGTTCGGGTCTTTCACATATTTACGAAGCACGATATATGAAAACATTATGAACACGAGATATACTTGGAGGTAACGCAAGTCTATAGGCTACATTTCCTACTCGGTCAAGAATCTGAAATGAACCAATAAATCGTGGATTGAGCTTTCCTCTCTTCCCGAATCTTGTAACTCTCTTCCATGGGGTAACACACAACAATACATGATCTCCAATACTAAATTCCACGTCCTTTCAATGAAGATCCACATAACTCTTTTGTAGATCTTGAGTCGTTTGTATACGCTGTTAAATCATTTGGATATTTTCCGTAGTCATACGTACCAACTCGGGTCCCAACAATGTTGCTTCACCCACCTCATCCCAACATATTGGAGAGCGACACTTTCGTCCATACAATGCTTCGAATGGAGCCACACTTATACTTGCTCGATAATCGCTTGTTGTAGGAGAATTCCACCAATGGTAAATACTTATCCCAACTCCTTTGAAATCTAGGACACGAGTCTTAATAGATCTTCAAGAGTTTGAATAGTCCTCTCTAATTGTCCGTCTGCTTTGAGGATGGTATGCAATACGGAATCAGAAATCCGCGCTCATAGCTTTTTGCAAGCTAACCCAAAATCGTGAAGTGAATCTTAGGTCACGATCCAAAACTATGGATACTGGCATGCCATACAATCTCACAATCTCATTTACATACATATGAGCAAGACGTTCAAGGGAATAAGTCTCCCGTATCGGCAAGAAATGAGCAGACTTGGTTAATCTATCAACAATAACCCAAATAACATTTATGCCTTGAGAAACCGTGGGAAGACCCATAACGAAATCCATGGTAATGTGTTCCCACTTCCATTTTGGAATCTCAAGTGGTTGTACCCTTAGGCACTTGATGCTCCGTCTTTATACGTTGACAAGTTAAACACCTCGAGATAAACTTCGCGATATCTCTCTTCATATTGTTCTACCAAAATATATGTTGAAGATCACGATACATTTTGGTACTTCCAGGATGGATTGCAAATGGTGTATTGTGTGCCTCCATCATGATCTTGTTCTTTAAATCGTAATCGTTAGAACACAAAGTCCGGAGTGGACTCAAGTATTCCTTCTTCATCGATTCTTGCTTCGAATAAGACCTCTTGTACTTTCTTCTTCATACGCATCACCTCCGGTTCAAGGGCTGGCGAGCAACTTTAACTTCATCGATTAAAGTTGGTTCTACGCGATACTTGACATCATCGCACTTTCGCTCCTCGATATGATCTTCTACTCAACGCGTCAACGGCTACCACGCTTGCTTTTCCAGATGGTATTGAATGGTGTGGTCATAATCTTTTAATAAATCGAGCCAACGTCGTTGTCGCATGTTGAGTTCCTTTTGGGTGAAAAAATATTTGAGGCTTTTATGGTCCGAATATATCTCCATTTTCTCTCCATATAGATAAGTGCCTCCAGATCTTTAAGCGCGAAAATGATCACTGCGCCAACTCTAGATCATGAGTAGGATAATTCCTCTCATATTCTTTTAAGTTGTCATGAGGCATAAAGGCTATGACTTTCCCACGCTGCATGAGAACACATCCTAACCTTTCGCTCAAGCATCATTAGAGATAACAAATCCATCCGAACCCGATGGTATTGTCGAACAAAAATAAAATGAGTCTTCTCTTGAGCTCTTGAAACTCTTCTCGCATTCCTCGCTCCATATTTAATTTTGTATCTTTTCGAGTCACCGAGTTAATCTGAGTAAATGATTCGAGAAAATCCTTCCACAAATCTCCGATAATAACCAAATAAGCCCAAAAGCTACGTACTTCGCCATTCGACTTTTGTTGTTCCCTAACTTTGTATTGCCTCCGGTGACGCCCCCAAAATTAGGTATACGTCACCCATCTTGGGTCGCCACTTACATGGTACATAAATTCAAATACAACTTACTAACCTAACTGTCGTGTACAATACGACATAAACTGTGAGTTTGAATACAAATATTGTCTACTAGATATTATACAAACTCAAAAGGAGTCCTCATTACAACTATTATCACACTATTTCACGTAATAAATGAGGACTACTAATGCTATCCTCCGGACCATTACTTGCTCCCCGACTCGTCCCAAATGCCTATGTTCTCATTTCACAAGAGAACAAAGGTGAAAGAAAGGGTGAGCTCAACTAGCCCAGTAAGAAATATTATGACTAAGATAATGCGAATAAATTATCATTAGCCTTAAAAGTGTTAAACAGATAAAATACAATAGACAACCACAGTTTAACTGCAGCGGAATAAGCAATCCATTAAAAGAGTCAAGTAGAGAATAAAGTCTACTATCTTTTAGGTTTTAAAAGGTTTTCATCAATTTTATCATTTGAGACTCGACTTAATAAATAAACCACCACATCTAATCATTCCTGTACTACTTGGCCAAGGATTTTCATCAAATTATCAATGGTCATGACTATACCGAATCACCCCTCGGTCATAATCATACCAAAATTGTCCATCAACGCATTACAGCCAATCGAGGACTTTTGTCACATCATTTATATCAAGTCATGATTATACCGAATGATCCTCGTCATAATCATACTAAGTTCATCTATGCACGTAAGCCAAAAGATAACATAATATAACATGAGGATGATGATGATGACATAATAATTCAATAAAACAAGTTCAAGAATTATTTAATCCATGAATTATTAACGCCCTTATTGTCAACATGATCTTTGTTTAGAGAGTAAAATTCAAGAATGATCGTAAGAATATTTCCATGAAAAGATATCGGATGAAACGCAAATATCAAGGATATTCTACTAATTTCATGGAGTATAAAGTCAAAGTTTTAACCAACCGGGTATAATAAAGAATGGAATAACAAAAGAAATCACCATGCATGCGCAGATTGCCAGATGTATGTGTTATTCCAACGTAATAATAATAACGGAACCCAGTCGTGAAATTCACACCGGCGTGATGTTCCAATGTAATAATAAAGATGGAACCAGATCCGTCCTGTAAAACACATGAATAGGATATTCCAACAGAATGATAAAGATTTTAACCGAGTCCGATGTAAAACACACGCATGTGATGTTCCAACAGAATAATAAAGATTTTAAACCAGTGTCCTGTAAAACACATGACGTGATGTTCCAATGTAATAATAGAAGAATGTCACCAAGTATAGGTAAATCACAGATACAAAGTTATTCCAATGTAATAAATATGAATGGAATAACATTAGATTTCACCAAGTATAGGGTATCGCCGTATACAAAGTTATGTATAGGTATACCACTTTTACAAAAGTTATTCCAACAAAATAATAATGAATGGAATAATGAAGTTCTCTTCAAGAAGAAAGAATAACACCCCTTACCGTAAAAAGAACCTAATATAGTAGTAGTGAAGTAGCGAGAATACTCTTCTTCTTTCTATAATTTTCTCTATAACTTCTCTATAATTTCTCTCTCTGTAGAGTTTCAATGAATTCGTAAGAAAATAATGAAGGAATGAGCTTCTTATTTATAGGAAAATGGAATGCATAAGAATTAATCCATGAACATCCAGATTGATTTACTTTTAATCTGACTATCCATATTTAAAGAAAAATCTTTTAAATAAAATATAATATATTCTATTTATATAAAAACATTTTACTATGCAAACACTATGCAATACTACGCAAAACACTACGCAACACTATGCATAATAAAATATAATATATTCTATTTATGTAATAACTTTAATAAAGTATTCTATTTTATATAAAGATGTTTCGCTTTTTATTACGTTAATAATACTGAATAAAACAAAACGTCATTATCGCTATAATAATTCATATTATTAATCGACAATAATGGAATCAAACTGAGCTGACTTCACATAAGATCAATAATCAATACCGCGTGCTTACTACGCAACCACACGTGACATCGTACTTTTTACTACCGAAAGTAGTTCAACAAGATCAACGGTAAAACTTCCGCCTTTATTTCAATAAAATATTTTTGTCGCTTTTCAATCCGATCAATAATTACATTGTAGGGGTCCACCAATGATTGAGTAGTTGTACGAATATTCCTCGCTAAACCTAATATTCCCCACTAATCGAATATAATATAACCACTTGCATACTTTGCAAAATTTATAAATACTACCCACAACTATAATATTATCTCAAATTCACACCATAATATTAAAAAATTATTTCGACAAAATTTAAATCTTTATTGATAAAATCTGGGTCTCACAATCTCCCTCCTTATGGAATTTAAGCCCTCGAAATTAGGGTACGACTGTATGATAAAGAGATGAGGATACCTTGAATACCTTTATCGTTGAAAACATTAAATTCATTTTTGCAATCCCACCAAAGATATTCATTAACAATTCATCTTTGCACCATGAGCCAAAGATATACAATCAGAAACCAATAATGCCGAGACGCAATTTAATAAGTATCACGACCACGAATTATCCATGCACCAATCGACCAAGGATATTCGTGTTTTCAATTACTGATCCACGATTATACCGAATAATCCTCGGTCATAATCATACCAAGTCTATCAATGCACTACTACCAAAAGATGACTTTTTACTACATCCATGAATTAATATTTCATTCTTTGAGACTCAACTCAATAATTAATCCATATCATCGAATCATCCCCGCACTACGTGCCAAGGATATTCATTAAGATCACGACCACAAATTATCCATGCACTACTACCAAAGATAATTGTGTATTCATTAAGATCACGACCACAAATTATCCATGCACTACTACCAAAGATAATTGTGTATTCATTAAGATCACGACCACAAATTATCCATGCACTACTACCAAAGATAATTGTGTATTCATTAAGATTATCACGACCACAAATTATCCATGACTACTACGGCCAAAGATAATTGTGTTTTTCAATTACTGCTTATGATTATACCGAACAATCCTCGGTCATAATCATACCAAGTCCATCTATGCACTACAAAAGCATGTATGACTTTCAACATAATATAAGCATGAGGATAATGATATAAAGAATCAATCAAATGAGATAAAGGATAAATATTAAACATTTATAATTTATCCAGATTCAAGAATATCCCCATGTTATCAATCACTTAATAATCTCATAATCTAATATCATTAATATTATAACAATATTTTAATCATTTCTTAAATTTATAAACAATTTATCTTAATTGTTTACGCTTTTACCATATAATGCATTTAATCATTCAAAAATGCCATACTCATAAGATATCATCACCAATTATCAAATCTCTCAAAAATATGCATATACTCTATATAGGATTCTCTAGCCATAATATCCTATTTTTAACTTTGTTACTTACATTCACATAACATATTTAACTCATATGTTCAGAATTAAACTATTTTCATGAAAAATACCAAATCAGTCCCAAAAATATTTCTTTTCTGGGATTTAGCATAATATAGTCCCATAATGAAAATATATTTTCTCTCGAATTTTAAAATTCATTTACTATTTTTCAAAAATCAATTTCTAATTAATTCCTTAAGAAATTAGCTACCTCAAGTTTAACTCCAAAATTCCCAAATCTTGGCAGGACCTTACACATGTTAACGTGAGCTTCTAGTTTAAATTTCATGGTCATCTGAGTTATAGAACTCCAGGTTATAAGCGTTTTTATTCGAAAAACCTAAATATTGAAAGAGTCATAACTTGCTCATTTTAAGTCGAAATGAGCTCATTTTTGGACAGGAGGTACTTTATACCATATACTTTCATGTCCCAAAAGGCCAGAATTTTTCTCATAATTTAAGTGGCTGAAACAGCCCTTTAAAGTTTCTGGGCAGTAGCATTTTCGAAATTTACAGCTTTGGTCTCCTTTGCTAAAATCAGTCCACACAAAATCTACAACACCTTTTCCAGTAATTCCACTTGGATTAGTTAGGTAACTCATAGATCTAACTCTAGGACTTGACCACATTCAAAATTCAAAATATAATAAGAGATATGGTCAATTGAATTTCATGTTACGCTTTTCACCAAAATCTGATTTTCAACTCTTTGTGATTTCTAAGAAACTTTCATGTTTTCACATACTAACCAACATAACTCATCATAAAACTTACTAATACTTCATATACCCATGATTTTCATCAGTCCTATGCTTTTATTATGACTTTCATCATAAACCACGTAAAGCTGCTTCATTTTAGTTGAAGAATTATTTGAGGGTTTAAGAAATGGGTTTTTATCTTTGGGGTCAATACAAAATTCGATTTCACGCTCTAGGGTAGGCTAGAAGTCTTCAAGAATACGCCAAGAAAATTTATTAATGATAGAAATATCATTCAAAACCTCACTTCTCGTCCAAGACTTGGATAAGACGTCACATTAATACTAACTGCGACTTCTATCCCTTAACCCGGATAAAGACTCACAATGATACCTATCAACTTGTCATCTTCAAATACGACGTCGCCTTTCTGAAAGTCCGGCTTTGGTGCATTCCACACAAGGAAGTCAACAACGAAAGGTTCGGGGCTCTTTACTTATGGCTTGATATGACAATAATTGACTTTAGTAGTTTGGTTACTTGAATTCGCACAACAAGTTGGTTATGAATATAAAAGCTAATAACCTTACGAAAAGAATGATGAGTAGTTAACCAATTGATTCCTAAAATCCCATCAAAGGTAAATATTTTCAAAGAAATAATATCGACAGGTAACGTGAAAGTGTTTATTTGAAACAACAAGATTAATAAACAGTGGAGGTAACGAAGGTTTCTCCCAACGAAGTTTCAACCAACAAGTTAAAGTCTAACTTCTCCTGAGTCAAATTTAAATGTTGAACGCAAGCAAAGCGAGATAAAATAATGGGTAGAACCAGAGATCTTATAAGGTATAGACTTCGCAAGAATTTATAATTAACTAACCCGCTAACTTCGCTCGAGTCACTTGCTTTTTAAGAAGTCATGAAAATGCTCTTCATGAAACCACAGACTTTTGTTTTGTCCATATCCACCTTTGGTGCCACCGTCCCCAAATAGACTTGACTTTGGTGCACAACAAAATTGGGCTAAATGACCTTCTCTTCTTGCAATTTCCACTTCTATTATCTTGCCATGATTACCACCGGTGTGGTTACCATTCTTACATGATAATTTCTCCCGACGATGGTCATCATTGTTCACGATGGTCGTTCTGTGGCCAGTATGATTATTATCGTGTTGTTGGTCGTCGCCTTTTGGTTGAGTGACTCATTATCGCGCTCCCAATAACCGAGCCCTATTCACAACATCTAAATACAAACACCGCTACAAAACAAGGGTTAATTAACATGCAACATATTATCACTATACTCCGACCGACCAATCAAATACCAAATAAACTTAGGTAGGTCATACTAGCGAAGGAATTCCCGCTCTCTCCCTCCTAGTTCTTATCTCGTGATCTTAGCTAGGGATCATATCCTAAGCTCGATACCAACCGTGACGCCCCAAAAATTAGGTATATACGCCACCCATCTTGGGTCGCCACTTACATGGTACATAAATTCAAATACAACTTACTAACCTAACTGTCAGGTATGCAATACGACATAAACCGTGAGTTTAAATACAAATATTGTCTACTAGATATTATACAAACTCAAAAGGAGTCCTCATTACAACTATTATCACACTATTTCACGTAGAATAGTGAGGACTACTAATGCTATCCTCTCGACCATTACTTCGCTCCCCGACTCGTCCCAAATATGTTTCTCATTTCACAAGAGAACAAAATGAAAAAGAAAGGGTGAGCTCAACTAGCCCAAGAAGAAAATATTATGACTAAGATAATGCGTAATAAATTATCATTAGCCTTAAACAAAGATGTTAAACCGATAAAATACAATAGACAACCCGGCTTAATCTGCAATGGAATAAGCAATCCATTAAAAGAGTCAAGTAGAGAATAAAGTCTACTATCTTTTAGGTTTTAAAAGGTTTTCATCAATTTTTATCACGAGACTCAAATTTAATAAATAAACCACCACATCTAATCATTCTTGTACCACGGCCAAGGATTTTCATCAAATTATCAATGGTCACGACTATACCGAATCACCCCCGGTCATAATCATACCAAAATTGTCCATCAACGCATTACAGTGCCACCGAGGACTTTTTGTCACATCATTTATATCAAGTCACGATTATACCGAATGATCCCCGTCATAATCATACTAAGTTCATCTATGCACGTAAGCCAAAGATAACATAATATAACATGAGGATGATGATGATGACATAATAATTCAATAAAACAAGTTCAAGAATTATTTAATCCATGAATTATTAACGCCCTTATTGTCAACAATCTTTGTTTAAGAGAGTAAAATTCAAGAATGATCGTAAGAATATTTCCATGAAAAGATCTCGGATGATAAACGCAAATATCAAGGATATTCTACTAATTTCATGGAGTATAAGTCAAAGTTTTAACTAACCGGGTATAATAAAGAATGGAATAACAAAAGAAATCACCACGCATGCGCAGATTTCTGATGATAAAGTTATTCCAATGTAATAATAATAATAACGGAACCAGTCGTCGGTGAAATTCACACCGAGCGGGATGTTCCAATGAATAATAAAGATGGAACTGCATCCGGTGTAAAACACATGATAGGATATTCCAATGAAATGATAAAGATTTTAACCGTGTCCGTAAAAACACACGCATGTGATGTTCCAACAGAATAATAAAGATTTTAACCAGTCCTGTAAAAACACACACGAGCGTGATGTTCCAATGTAATAATAGAAGAATGTCACCAAGTATAGGTAAATCACAGATACAAAACGTTATTCCAATGTAATATAAATATGAATGGAATAACATTAGATTTCACCAAGTATAGGTATGCCGCGCATATCAAAGTTATGTATAGGGTATACCACTTTTTACGAGTTATTCCAATGTAATAATAATGAATGGAATAACGTAAGTTCTCTTCAAGAAGAAAGAATAACACCCTTCCGTAAAAAGAACTGAATATGTAAGAAGTGAAGTTGGCGAAATACTCTTCTTCTTTCATAATTTTTTCTCTATAAACTTTCTATAATTTCTCTGTAGAGTTTCAAATGAATTCGTAAAAAATAATGAAGGAATGAGCTTATTTATAGGAAAATGGAATGCATAAGAATTAATCCATGAACTATCAGGATTGATTTACTTTAATCTGACGGTCCATATTTAAAGAAAAATCTTTTAAATAAAATATAATATATTCTATTTATATAAAAATATTTTACTATATCTGCAAACACTATCGCAATACTACGCAAAACACTACGCAACACTATGCATAATAAAATATAATATATTCTATTTATGTAATAACTTTAATAAAGTATTCTATTTTATATAAAAGATGTTTCGTTTTTATTACGTTAATAATAATAATAAAACAAAACGTCATTATCGCTATAATAATTCATATTATTAATCGATGATAATGGAATCAAACCGAGTGACTTCTCACATAAGATCAATAATCAATACTGGTGTATACTTACGCAACTACACGTATTCGTATTTTTACTACCGAAAGTAGTTCAACAAGATCAATTCAGAAAACTTCCGCCATTATTTCAATAAAATATTTTTGTCGTTTTCAATCCGACTAATAATTACGCTAGGGTCCACCAATGATTGAGTAGTTGTACGAATATTCCCTCGCTAAACCGAATATTCCCCACCAATCGAATATAATATAACCACTGCAGATACTTTTGCAAAATTTATAAATACTACCCACAACTATAATATTATCTCAAATTCACACCATAATATTAAAAGTTATTTCGACAAAATTTAAATCTTTATTGATAAAATCTGGGGTCTCACAGCCTCAATCTTCGCCGGGTCAACAGATACTCCATGTTTTGACACCACGTGCCCAAGGAATGCTACTTCCTCAAGCCAAAATTTGCATTTCTTCAACTTGACATATAACTTGTTTTCACGAAGCCTTTGGAGTACCAACTTCAAATGGTGCTCATGATCTTCACGGCTTTTGGAATATATGAGAATGTCATCAATAAAGACAACAACGAACTGATCCAAATAGTCCTTGAATACTTGGTTTATCATATCCATGAAAGCCACAAGGGAGCGTTAATAATCCAAAAGACATGCCTAAAAATTCATAATGCCCAGATCGAGTTCTCAAGATGATCTTTAAAATATCCTCGCCTAATCTTCAAATTGATGATATTCGAACGAAGATCGATCTTTGAAAAAATTGTCTTTCCTTCTGCTAAAAACAGTCATCAATACGAGGTAACGGATACCTATTTTTGATGGTGACATGGTTCAATTCTCGATAGTCAATACAAAATCGCATACTCCCATCTTTCTTCTTTACAAATAAAACAGGAGCACCATAAGGAGATGTACTAGGACGAATGAAACCGATGTCCAACAACTCCTGCAGTTGGACTTTTAACTCCTCAAGTTCGTTCAATAGGAGCTATTCGATATAGGGTTTTAAAAATGGGCTTTATACCACGTTCAAGATCAATAAAAAATTCAACTTCACGTTCTCAAATAGACCAAAAAATTCTTCAGAAAATACGTCAATAAATTTTCTAACAACAAGAAAATTATACTAGCAGTATATACAGTAAATAGAATGTATCCAGGCAGGCGGGACCTTGTGTTTGAACTCGAACCATCCGGTCCAGCAGGTGGTAATATTCGTATTCGTATTACATTCATCGCTAAACAATTTACTGCATATATGATAAATTACCATCTGGAGTAACTGAGACGGTGAGTCGGTGAGCAGTCAGTTCAATTCAATAGTTTGTTCTATCCTTCTATCTTCGCCGGCCAAACGGTCCAAACCCCAGGATCTTTGGCAGATCTGCTTGTCCTCGAATTATTCCCCTCACATTTTATTTCTCTCTTCAAATCTAGGGCTTTTTCTTCCGCAATCCCAACTCAATTGCTACTCAAAACTCATCCCCAACCCAACACACAAATTTGGTTTCGATTTTTTAAAGATGGTATAGTTTTAATTTAAAAATCTTAGGGTTTCTACACAATGCAGAGCTCAACTAGCTCGTCAGTGGCTCAGCCGGATGCCATACTCGATTGGCTTCAGAAGGAAATGGGATATCGACCTCTAGGCCCTTACATTACTTCAAGTAAGGCCTCAATGCCGTCAATAGATTCCATTCGGAGGATTTGCCGCGGAAACATGATTCCCGTGTGGAACTTTTTGTTGAAGAGAGTGAAATCCGAGAAGACTGTGGACAATTTTCGCCGGAATATACTCGTTCACGGCGGTGACGAAGCCGGCGGTGGTAGTGTAAGTGATGATGTTGTGCCGGTCAAAGAGGTGAAGAGGAATAGAAGCAGGAGGAAAGAGAAATTGGGGCTTGGAGGGGAAATTTCTAGTTCTACTACTAGTTCAAGTTCAGTGGTGGGGGAAAATAGTAGAGAGATTGCATTGCAGGAGAGAGAAGCTGCAGAGAAGGAGGTAGAGAGGTTGAGGCATATAGTTAAGCGACAGCGGAAGGAGCTGAAGGCACGGATGTTGGAGGTATCCAGGGAGGAGGCTGAACGAAAGCGGATGCTTGATGAGAGGTCCAATTACAGGTCCGTGTCTGTATATTGATTTTGAACCCCAATTATGTTTGTTTTTTGATAACTTGTGAAATATACATTTTAAGCATTTGAAGTGCTTTAAGCGGCACTACTAAGTATGCTTGAACACAAGGTATCTGTATTTTGAACTCACTTAGTTTTTGCCACATCCAATTCATGATTGAAACTAGTAATATCTCTTTCACTGTATGGTTCGTTGTTTTGCACGGTATTCGGGTAGTTAGAAACAAACTAGTAATTGTTATTGTTTGAGAAACAAGTAAAAGTTTTCAACTTAGAAATAAATGCAGATTTCCCAGGTTGGTAAGTTGAGAACGTTTTGTTGCTATGACTCAACGTTTGGTAAGTGACCTGATACGGTCAAGGTTCTTGTGAATATTTCATATTTAACTACGGTATGCAATTATGTGTACTTGGCAATAGTTTATACTGAATATTGATTTGGTTTGTCTTGATCTTTCTATCCTACAAATTTTTATTAAGTTTGCTTTACATTCTCAACAAAATTACGGTGAGGTGAATTTTATTTATACATTCAAATTCATGGCGCCTTAAGAGGTAAGTTCAGACTGTCTACAAAAAGCAATAGGATCTTATAAGTTAACATTGAAGTTCATCATTGACGTTGTTGTGCGATGAGATAAAAGAATGGTTGACTAGGTCAATTTGATTAGGTTATATGTAGCTGAATTTTCATTTGTACAGGAAATTTACATACCCTTACTTGTAGTGCAGGCACAAACAGGTTATGTTGGAGGCTTATGATCAACAGTGTGATGAAGCAGCAAAGATATTTGCAGAGTATCATAAGCGTCTTCGTTATTACGTTAACCAAGCAAGGGATACTCAGAGATCAAGTGTTGATTCTTCTGCTGAGGTGGTTACCAGTATCACTGCAAGCAATGAGAAGGATGCTGTTTATTCCACTGTTAGAGGCTCAAAATCTGCTGATGATATCATTCTAATTGAAACAACAAGCGAGAGAAACATCCGAAAGGCATGTGAGTCTCTTGTAGCACAAATGATTGAAAAGATTCGGAGCTCTTTTCCGGCTTATGAAGGAAGTGGTATCCATTTGAATCCTCAGTTAGAAGCTGCCAAGTTAGGATTTGATTTTGATGGGGACATACCTGCAGAGGTGAGAGATGTTATTGTAAGTTGCCTGAGAAGTCCGCTGCAGTTGCTTCTGGCAATTACTAGATACACTGAAAGGTTGAAATCACTGATTATTAAAGAAATTGAAAAAATTGATGTTAGAGCTGATGCAGAAACCTTAAGGTATATCAGATATCTGTGCCTTCTTTCCGTGATACTATAGTGTTGTTGTAACTCTTATCAAGTCCTGCAACTGAGGGATGCTCTAGTACAGAAATCAGCTGGGCTGCTTGAGATGATCTGAACTGCTGGTTTATCAATTACTTGACTTCTTACCCTCTTACATTACCATAACTGCACATGTAGCTTGCAGAAAAGTAATTTTTGTGAGGCTTTTCCTTCAGTTTTCTTGTACATGTGCTAGTGAAATATTTAGAAACTGAATTTCCACCACTTATTTATTTATTCGGCTACTTAACAAAAAGAATTTTGATGCTTGCACAAGTAATGGAGATAAAGGCATTGTTGTTAAATATAAAGTACACTTTCTTTTTGCATGGTTAGGAAATATTCCATGGAGACCATAATTATAATGTTTCGTTTCGCATAAATACAGATGTTGTAATTCCTCAACAAAATTTGCTTGGTCATTTTCATTCAAGTTATCTGTTAAGACTTAGGAGATGTTATCTGCAATCCAAATAGTTCTACTACATTCCAATCACTTCCGGGGGAATTTATATCTTGTAAAGCATATCTATAGATTGTGTGTGTTTCTAGTCTGAATTCGTATAGCATGTGTTAGTGTTATTTATGAGTTCTCACTGAGTGGGTTTATATGAAGTCGGATGCTTACATGTCAGTCTGGGAAGAGACTAATCAATACCCCTTGTCAATCTTGAGTGAGTTTCGCATATTGTCGTGTCATTGAGATGGAAAATAATAATTCAATCTTCGTAATAAACATTTGATTTGTAGTTATTGATTTCTAATTTTGAAAGTTGGACCTTTTATTTTCCCACCTCTACTAATTTTATTTTGTTTTTTCATATTTTTATTTGCTCGATGTATTACTATCACATTGGTTGTGATTCTGGTGTATGTCAATTGGGTATGACCCTATGTAGCTTGAAAGGAATGATACCTTTTATTGGATAGTAATTTTATTTTTCTTAACCAGGTACAAGTATGAGAATAACAGAGTCACGGATGCTTCTTCTTCCAATGTAAGCTCACCATTACAATATCAACTTTACGGTAATGGAAAGATTGCAAGTGATGTGCCTTCAAGAGGGACACAAAATCAACTTCTTGAAAGACAGGTATTCTTCTTTTCTACTCAGTAAATTTTACTTACTCTCCTCATATCCAATGAGCTATGTAAATTAGTTTTTGTTTTTTAAGCTAGTGTGCTCGTACAGGTCATAGTGGAAACCCTTTGGTTTTAGCAACTCTAGTGATCCCCCTTTATTTGGGCTGACTTTCTTTTCATGTGCAACTGTGGGTACTAAGCATTTCACATGCTATCTCACTGAGCTCATCTATGTTGTACTTAATTTCTTTACACACACATACATGCGTTTCTTAGTCAATTCTTTGCTGTTGGTATGTATGTGGTGACAATATACTCGTCAGGCCTTTATTTTTTTGATATCTTATACCTCTCAAGAAAAAAAGGTTATTAAAATGTTACATTTTTGATTGCTACAGAAAGCACATGTTCAGCAATTTGTGGCTACTGAAGATGCACTAAACAAAGCTGCAGAAGCTAGAAGTATGTGTCAAAAGCTTTTGAAGCGTCTGCACGGAAGTGGTGATGTGGTTTCATCGCACTCACTCATTGTTGGAGGCACGTCCCAAAACATGAGCAGTCTCAGGCAATTGGAGGTAATACTTTATTGCTAACTTGATTTAGGGACAAATAGTTATGATGCTGATTTATCAATGATTTTCATTGGTTCTTGGGACTTTTCGGTCATGGCTGAGAAGATTTTTCATTTTAAAAAGCAAGTAAATTTGTACTCAAAAGAGGACCAAAGAAGCGGTTGCAACCAATGTACATGATAAGTATACAAAGTTAACTAAGCACCTCAATGTTAATATCTTCCATGATTTTTAATTATGTTCTTGTCTTCGCTGCAAAGACACGAAGTCTAGGTTTAACTACTGTAGATAGAATGGAGTGCTGCCGTGGTTTGTGCTGTTGTATCTGCTTTAAAGAAGCATAACTGGGTGATGTTGGGCTTGTGTTCTGAATTATGATTATATACTGTCTATCTATCTCTCCCTATGCTCTCCAATTGAAAAAGACAGACAAGGAAACAACGAGAAAATTCTACTGATATCCTACATATAATTGCCTTGATCTTGTTGATATACGTGCTCCCTGATACAGCTGAAGTTGAATTGCTGTCTCTGGTGCTAAGTAGTAAGTAGTTGGGTTGATGGTGCTAAGTTGTTGGGTTGAAGTTGAATTGTTGTCTTTGGTGCTAAAAATAGAGAAAAGTTTATTTAGCCCGTCTTTGAATGCTGGGGTTGAATTTCTCCCTGGTGCAACAAGGAAAACTTAATCCTTAGTGCTCCCAACCTCTCTGAGTAGTTGGGTAGCATTGTTTTTTTTTGTCTCTGGTGCTATATAACATGGGAGAGTAATAAGATGCCGAGGTCTTTATAGAATGGTTCTCTAGGACAGTATATTTGGTAAATATCTTATCCTTTCTGCTTGTAAGTAAGTTCCTTCCGCTGCTTCTCTGATAATATAACCATGCTTTTGCATTGACGCGTCTATATCTAAATATGATACGATCATCTTAACTATTTGAAACTTATTTGTCAATATGGGAGTTGGCGCAGTGGTTCAAGGTTGCCCTGAGTTGAGCCGTAAACCCGAACATCTTAGGTTCGACTCCCACCAACAACAATTTGTCAAGGTCAGAAATGGTTCATGGGCTATAGGGACGCGAGTGTAAGCCCGTATGAAAAGGCTGACCCGGGTTCGTGGGAGCTTTCTCTGCGTTGGTCTATGTATATTTTATTTCAAAATAGTACTACAATAAAATTGTACTTTAGATTTCCCAATTCTATTAATTTGTATAAATATTTTATAGTGGGAAGATATGTTCCAATTTTTGTGGATGCAAGTGTTTTCTCCTCTAGCTTGGAATCTATTATGTGCCTCTGCATCTAGCATTTTATGACTGTAGCTTGAACCTGTTATTCCAAGTACCTGCAAGAGATTCCTTTGGTGATTTTCTTCTTTGTCTATGCAGTTGGAAGTTTGGTCAAAGGAAAGAGAAACTGCTGGATTGAGGGCTAGCTTGAATACATTGATCTCTGAAGTACAACGCTTGAACAAATTATGTGCGGAGAGGAAGGAAGCTGAAGATTCCTTGAGAAAAAAGTGGAAAAAGATTGAAGAGTTTGATGCTCGCAGATCAGAGCTTGAATCCATCTATACCGCTCTACTTAAGGCAAACTTGGTGAGATTGCTCTGCCACAAGTAATTTTTGTGAAGTGTTGCTTCTAGTAAAGGATATGCTCCGTCATGGCAAAGGATTATATTTGATATTTCCAAACCATTAGATGTTCTTTGGTTATTCTTATTACTCAACTACAATTATGCAGTTTTTATATATGTGGTGAGAAAATCAGTCACAATTAGCCTTACCTCCAATCAAAATGAGTACCAAAATTAAAATTACCAAATGAACCGAGCATAATGGTCAAGGCCTGTAATTTATATTTTTTTTGAATACTTTGTTGAGAAACGAAACAAATCAAAGATTTAGAAATACCTAGAGGCAATTTCCGCGATGGAAAAATTTACTCCATGTTAAAGAAAATTTAGGAAACTCCAAGGAGTTAGCTCAGTGGTAGTCAGCTTGGAATAGTTTGCCTTAAAAGTTGGCATGTCTTGGGTTCAATACTCAGCAACAGCAATGATTCTTTTTGGGGTGCCACACATAGTTTACTAGTGTACGTGGTTTGTGGGGTGTTGCGTACTCCCGGTGGTTTGATCCGGTTCACATCAGAAGGGTAGTGATTCCGGGTCCACTGTGATTTAAAAAAAGAAGAAGAAAACTTGGCAAAACTTCATATAAAGGAAAAATAATTTAGACAAACGAAGGATGTGTATGAGAATAAAATGCAGAACATATAAAATAAGAGAGGCTAGAGAAGAGAGGCATTAGATGGCTGTGTTTATATTCTTCCCCACCTTATCTATTGGCTGTTTTTAAAAAACTTTTCCCCTTTGTTGATAATCCAAAATTTTGCCCCTTTTAAAATAAAATATTGAAGTTCTCCTCCACTCTATATTGTTAAGTTGAGATCCTATGTGAACTTGTAAGGTAACTTTCAGGTGAAATTGACAGAAATTTTAGATCTTCTAGTTGAGAGCTCTTTGTTTGAATTGTTGAGAAATCAAAGATACATGCTTGGCATGTCATTCTTTCTTTCTCTGGAAGTTGACCTTCTCTTTGTGTTTGTCAATCTGTATTTAGTTTGTTTACTATTTATGTGTTATAACATGCTTAACATGGGAACTGTAACCGGGAAAAAAACTTTATATAAATTCCATTATGTCAAAGAGCCCATGCTGTAACTAGTAGCTAAAGTAGTTTGAAGTTGTGACTTCATTTCATTCTGCTAATGGAAGGAGAAAATTGGAATTTATCAATGAACCATCATGAAGGGAACACATTGATGTTTGTTGCTCATTATGATACCATATTTGTCTAAGTTAACTATGACACTATCATGTTAAGTGGTATTCTTTAACAATTGACATATGCAATGATGGACCTTATTGTTTTGCCGCTTGCTGGTTCTTGTAATGTTTATCATTCTGTTGTGCATTATCTTCATCTTCTAAGCTATGTAATATATGTAGATACTTATGCTCCACTTCATAAAACATTTTTGGTTAGCAATTATCTTAAATTGACTTCTCATTCTGAATTATAAAGCATTTTCTTCTTGATTCTTGTCGCATTTTAGGATGCTTCCACCTTCTGGGGTCAGCAGCCATTGGCTGTGAGGGAGTATGCATCAGGCACCATAATTCCAGCATGTACAGTTGTTATGAACATATCAAACGGTGCCAAAGATCTTATTGATAGAGAAGTGTCAGCTTTCTACCGAAGTCCTGATAACAGCCTCTACATGCTTCCATCAACTCCACAGGTGATTGAACTACATAATTAGATTTTAGCATGATTATATCATAACTACCCACTATATTATTTAGCAAATCTAGCTTTCTGATGATACAATTTAATTGTTTTGTTAGTAATGAAGTATTGTTTTTGTTATATGTTTGTAGTGTGGATTACTGGATTTTAAGATATTACTTCTATATTATTTTCTTCATGGATATAGTTGATAATACTATGTTGAATGCCTGTTATATTTGCTGTTTAAGTTGTTCCACTATCAAATTGTTGTTGATATTATAGCTTGTGAATGCATCTTCTTTGTACTCTTGAGATACTTGTAACGACTACAGCCACTGGCTGGTATACCCTGGATCTCAATTGAGTGCTTATTTGCGGAATATTATCTGCAATCCTGTTGTGCTCTCACACATCTTTAAATCTTTGATCAGGCACTCTTGGAGTCCTTGGGTGCTAATGGATCTACAGGCCCTGAAGCAGTTGCTGCGGCCGAGAAAAATGCTGCTATGTTGACTGCAAGAGCTGGTGCTAGAGATCCATCTGCTATTCCTTCCATATGCCGCGTTTTTGCTGCTCTTCAATACCCTGCAGGTTTGTTTTAGTTTATGTTTAAAATGTGTGCCAAATATTGCTTGTCTTGGATAATATTATGCCTTCAATATGTATGTGGCATGTGTGTTGGGTCACTCTACCAGGATAACAAATTTGGTGAATATTGGGTTAGTATTTTGTTAATTAAGCTTGTATACATCTGTTCGACATTGAACCCTGTTTTGTTGCCGTGTCATACAGACATGAATCTCATCTTTACTTGAACAATATGGGATATTATTGGGAACGTTGATCATCATATCTAAAGTTCTATACCATAGTGTTCTTTCAAGCAACCTTGTATGTAGATAATACTGTAGGTTTATCTAAATAAATGTAATAAGTGATTTTAAACAGGCGGTACAGTAGTGAATTGTATTACTTACTAGTAAAAGAGGGTTACACTGCCAAAGCTTTGTGTTTTCTTTATGTACGAACTTATCCTTTGGCAAGTTTCAAATCAACTTCTGTGTGACCTCTTAGAAGTTTAGAGTCATTAGACCATGCAGGGCTTTAAAAGCTGAGGGAAGTAAAATTGGAATTTCGGTAGAATTGTAGTTTTATGAGTTTTTACATGGTGATGATTTAATAATAATTTTCGAACATGTTAGTTGTTAACCGAAATTCTTTTTGAGAGAAACTTTTTCACTCCAATGGTGGTCATTATCTTATTTGCTTTTCCTTTTGAATACTTCAAACTGTTTTCTAAATAGTAATTTGGAATTTCAATACTGGGAGATATTTTTGGCAATGATTAACTGGAAACTGAATTGTTTATGTACCTCTCTAGTTTCTTCGTTTGTGTTAAATTTTATTCCTGCAACTTAACTGAATTTCTGTGTGATTTATTAGTGTTGGTTTTCCTGTTTTTGTGATTTATTAGTTTAGTTTTTTTTTTGTTTGATTTTTATATATATGTTTTATGCAACTGCATTGCATTGTTTTAGGTTTGGAAGGTTCAGATTCTGGTTTAGCATCGGTGATGGAATCAATGGAGTTTTGTTTGAAACTTCGCGGTTCAGAGGCTTGTGTATTGGAGGATTTGGCAAAGGCAATCAATTTGGTCCATATACGTCGGGATCTAGTTGAAAGTGGTCATACTTTATTAAATCATGCTTATCATGTGCAGCAAGAGTATGAAAGGTGCAGCTGATCTTGTTCCTTTTCCTCTTTTATGCTGGACATTAAGAAATATTACTGCCTAAGAATTGTTTTCCTCTTTTATTGCCTATTAAAATTTTCCGTTAATGAGAAGATAGTCCAGTGAAAATGGTTTGTTTTGTAAATTGTGATTTGAATGCCCTCTTCATCCCATGTAAGGGAGGGGAGAGAAGGACCTGGTCTTTTTGAACAGAATGTTTGTCATTGGCTTGATGCTAAGTCGTCTTTCCTGTCTGGAATCTGTTCTTATAACCTTTCTTCTTATTACTTGGAAGTCTGATGCTAAAAGACTTAATAGTTTGTTGACCACGTGGCCATCAAATTGACTCAGTTCTTCGTATCGAGCATACTGCATGAAAAGACTATCACCCACTAGACTCTCTCCTTTTCATCATTATAAATACCTTGTGTGTTTTAAATAACACAGTTTTCCTGACATTCAGTGACTGCATCTTGCAGGACAACAAGTTACTGTTTGACTTTGGCTGCTGAACAAGAGAAAACTGTCACAGAGAAGTGGTTACCTGCACTGAAGAGTGGAGTTGTGAACGCTCAGAAATGCCAGGAAGATTGCAAATATGTTGGGGGTTTGGTAAGTAATCACCAATTCACCTCCACTGTAATTTGTAAAATTTCAGTCTATTACTTGTGTCGGCCATCCATTAAATATGAATTAGTGTTGAGATCTCATTGATTGTTGCCCTAAAACACCATGCCTTGTTGGCCGAACCCACCTAACTATTGAATCCTCTCCACTATCCTGTTTTCCTTTCCCGCCTTAAATATTACTTGGCTCACTTTGTAAATACTTTAGATACACATGTGCATGTGGACTGGCTGTTTTATCCCCTTTGTCCTTTTCTTTTTAGATTACTTTCTCCATTTTATTCTGCCGAAGAAGGAAGGTTGAAAGCAGTAAAGCACAGACCCTCCATTTGTTTTATCCCATATGTTCTTTCTTTTTCTTTTTTAATACTTTTACTGGATCCTCATCTCGTGACATTTCCATGCAGCTTGATGAATGGTGGGACCAACCAGCATCAACTGTTGTTGATTGGGTTACTGTTGATGGACAAAATGTTGCTGCTTGGCATAATCATGTGAAGCAGCTTCTTGCATTTTATGACAAGGAACTTCTATAAAATTGATCCTCCTGGTACTGGGCACAGTTGGAATGTCTCCATAGAATCTGTCTTTGCCTCTGCGTTTCCCACTTCTATGCCACTTGAAACATGTTTGGAAATTTGCTAGTCGTAATTATATATTGGTCAGGTACAATTTGGGTTGGGAGAGAAGGTGAGGTAAAAGCGGGACTGCGAAGGGGGCAGTTGGTTTCTATATTTGTTGGAAGCCTAGGTGCAGCTTGGGAAATATTTCTCTGGCCTGTATAGATGGTTCTTCTGTTTGGAAGGATCTTTTGTATAATAAGCCTCTTTCTCGTGTTTTACTTTTTATCTTTTGCATTTTTTGTTGCATCTTCTGAGCTTGATTAGGCTCATCTGAAGGAAGGTGATCAACTGTAGATGATTGTATATGTAGTTTGATACTTTGATTAGTTCTGATATCATTAAAACCTAAGAAAGTTGTGAATTATTATGTTAGTTTTTGTGTGTTTTTATTGTTCAAACAATTGAGGCTATATCAAAAGAGCAATGTCGTTTGTTTTAGTTTCGGCAGTACTCTCGAATGACGAATTTAGATATAGTTTTTCTACTATTAATTACTATATATGTATAAAAGTAATTTTGAATTTTAGAATTTCAATTGATATAAAAATAAAATAAAATGTTTAAATTTGGAACTGTAGTGCAAACAATAAACAAATTTAGAAGCGCTAATTTGGTCCAAAACCAGAATCTTTTGTTATTAGTAAATGATAAAAATCATATTTGTGAGAACCATAATTAAGTATGTATGTGTTGATGTGATTGCGAGCAATCACAAATATGTAGTCTGCGGATAGCATAGTCGTGCAAGCAGTACTGCTCTACTGTTATCTGTTAGGTAGCTAGTAAGTGTATATTGTGATTTGGTCATGTGGAAGAGAAGGACTCCAGGCAACTCTCAACAACATAAATTAAACAGAGCCGAGCCAGTTCTTAGAAACCTGTACTTGGGACAGGTTTGAGAGTGTCTTGGCTTTTGACTCTAATCATTCTCAGTTTCACATCAAATTATCATCCTTTAGAGGCAGAGGCAGAGGCAGAGGAGTAAGAAGCTTCCAGATTCTGCACTTGTTGTAGGCACTGTCTACGTGTTCCCTAAACCATTTCACATCATTAATTTCAGGAACACAAAGCTCCACATCCACATTTGTGGGTTATTATTTTTAATCTAATGGAATATAATGTTGCCTTGGGAGCATTGGTTGCAGTAGAATGAATCAAAACCAAGTTTCCGCAAGGAAGTGCAAACAAACAATGCAAGCATGGAGAATTCAAAGTGCATCTACCTTTCTCATTTAGCAAACATGTTCCTTGAAGATGATTCCCTATTGTATTTGTTCGTTCGGTGGCATCAACCACAACTTCATATTCACTACATCTCAAGTCAAGAAAGCCAGCAACTCAGCCAAACATATATATGTGTCCATAATTCCAACAAACTCACTTATCCTGCATTTGCAACCTCACTTCAAGTTCCACCAATTCTTCACCGTATACATAATTTAGCCCAGTTTATACCTATTCCATTAATGATTAATGCCCAGGCTTCCACCTCTGCCTAGTCTTCCTGCCCTTCCATTTCCAAACCCCTTGCAGAACTCCTCCCTGCCTTCCCATTTCAGCCATCACCTGGCTTCCCCGGAGTTAAGCCAGTAGCCCTTTCTTCTCTTTCAACAAAGAAAAATCTTGAGTAATTAACAGCTAGGTTTCTACATGTCCAGCAGCTAGACTATCTATTTAGTCCATATGACATCAACAAATGTCCTTTAGTCTTCCATCTTTCCAGCAGATGGACTATCCCGTGGACTATAATATAAAAAGATTAAAATAATCTATGAATTTAAAAAAGCTCCAATCTCTTTCTACTCTCTCATTTAAATATAATTAAAATTATAGTCTATGAGGGACGAATTTTAACTAATTTTTTTTTTAAGCTAAATAAAAAAACTTGAACAATATTATTTACAAATTGCAATAAATATTCATAATCTAAATTAAAAAAGAAATTTTAAATAAAAAATATATAGATACAATTTAGAAAACATAAGTAGAATGAATGTATGTTTGTATTATATGAATAATTTTTTTTTTTGCCCCTTCCAAGTTTAACTCTTCCATTAATTTATCATTTTAAATTTATTTACTTACATATTTGCCCCTACCCCTATATCTATATCTAGAAAAATCCAGCAAGGCATCTGCCTATGCTGAACAGAGCCGCCCCTGAGCCAGATGATCAATAGTTATGTGGCCATTGTCAGTGATATGTGTAGCATAGAAATTATTGTTCTTGGAATAAATCAAAAGTTTTACTCATTTTTGAAAAGCTAAATTATGTTTAACTCTTTACTGTCACTGAATTTAATTTTTCTAAAAGAGCAGTC
The DNA here is from genome assembly GCA_020205615.1 of Panax quinquefolius. NCBI lineage: Eukaryota > Viridiplantae > Streptophyta > Magnoliopsida > Apiales > Araliaceae > Panax > Panax quinquefolius. The sequence goes on from CM035156.1 coordinate 24,222,582, forward strand.
CATAATGACAAATACTGATAGTAACATTTTGTTTCTCTCTCTCTCTCTCTCTCTCTCTCTCTCTCTCTCTCTCTCTCTTCTAGTATGCTATTAGTATTATTTTTTGTTGAACCTATCAATCTGCTATTTATTATTATACGCGTAAGCGTTATATGTGTATTATAGATTGAAAAAGACAAACTAAAAATATATATACATATGCCTCTAGACGTTAGACTTTGATTAGTTCAACCAGCTCATCTTACTTAGAACCAATGGAACAAAGCCAAGCCCCAAGCCATTTTAATGAAAGATTAATTAATTTAATTACCAAATCTGTTTGATGTAGACTATTGCCTATTCTGCAAAATTGTAGTTAGGTGTTGCTTTTTAATTCTATCATATAATCCTATATATGTATGACCTTAGTTGTGGCTAAACTATTCGATTTGCTATGTATGTATGTATGTACTTCCAAGGGACCTATGTTTTGTTGAAGAGCGTTTGTTGCAAGTCTTTGACAATCTCATAGGCTTGTTCTGTTATTTGTTTGTTTACCAGGATGATGCCCCTTGTAAACTTGTACTAATAGTTTCATTGGTTATACCGAAGAAAAAAGTGCATGACCCTGTGAGCACATCTTTATATATATGATTTTGGACTAGGCAAATAGATATTGTAATAGGTCAAAAATAACTTTAGGAAACTGCAATGGAGAATCAAGAGCAGATAGACACTATTGATTTGAACTCCCACTTCTGCATAGAAATGGCAAACCATGTTTTACTGAAACAAGCTGAGAAGGGGTCAAATTTTGTGCTTTCACCTGTATCCTTCCAGATCATGTTGAGCTTGGTTGCCATGGGATCGACCGGGCGTACCTTGGATCAACTTCTTTTCTGTTTGGGATCAAAAAGCATCGAAGATCTTAACTCCTTGTCTTCAAAAGTTTTTGCTCTTACAGCAGGTCAACACAGTGATGACAAAAAACTTGCTGCAGGCCCTCTTGTAACTTTGGTTAGTGGTGCCTGGGTTGACCAGTGTTTTGGTCTAAAGCCTTCTTTTGAAGGAATACTAAAAGATGTTTATAAAGCTGAAGCTAAAGCAATTGACTTTGCAAACAAGGTAATTTCTCTTTCTTTGGTACTTTTAAGTTTTATTGCTCATTGTAGCTTAGTTTCCCCTCAGTGTTAATATGATCTAGCAAGGGAGGAAACCGGATTTTGAAATTTTAAACAAATAAATGATCTTTTGAAAAGCACAATATATGTGATCTGCTGTTGCCAAATTTATATGTTTTTTTTTGTGTGTGAAGGCTATTCAAGTTACAGAAGAAGTGAATTCATGGGCTGAAAATGCAACCAAAGGATTAATCAAAGAGCTTCTTCCCTTTGGATCTCTAGACAGCGACACTGCTCTTGTGTTTGCTAATGCACTTTACTTCAAAGGGGCATGGGACCGGAAATTTGATTCAGAAAAGACTATACATAAAGGCTTCCACCTTCTCACCGGCCAGATTGTTCAAGTTCCCTTCATGACCAGCAAGAAAATTGAACGACATCTTTATCGCTATAATATTAATGGCTATAGAGTTCTCAAAATCCCATACCAAAATGGCCAGGATACTAGACAATTTGCCATGTACTTCTTTCTTCCAGAAGAGAGCAATGGCTTGCAAAATCTGATACAAAAATTCATTTCCACTCCTGGATTTTTTAATCAAGATTTTCAGTTAAGGGAAGAGGATCTTCATGATCGTTTTTGGATCCCAAGATTCAAGTTCTCATTCGAGTTTGAAGCATCAGAAACCATTAAGGAATTAGGACTAACACTACCATTCATGAATGTTGGTGATTTCACTGAACTGCTAGTGAAGTCTCCCCATAGTGACAAACTTTGTGTTTCCAAGATTTTTCACAAGTCTTATATTGAAGTGAATGAGGAGGGAACAGAAGCTGCAACTAGCACTGCTGTGCGGATTAGAAAGTGTTGCGCGACCCTTCCAACTCCAGGCTTTGTTGCTGATCATCCTTTCATGTTCATCATAAGAGAAGACAAGTCTCGGATTGTATTCTTCACCGGAGCTGTGCTCAACCCACTACTGGCAACTTGACTAGTGTACTTTCGCTAGCTATGTTTGGCAACTCAATTCCAAGTGAACTTGAACCTCAAATTTTAGCTAATTTTGTGCAATTTCAAATGTGATTTTCAAGTACAATTATGAAGTTTAGAACTGCATTGTCAACACAGTAGTAGCTGTGTTTTTGGGTACTAATA